>CM032665.1:14177103-14300555 GCA_019095985.1 Streblospio benedicti
AAGTTTTGAATGAAAGGGTTATAAAACTGTACATTGCAAATTATTATTTTTTGTGGCTTTTGTATTGTCTAAGCAAAACGAGCAGTTGTTGAATTTTCTTCACAATTTTTTTCATTGTTGAATTGCACACTTAGAAATTTAAATGTATTGTTATATGTTACATTATCATATAACGCAAAAGAAATAAGAACTACTTTTAATAATATAGTATAGTGTTTGACATAATGTTATAATTTTTAAAAGCTTATATGATTTGTTCAACATCTGAAAAGAAACACACAAAATGCAGAAATTTTCACCATTTAACTAATCATAGCATTCTAGTTTTGTAACAACTATAAATTGTGTGAAGTTAGCAATAAGTTCTTAGATATTGTTTGTGAGTAGAAATTGAAAAATAGAACATATTTTTAATAGGAAAAAATCAGTGATTTTAAAACAACAGGCTGTTTTGCATTGGACAAAAGGTTGTGGATCAGACAACATTCATTGATAATCTTTCACTCCTTTAGCAAATGTGTGTAACTGAGCAGCACAAAATAATCACATTTCTGTCCATTATTGCAGCACTAAAGTTTTTTTCACTTTTTTTCCTTTTTCGTGTGCATAAGTAGCTGTATTTTTCAATGTGATTTAATCTGCGTTATTTTTATTTTAACAGCAACAGTTTCTGTAAAGAACATGTCTAATCTAAAATGGTCACAAATTTTTCCCTAAGAATTTTCAAAGTGCAGTTAAATGTTCAACTCATTCTGTTATGACAAAAATGTTTCACTAAAAAAAATCAGAACTGAAATCTTTGGGGGGTTGGGGGGGGGGGGGCATTTTTCACTGGAGACATTTTCCAAATTAGATTGAAGACATTTTATTTTCACCTGAACTACAAACATATTATTCTATGCTTCTGTGCCAATGTGTCATCTATGTCTGAATGTTTTGCTATCTACAGTGAGTTTCACTAATGGTCCGTGATGATAAATTACATTTCATCCACTTGTATATTCTTAATTATTTTCTTTAAGATCTGATATTATTAGATTAAATACTAATATTTGATTGATTTTAAGTTTCAAATTAATTTTTGTTTGATTATTTTTCTCACACAGATTATAAACTGGTAGATTATTCTTATCAATACGCAATGCTATAATTTTACAGGTTGAAGGTTAAAAATCCTTGAAAATGAAATAAAAACATATTAAGAATAGTTTCATTTTTTATAAATATTTTATGTATTTTAGTGACAATGATAATAATGATAATTTTGTAATGAAGTATAGATTAGTTTATATTTTTTCAGTAACTTATAATTGTAATAACTTATGGATTAGTTTATATTGTAACTTATAAAAAAATAAAAAAATGTTTTAAAAAAATAAAAAAGAATAAATAAAAAATGTTTGTTGGCCACAAACTTCATTGATATTGTATTCCAAATATGTAATTCATCAGTAGGCTTTATTAACATCATTGATATCTATATCCTCATCCATATGAAGGAAGCAATTTTTTCAGAATATTTTTCTTTATCTCTGATTTACATACATATAAATAATTAATTTACTTGTGTAAATTTAAGTAGACTTACGTATAAAATCCTGGTTAAATTCCAAATACTCAGAGTTTTAATTTTGCCATGTCATATTATTATACACACAACATATCATCTGTGAAATATTCTCATAGAATCAGATTAGCATACACATGCAAGTTGCTGGGTGAGTTTTGTTCACGGTGTGTGTGTGTATTACAGGCGGGATCCACACCTACCCTGTCCACCGCCGCGCCAGCATGGCACGCATGCAATCCATGAGCATTGAGGCGCCAATCACAAAGGTAACCACCTCCAACAATCATACTAAAGATCTATTTGGCTGTCCAAAATCATTAATGGTATTGCTCTAATGCTATGTAAATTTTAGAGCTTCATTAGGATGAGCACAATATACAATTTAAATGTAATATCTGTTTTGTCAGAATAGCAAATTAAAGAATACCCATCAACAGACACGTGTAGTCATGAACAGAGTTTTTGATACTTACAGTATATTTGCAATGTATGCCCCATAAAAATTACTAATTGTAGCAAAACTGCCAAGAATTTGGTAAACTTTTATTTTGTCCTTTCTCTTTGAAAATATTCTGATCAACGAACATTTTTACAACACATTCACATATAATACCATATAATACCATAAATAATACAATTCTAAGCATATTAACACATCACATTAAACAGTACATACATAAAAGGTTCACCAATTACCTTTTTTTTTATTTATAGAAGTATCATTGAAATTGAAGACAACATATTTAGATAAAGAAGTATTATATTGGTTTAACTCAGGAAAACTTTAGTTGAACATTGCATTTCACGTTTTAGGTGATCAACATGATCTCCGCTGCGCAGGAGAACTCACCGGTTACCGTGGTAACTGCACTCGATAAGGTGCTAGAGATCCTCCAGTCCTCAGAGCTCTACTCGCCCTACTTCGGTCAGCAGGTCAAGCAGGACGACCAGATGACCAACGACCTCGTTGGTGGTCTCATGGCTACGGTAAGTGCAGTGTAAAGCAGGAAAGGGTTAACGGTGGATTTACATTAAAAAAAAGGAAGTTTATTCATTTAGCTCATGTTGAACTGGTATTGTTAGAAAACAGAATTCTAGCTTTAGTACAAGAAATGCATATCAATGTCAATAGGCATATAATACGAAAAGGTATTCAAAAAAGAAACATCACAGGTTTCTCTCAAACAGAATGAGCAAGATTTCAAGGGATTTAACTTTTTCATTTTCGTAGAGTCGCGAGCACAGCTTTGACATACAGACAGCAAGATCAGGAAAGACGTCTTCGGTAACATTGAACTCAAAAACTCCATCATATGATATAAAATGAATCAATTGAAGAAATCTTTTGTGTTTATGGTTCTGTATCTTTAATTCACAATTTCATATGTTGAAAAGACCAACGTGGCAAAAACATTTAGAGAAGTCCCAAGTTATTTGTTTCATAATAATGTGATCATGTACATCATGCAAACAGCACTTTGTTATTTTTTTTTCAACAGTTATTTATTTACATATGACTTGAATTAAAAAATCAAGGTGAGAAAATCTTCAGCACACAAAATACAGGAAAGATTATGATCTATTCATTCATTTCATATTGTATTGGAGTTCTTTCGGTGGCTATAGACGCAATAAATCCTGCCTGACTATTTCTCTATGTTTTCTTCTTGTAGATAGCTTCAAGGTAATACTAACAGCTTGCAGTTTGTTTCTTTATTAATTCTAAGCACAAAAGTCCAAGTGACCATGATAAACCTCATCCAGGTGTTCTGCCCCCCACCCCACACCCTCCACACCCACACTGTATTATATTTCCAAACACAGAAATGTGTGGGGTTTTTTTTTTGAGGTCTCTAAAATGATCACGTTCAATATATTGATAGTTTGACAGAAAACACATATTTTTCTATGAAATTGCTGATTCGGCATGTGGCAACAGGGTCTAATAGTTGTAGTTCTATTAGACCCTGGTGGCAGTACATGACCCATTTTTGAAGTTCACAACTTAACCTTCATTTCAATGAAACGAAATGTTTTAGCTGGATCAGCCCAGTAATTTGGTAGCCAATGAAAAACGCATACCCGCGCTATTGTTTCTTCGATGCAATAGATATATTTAGAGTCAGGTCCTGATCATTGCACGTTTCACAACAACTAATATGGTGTATGCTTCTCAAATACTAGTGGTTTTGATAATAAAACGATTAAAATCTCTTATATGTATATTTTTGTTCCATTTTCCTTGTATGATATTTTTCTCATTTGTTATGTATAAAGTGGTATATGAATTATCACAATAAACCTAGTGTCTTTCAGGTAGTGGAATCAATCATCAATTTCATATGTATATATTGAGATATTATAATTTTGTTATGATATTGTTACGATTAGTAAGATGATATATATATAAATATATATGTTAAGAAATATTTCATTTATAATTTTTCAGGACAGTGGGGTAGAATTTACAGTTAAGCTGTTTATTTTATAAATTCTTGATGATACCAGGGTTGCCAAGTATTCCGAAATTTCGGAATCATTCCGAAATATGAAGCCAATTCCGAACATTCCGACGGAATCATCTATATTCCGAAATTCAAGAAAAATGACCAAATATTTTTATAAATCTGCGATGTTATCATTCGCCATGACACCTGCACGAACGGCGTTATTGATTTCGAATTTCTCGCTGCAGCTGCTGTAGACGGCGCTCCGGATGCTAAAAAAGTTGCTATTTGTAAGCAGCCGTGATTAATAATGTGTGCTACACGACGCACTCGGTAAAAAAAGTACACCCGTGTAGGAAAATCGCATGTGCGCTGGTGGAATAGCATGCGCCTAGAAAAATGGCGAAAGGAAGAAAGATGTTTCTTAAAATCTTTCAAGATTTACAGAGATTGCTATGGATTACCAGTGTGTCAGTGTTTCTGAGTGATAAATAGGTATTCCACATGAACTGTGTTTGGTTTTAATTATAAATAGGGCCACATCTATTTCGTTTGAAAGTCACAAATATGTGATAATTCAAACGATAATGGAAGTAACTTTAAGACTAGATGCTGTTGGTGTCAGTCCGACTGGGCCAACCTAAAAAAAAGAAATAAACAAAATAGTAAAAAAAAATAGTAGTAGTAAAATTTAAAAGTTATAGTGTATATGTGTTAATTAAGTCCATTATTCTTCAATGTGCTTCACTGGTTGATGCAAAGCATTCAGAAGATTTCCGGGATCATTGCTGCAAGTTTTGAAAGTAATATCAGAGGGTGTTGCCTGGCTGCCCAGTCTACATCTCAACCGTCCCCTCCAAGCCTTTCGGTCATTAGGATATGTCAGAGCCATGCCCAAACGTGCATGATCTTTCTGCATGATAACATTCCAAATCTTACAGTATATATAAATGCTTGACTATATATCAACTATAGATAGTTATAGGAAACTAAAGTCTGATGTGTATGAAACTTTCACAGTTATCGTCAAAGGGTCGAAAATTTAAGATAAATTCAAAAACAGGGACAGAAGAATTGACAATGACATATAAATAACACTAAAAAGAAAGTTTTCTTTGAATTAATAATAGAAAATACAAGTCTTAAGAAGATTCAGAAATTTTGACCCAAATTCATAAATTTTGGCCCAAATTCAGAAATTTTGGCCTTGGGATTCAGAAATTTGAAAATTTGAGGTTGGCAACCCTGTGATACTCTTTTATCAAACACTTAAAGTAAAATTTTACTTGTTTATTTTAAATTCTATTTTTATTAGTTGAATCTATGTATGGATAATGCAAGCAAAATTCTCTCCAAATACTTTCAAGAAATTGAAAACCTCAGAAATGATTAAAATTTCATAATATAAGATAATATACATACCGGGTAGTAGGGTAAATCCCATGTGCTAAAATTTGTACATGTCGTATGGTATATGAAATGGGAATTGAAATTTACAATGAAACAAAGAAATATGATAATACAATAGCAAACATAAACATTAAAAGTATCAACTCACAATTTTAGTATCAATTCACACTCGCTTACATCACCAATTTATTGCTCATTTTCAGACAAATCTGCGACGCCGACTTTCGGATGCCACCCATCACACACTTCGCGAGCCAAAAATTCACACAACACCATCACTTTCAACACGTATTGCAAACATGCCAGCTAACATCGTCGCCTGTCTTGACAATGAGGACAAATGGACGTTTGACATTATTGAGCTAGAGAGGCTCACAAATAAACAGTAAGTGTTAGAGACTCACAAATTAAAAGTAGTTGTTAGGGTATTCCCGTCTATCATGGCCCCAGGGTCTATGAAAAACTTAGGGGATAGGGTGCGACTGGAAAAAATTTAAGAGAGGGCTTGAAAATCTGTGGTGTAATGGGTGGCCTGGCCTCAGATGTGTGAGAGAGAATGTAGAAAATTGATTTCACAATTCACAAGAATTGTGAACCACATTTATATTGATCCCATAGCATGAAATTGCTAGTAGAAACCTCCCAAAATTTCACCCTTTCTTGGGATTCGAACCCACAATGTCTGGGTTGAGATGATAACTGTCTAAGCTGGGGGTTACAGAGACAACTGTTCAGCCATGTAACTTTTTTCGCTGCTTGGGGTGATGATATTATTCTGGTCTGATGTGAGTTTGAGTCCCACCAGGGCCAATTGATATAGTTAAATAGAAGCTTAGGGTTATAAACCCTGTCTTCAGCTATAAGTCCATGAGCCATCTACTTTATTGTGGTAGAAATATGCTTGGTAGAAGGATGTGTGAGAGAGAGTATGTAGAATATGAATTTCACAAGCATTGGGAACCGCATATCTATCGTAGGTTTTACTGGTTGGACTAATACAACGTATTAACCACGGATACATATTTGGTTTTGATCACTGACAGAGAGTGGCATTCATGCCTCCAAGGAGACCCCAATATAGCAAGCTTTTTTGTTACAAGCACATGTGTCTGTATGCTAGAGTATTCGGTTGATGCAAGAAGCAACCAGTTTGTTGGTTCAAATTGTTCAAATATTTCATGTTAATTTCTATGTGGTGGCGGCGTGTTGCAGGACGCTGCTGTACTGTGGGCTGAAGACGTTCCAGAGATTTGGCGTAATGGACTACTTGCGCTGCCCCGAGGATGTCATGGTCAACTGGTTGCAGACCATGGAGGCCAACTACCACGCGGACAACTCATATCACAACTCCACGCATGCCACCGATGTCATGCAAGCCACAGCATATTTCCTTGGCAAAGAGCGCATGAAGGTAACAAAAGCTATGCTGAAATGTTATCAGGTTTTATTCTGAGTGATCTTTTGATGCATATATTTTCCTCTTAGAAATGCTTTGAAGGCCAACGCATTACTTCTGATAATGGCTTTTGTGTTGAAGATATTATCTGTCCATTGTAGAACATCATGGAGCAGAGTGATGAGGTGGTTTCCTTAATTGCTGCCATTATCCATGACCTTGACCACCCGGGCAAAACTAACAGCTTCCTTGTAAATGCTGGAGACCCACTGGCACTGCTCTACAATGACCTGTAAGTACCATTGTGAGCTGTTATTACCATCTACTGGTTCATACAAGCTGCTGCGTGCCGCCAACAATAATATTAAATAATCATGACAAAAAATGTATGTTGTTGTTTATTACCGATACTCCTAAATCTCAACCAGTATGTCTGATATTTCAGATAATGTTGTTTAGTTTAACTAGTGATAGTTGAAGATAAATATTTTTGATAGTGTAAAACTGGAAAACTTAAAGACAGACATGAATCTCTTTTGTCTAAGGCTTTGAAAGCCTTATGGCATGATTTTATCCTCTGTACCTAATAGATGACAATCAATTGAAAGTTGACAATAATATCTTTCTTATCCGTGTTTCAGTGCTGTATTGGAGTCACATCACGCAGCTATGGCATTCCAGCTCACCCGCAAAGACGATCGCGTCAACATATTCAAAAATCTCGACAAGTGAGTTACACCCAACACACACACTTATTGTGCAAATTTATATCTCCTCTCGAGACCTAGCTCTCTATGAAAACTTTCCAGTGGCATTTACAGGATTTTAGATGGCAAAAAAAAATTATCTATGCACATAAAGTGTCCACTTTTTAGGGGTCAGGTGTCAATCCTTAGTAGAATCATATTTTTATTATATTTTAGCTATCTAGAGGAAGCTAGTTACTTATTATTATCACTCACTAGTAAGAGATTATTCATGTAATTTATCATAAGGAAGAGCCACTTTTGGGATAAACGAATTTCTTAGTAACATGTGCTGAGCTAACCAGATGAGCTAATTACAAAAAATCCTACATTTATACCTATGTAATAATGATCATTCAAATTGGGTGGTGCTGTTGTAGAGATGAAAATAAGTTGCTGCGACTTGAGATCATTGACATTGTCTTGTCTACAGAGATGACTAAACATTTCACTCACCTCAACACATTTATGTCAATTCTTGTGAGTCAGTGAAGTCATACAATTCCACACTATCCAGTGTGCCTGTTTACACGTCACATTCAGGGTCAGGATTAGCTACTCGTATACTTGTACTGATATATAGTATACTTGTACTGATATATAAAATCTTGTGGAGGATGAGTCACAGATTTTAGCAACTGGTTCTTTTGACAAGTACCAAATTCTGGTCCAATTTTGCATACAGTGACTGGTATAGAGTTTGTGCAAGGAAGAGTACATTTTTTTAGGGCAGGTTGATTTTTGAGCTTCAACCTAATCCTGACCCTGCACATTATGTCGTTTTAAACAGTTTACAAATACATAAGTGGTTAAATTGTTATTTTTTATATTTTGTTATATTTGTATTTTCTTGCAGTTGGAGATAATGCATCATTAATTTCTTACATTTTATATAAAAGTGTTAAAATATTTACTATTCAAACTTTCAAATTTCAAAACTGCTCTTAAAATGATCCATGTGAATAATCAAGTAAATCATGGTCAATAAGTTATAAACATTTAAGAGTGCAGTATAGTTTTTATTGTGATGGAAGATATTTACATCTAAGCAGCAAATTTTTACCCACTTTTGTCTGTTAAGAGCTTAGATTCAAATTGATGTTTGATCAATTCTCTTACTGAACGCTAATCTTGTATTGATATGAATTTGAATCCTTGTAAGCATGAAGCATATCACTAGTAGGAAGCATAACACTAATTAAGCTTGTTAAGTGTTATATACTTTCAAATCTCAACCTCACTCTTACCAACATCATGATCGACATGTTGATTGTTGAAGTTGATACAAATATGTATTTAACGCCAATAGATGGTTAACCAGATAAGCTATTTAAGTTTAAGTCTAAGCTAGCCCTACGAATCAGCCGCCATTGTACCTGAAGCTCATGGCCAAGCAGTTCATCACTAGTTAAGTGTTTGTTCTTTGCAGAGATGACTTGAAGATGCTGCGACAGCAGACGATCGACATGGTGCTCGCCACAGAGATGACCAAGCACTTCGAGCATCTCAGCAAATTTGCGTCATCAGTGTCTTCGGTGATCAAGGATGAGGAGCGGGAAATGTCCACCGGGGTAGGCAGCAGCCTAGGGGGTGGCGGTTACTGTGGCATTGGTGGCGACCTCACACAGAACGATGCTGAACATACCGCTGGCACTGCTGCCGCCAGAGCTTTAGTATGCGGCTTTGTCTGCTCTCTGTTTATATGGCATGCATTAATATCAGCTTCAGCTTTAGCATGTTGTTTTTTTTTATGCTCAGTGTTTGTGGCTTATGGAATGGCATTTTGTTGTTTAAATATTAGTGGTTGGATGTTGATGGTTGGATGTCATAACAATGTGTGTATCAGAGTTTACTGACAATGCCCCACATAGTTAATTATATATGAAATGCTTGTAGTGTAGGACTTTATTCGGAATTATTCGCGCAAAATAGGTAGAGGAAGTGTTCACATTATGGGCAGTGCTCACGTTATGGGCACATCCATCGTAGGGTTGATTATTACATATATCTCCACGGGAACGCACACATTAGATGTAATAACAGAACGTAGTCAGATATAACAAGATAGAGATTAATTGGTTATATATTTACTTAATCAAACGATATGTTTTAATATACATATGCTAATGAACATTAGTAACTATAATTCAGGCAACCTGTTAAGTGGTGTTTTCAATTGGGGAGACATGTTTAGTATTTTTACAGTATTCACAACTGTACCTTGTGATCTGCCCATCGCGTGAGCAATATTTCGTACGTCGAACGTGTACAGGTGGAAACGATTATCAAAACATTTTTTGAAAAATATAATATTTGTTAGACGAATTTAGTACTGAAGTATTGATAATAGATAGAACATGAACTATACTTTAATTATCTGTTAAAATATCATATATGTATTCATTATTTATGAAGGAAATTACATAGTAAGGGGGTCGTTTCATAAAACTGCCCATAATGTGAGAAGTTAAATGATTATATTTAAGTGGTGAGAAAAAGGGCAATGGTATGTTATACTGGTGAGATCATCCTATCAATGCACTTTTGGTGTCTTTGCCTGGAAGAGTGAGTGTCCGCGAACGAGTGCAAGCAAAGATACCACTCATGCATACCCAGTAGATAGGGTGATCTCATCACTAAGACATACCATTACCCTCATAGAAGCATTGATAAGTTGAATAGAAAAGAATCTGCATTTAAAGCAAAAACCAAAATTTCATATACTTGTAAAGTAAGGACGTCGTTAATAATTACTTGATCGAATTTCGAATTTTGTTTTTTGTGTTTTTTTTTGACTGCAATATATTTTACAATTTGTTTTAAGCATGTTAAGATATTTGATAATTAATGTTGTAAATTACAGGTATTTAAGTTACAGTGTTTATTTGTTAAGGAAGTTTCTCATGATTTATTGTGTATTCTGCTTGTTCTGCAAAACTTGAAGCAGCATTATTCTTACCACGCAATTGACAGACTATAATGATGTGGATTTTCAGGGCTTATATTCTATATTGTCATACTAGCTGCAATTTACTGTTATTAATGTATAATACACTGTTACATGATAAAAAAGAATTCTTTACTTCTATTTAGGTGTTTCTTAACAAAAATGATTATGTGATATACGAGATATGATTAGATAATGAGAAAATGCAAAATAGATGTCATTTGATTGACATTATACGATTACTGATTGTTCTGTTCACTCAAGTTATAAAATCTAATATTCTTTTATATAACATCATTGGCTTATGCTAGATTAGTGATGGTAGATAAATGGTTCGTTCTGTTTTTGAGTAAAATGTCACACTAATTATCATTGCATTTAATTTCTTAACATTAGTTGTTGTTAATGAAAATGACGTTCAATTTGCATATTTTTGTAGTCTGGAAGCCCTGACTCTGGGTCAACGATGTCTCGTCTGGCTTCACCCGAGAACAGGATGCTCATAAAGCGCATGTTAATCAAGTGCTCAGACGTTGCCAACCCAACACGCCCCCTTCATTTATGTAAAGGTAAACACAATTTTGGAATCAGTTTTTGTCAATATTAAGTAGCTTATAAGACATTCGTCTCTGTGCAGAGTCTACTCTTGTCAGGTATAATGATAAATATTTATTCACATATATGAACAAGCAAAATTTTTCCTTAATAATTGATAAGATATTTTTCAGAACATTCCCTGTGCATTTCATAATGTATATTTAGCTTGAGAGCCTCTGACCATTGATCAACTATTTGGCTGTAGAAAACATCTCTGAACTTTTATCATTTTTCCACAATGATATTGACTGCTATTTTTACCTTACGTGCCATATGATTGTAGAGTGGGCATCACGTATTTCTGAGGAGTATTTCCACCAGACAGATGAGGAGAAGCGGCTTGGGCTTCCTGTTGTCATGCCCGTCTTTGATCGCAACACGTGCAACGTACCCAAGTCACAGACAAGCTTCACAGACTTCTTTATCAAGGACATGTTTGACGCCTGGGACAGTAAGTTTTACCCAAAGGCTTTGGTTTTATGTTATAGCATACGGTATGAAAGATCATTTGGAGCCCGGCCGCTTGAAAAAAGGAAGTAGTACTGGTTTTTAATCTTTCAGTATATTTTAGTTGTCTTGGTTAAAAACATATATATTAAAAACATACATATATACATATACTACGCTCCCTTACTTCGTGTTCAAGTTGAGCACTCTTGAGGTGCTGCTTCGCTAATGCCTTGTGCTTCGCTCACTGCTCTGCAGTTTGAGCACTCTGGCAAGTATGCACGGGTCTGGTTTAAATACGCTTCAAGAGCTTTTATGCTCTTCGTTGCTACCATTCCCAACCTCGTTTTCTCAGCTGCACTGATGAGTTAACAGGACCTAAACGGTCTTGTGGTTAAAATATACATATATATATATATATATATATATATATATATATATATATATATATATATAAAGAACTATATCATTTTATATATATATATATATCCGAGTTAAAGAATCAGATCATTTTTATATTTATATATTTTTTTTATATATATATCTTGGTGTTTAGTCAAAATCCATCAATTAGAGTGCTCAACTAATAGGAGCTTTGTATATGATTTGAAGGAAAAACAAACTACTTTGCTTATGGTATACAAATTTGTTTTGAATTTGTTTCAATCTTCAGTACAAAATGGTTCTATTACAAAAAGTATGGAACATTAATTATATGGTGTGACAAAATGTTTGAATTAGAATAGCATCACAACCAGGATGTTTCTTTTACAATTTCAGGAAATTGTTGATCTATGTATCCTGGTTGTGAACAGCATATAGGTTTATGGTGCTAAATGTACTATATAAAAAAGAAAGAAAGAAATACCTACTAGGCAATACATAAACAATACCCAAGCCCTCACCCCCTGAAACACCGGATATTTATAACACCACATCTTGCATCTTGGAAATCCCACACTGGACAGACCCACATAACTGTTTAACTACCAATACCGTTGAATGCATTATGTAATGAATCTAACCTGCAACAAAACTAAACATGTTTCAATTGTAGCAATAATTATCCTCCTTTAATGTAGTACATGTAACCCCATACCCCTATGCTGTTCACAACCAGGATACATAGATCAACACTCCCTGAAATTGTAAATGAAACATCATGCTATTCTACTTCATTTTTGTCACACCATAATTATATGTTCCATACTTTGTAATAGAACCATTTGTACTGAAGATTGAAACAAATTCATGAAACAAATTTGTATACAAATTTTATTCCTATCAAATATATATATATATATATATATATATATATATATATATATATATATATATATATATATATATATATATATATATATATATATATATATATATATATATATATATATATAAAGGAAGAGGTGATTTTTTGCGTCACAAAAGGCTTTTTAACCACAAGACATACACACTTCAAATTATGTATGTACCATCAGGACAACTTGGTGGTCGTTATAATGTCACATTTCAAACCAAATAAATTGGTTTTAATGAGAAAAACAAGAAAAAAGATTTTTTTAGAAAGGTTGCTTACAGGGCCATGTTTGTTAAAGGTACATAATACGTTCAATGTTTGTATATTCAAACGTACGTTGCACGTCACACGTACAGTCATACAACGAGGGAGCTGGGAAGGGTGTAGTCTCGATCAACCAGACTGACACTACTGCGTTCGAGAGACTTGAGGGAAAGTAAGTGAGTAAGGGTAGGGTCTGGGTTGACCGAGACTAGGAAGGGTGGTGATGGTGATGGAGACGCATTTTTGAGGACCTGTTTTGAGGAGGGGTGTTGGCAGATGCACATTTAATGTTCTGCACATGTTTACCAGGGGTAGGAGTAGCTGGAGGGAGGGTTACTAGAGGGATAAAGCATTGCCACATATATGCAGTGTGTGTATGGCTGTCACATATTACTGTGGGAGGAAGGTGATGGAGGTGTATTTAATCTTTCCCAGACCTGTATAGTGATGGGAGCTGGTGTGAGGGATGTGGGACAGGGGAACGAATAGGAAGGGAGGAGCATTTAATCTGTTACAGATCTCATACGTTTCAACCAGAGCAGCAGCAGAAAAGGTGTGCATTAGTTATGGACCTGTTTAGATGGGGATGGGGGAGAGAGGGTTGAGGGAGAGAAGGGGGGTGGAGGTGGCGGTGGAAGGAAGGGTAGGGATGAGTGAGACATTTAATCTGCTCCGCACCTGTTTACCATGGGTAGCAGTAGCCGGGGGGAGGGATATTAGAGGGATCAATCATTGCCATATTTAGTACATTTAGTGTGTAAATGGCTGTGACATATGACGATGGCAGGACGGTGATGGAGGTGTCTAATCTGTCACAGACCTGTATACTGACGAGAACTGGTTCGAGGGATGTGGGACAGGAGGAAGGATGGGGAGGGAGGAGCATTTAATGTGTTCCGGATCTCATCTGGTTCAACCCGAGCAACGCCGGATCAACAGCTAGTATATATATATATAGATAGATAATTTTAAAGGTATAAACAGACCAAATTAAAGTGCTCAACTAAAAAGGAGCTTATTATAGAAAATTGTAGACAGATTAAATTGACATTTATTTATTTCTATTATAGATCTATTAGTTTATATATTCCGATGAGTGCTGTTAGCACGAAACTGTACAGTAAATAAATAAATGTCAATTTAATCTATCTACAATTTTATATATATATATATATATATATATATATATATATATATATATATATATATTTTATATATATATATATATATATATATATATATATATATATATATATATATATATAGAAATATATAGATGCAATCAGATTTGATATAGTGCTCGACTTGTTATTTATTTATATTATGAACAAGATCTAATCCAAAATGGACTAGATATTTATTTCATATAGTATATATATATATATATATATATATAATAAATATATATATCATATTTAATATATATATATTTATATATATATATATATATATATATATATATATATATATATATATATATATATATATATATATATATATACTGGGGTCCCAACATATATATACTGGGGGTGCCATTGTCACTTGGAGCTTTTACTATTTATATGTAAAATTTCTTTTCTAAATCTTGGTTGCACCTAAATGTTGGAGATCCCTGGCTCCACTCCCTTTAACACTTCCCCCCTCCCATTAATGGCTTGCTTGTGTATCCTTGGCATGCTTTTTGTATGTTCAAAGCTTAACAAATACCTCGTATTTGCAGACTTTTGTGACATCCCCGAGGTCATCGAGCAGCTGCAGACCAATTATGATTACTGGAAGAACAAGGAGGATGAGGCGGCAAAAGAACTCGAGGATCGCAAGAAGAAGGCCAAGGAAGATAAGAAGAAGGCCAAGAATACATAACACACAATGCACTCATTCTACTGAACAATCTACGCTGATGGTGCTGCTGCTGGCAACAGAATGATAAACCACTTTCTTTGTACTTATATAACATATATAATTATGACCAAAACTTGAACTTCCGCTGTGCTACGTTGGTCAAACTTTCTTCGCAGTCTAGCTGCCAAGGTTTGGACTTATTCCTCTGTGCTATCAAGACAGCACCATTCACCAAAATGTAGATTGCTGTCCTGACATGCAAGGCTATTGGAAATTTCAAATGTAAGCATTAGTAATTTTTCTGAACAAAGTATAACCTTCATGGAAAACATCCACAAATGCCATGCATTGGTGCAATAATAGCTAATGATTTGAAATTTTCAGTGACTCAACAATCATTATACATATATTTGGGTGTGAAAGAAAATGATTGGCTCGATGGCTTTCTTATGTGAACATTCAGGAAGCGTAAGTGACTCGTAATAATACACAATTTTTACACTGTATAGAACTGACAAGTGGATCTAACATACTAACACAGTGTTTTATTCAAAGGATTATAATGATAAGGACTTCTGTGCTCCTTACTCCAAGATTCAAAACACTGACCTGCAAATGGCACTGTGTTTTACGTGACTTTGTGGTAGGTGTCAGAAGTGCTATTGACCAAAGTTTTTGGTATTTTATTGATCATTTTATGCAACACCATCATTATAGTTTGACTCGTCCACTGCTGAGTATCAATCACCACATCACGTCACTGTTGCTGTGTATATAGTATGTACCCATCAAGATACTTTTTGGTGTACAAATTTTTAGCAACTTAAATGCACCGTTGCGAAAATAACCCTTTCAGTCTTTATAGAATTGTATTAATTAGGTTAAAAAGAAGAAAAAACGAAAGTCAAATTACCAAAATAAATTTGTGGTATTATTCTAGGCATTAATGTTAAGACATTTAATTAAGACATATCTTTAAAATTGCCATTGGATTTGTGTATTGTGCATCAGGGTTGTTGAGTGATGCCAATTGCATCATTTGTGCCACATTGTTGGAAGTGATAGATTTAAATGTGTGAAAATAAAAACTGATACTGGATACATTCCATTCAGTGGTGCCCACCATCATCGTTGCCACTTTGCTCATTACTAGCCCACTGCCTCATGGTAGTGTTGTTATCACCATGGCAACAAAATACTCCTACTGCCTAAGCTGGCTCGTCATTGTGGTGATTAACCCAGTCAGGGTCAACCAGTGTACATAGTTCATACAAGATTTAATTTTTCAACATAATGTCCCTCATGTTGCAGGGAATGTTGAAGAGATTTTTGTGTTGCGGTACATCATACATGTTTGAAGGTCTGATGACTGAGCATGAAGGGACAATAATACTGTTGTTGCAATATCTTAACTGTGGCCATGTGTACGTATTTTTAATGTCAACAAATCATTATTTCACAGGCATGACATGTTAAGAATATATAGTTCTTTTCAAAAGCGCTTTTTAATCACAATAAAATATATGCGGTAGTCCTAAGGGTAAACTAAATCTATTATTATTGTGTACAACTTTTGTATGACTTTGAGAAAGTTATCTTTTAAGACTTTGTTGTTTACCACATTTATCTTTGTGAGTAGGAATATTTCATTTGAAATCTGGACCTAAATAGTGAAAATTTCAGTGACTTTTATACAAACCCGTGACATATCATAGTTCATTAATTATAGGGTGAAAACATGGTAGTGTAGAAACAAAGAGACTGGAGAAAAGGGTGTAAAAATATTTTTATTTTGATGGAGCATGAACAATATATTTTAATGGTTGATCATTGATAAGCGCTGTGTATCTTCATCTTGAATATTTTTGTCATACTTTAAAGACTGAATTTGGTTGGTGGTGCACAGATGCAAACTTCGTGTTACAGTTGACATCAATGTGAGAAGATTTGGATTGATTGACCAATCAAGTGAGATTTCCCTACCTCATATTTAACAAAAGACTGCTGATTGTCATTATAATAATGGCCAACACATCAATGTAGCAATTGTATAGGATTAACTCATTCAGTATTCAATGAACAAAATTAACTGTGTGTATTCAAATCTTATCCCTGCAGATAGGCAAGCAGTGTGAGGAGTATTTATGGCTACAATTACTTCGTTAATTATTTCGTTAACAATTCATTGGCAAGGAGATAATTATGCTATCCATTTTCACATTAAAACTCTAAAACCATAAATATCTCACTGTACACTCTTGCTATAAAAGTATTTCTGGTTACATTCTGATTATCATGAGATTCAAAACAATAGTATTACTCGAGAGAAATCTTAGAAAAGTTGATTGGTGATCATTTATTTATGTGTGAGGGATCAATACTATTTATTTTGTTTGTTAATTGTATTTTGTTAATGACAATATTTACCAACTATTGTTTCTGTGATGTAGTCTTTGTTCTAGCTTTTATCTTTGTTTAGGCAATTTTATAATGTCACTAATGTTTAATATGTCCATTTTATAAAGTACCCATGAAATAGCTTTAATTTTAACTTTGTGAATTTTGTATGGTAGTAAGTTCTGTGGGTAGAAGTCCATGACACAAAATACCAGAAAGCAATAATAGTGAAGCGTGAATATGGGAAAAGGAAACATTCATTTCTCTTATTGATGAAAGCTTTGTATCACATTAATCATTCTGTTGGCGGCAAATTTAATTATAGCATAAGCAGTAAGCTTGAAAATATTCCTCTTTTTACATAAGTAACAAAAACAATAGAATTGAAGTCATTAGTTATCTGGTGAGTTGTCATATAGTCAGAATGGTCTCTGTCTTCTCTGTCAAATTTAATATCTCATTAACTCACCTTACCAACAACTATCCATCAGGTTTGAGGATTTGTGTACCCCGTCAATAAGTATGTGAACTCTAAATAGCTTCAAGTTAAAACATACAAAGGCGTTACTACAACAATTTATAAAAGGTTAACTAGTTCATGGGCTTTTACACCAGTTATTTTTTGTTATCAGTGAGTTATTGGAAGGAACAGTGATTAATGATTGTATTATAACATTCCATATGATAACGTCCTATTTATAACGTGATGCATGCTAGAAATGTTGGCAGTGGTCTTGAAAATGTGTAGCATCAGTTGGTTTCAATAGAGCAGTATGGAATTTTCAATTCTGTTAAAATTTTTATTATATTTGCCATGTTACAGACTGCATATTTTTGAATGATACTTTTTTTTTTTTTTTACTCAAAGTAATATTTTTCAATTAATGTTTATGTATGAAGAATTACTTGTTGAATGCAGTGAAGCATGATGTATTTCTGCCATAATCTAATTGTAATGTATATAACACTTTCTAATTAAGAATAGCAGTTAATAAGTTTACTAAATTGTCCATTTAATGATTTTAAAAAAATAAGATGCATGTTGATTTGTTCTAAAAATTCTAATCATTTGTACAATACATCTAATTTAGCATTTTTTAAATTTGTAGATAAATTCGTTTATGTTTTGTGAATATTTTTGACTAATTTTACAGTTCATTCAAGGAGACCACACACAGCCTATTTGTATACTTGCAGTTGAGCTCATTGGTGTAGCTCAAAGAGCATACCGGTATATGATTATGGCTGTTACATTGTTTACATCATTGTTAAGGCTGCAACGTTGTGCCAAATTCAGTGGTATTTTATAGACCAAAAATAAACTGTACACAAACAGTGATTTGCAGTTAGATGTTATATAAATTTTTACTGAATATGTTTTCCATTCATTGATTCTGCATACATCACAAAACCAACATATCTGCAGTAGATTTAAGGGAGTTCTTGCCTACGAATTATCAGGTGATTTATCATAATATTTTGTATTCGTTATCTTGGTAGACAATTTCTGATCTACATAAAATGTTTATGATGACAATAACTGCAATCACAGTATTAGGTGCCTGGCTATTCACCGATATTTAATCAGAAAGTATCAGTACTGGTTCTGAAGTCATGCAAGGATTACCTTAAGTATGAATATTTCAGATTAAAATTAATATAAAACTGTCCCAAATTCTATACTACTATATCAATATTTTTGTATAAAAAATTAGTCTCCCCTATAAATTTGAAATTTGATCCCAAATAATTTTTGCTCAAAAATAATTTTTTTTTTAAATACGTAAATGTCATAGGTTGAAAAAAGTATAAGTGTGTGTTTCCTCGTCATGCGTTTTGTAGCCTGTCGACCTGTCGTATGGTTCAGTACAACGTTATTTCTTTTGGCTGTTTCCTCATCACATGTTGGTGAGCAGACGACAAATCGCGTGGATTGCTTACCTATAGAAATCATTAGCTTGTTTCCTGACCACGCGTTTTGTCGCTCATCAGTTCAAATAATCGATAATTAATAATATATCTGATACTACATTTATTGAAAGAATGTGTGCAAGCCATTCTATAATGTGGCCAAATGTAGCGTCACTAAGATAAACATAGCATGCTGCTATAAAAGTGAATGGTTCTACAGTAAAGATCTATTCAAGCTGAGAGACAAACGCGCCGTGAGGAAACAGGCAAAATGCAAGCCACCCCCACACCGTCTGCACCTAACGACAAGTGCCAACGCGTGCCGCGTCTTCAGGAAAAGTCGTCTAACAGGTCTTCAATCACAAGCCAAATTATTGATTTTGAATTAAACAACGCTGACCTACAAAATAGAATTAAATACACCAAAATGTTATCAGCTATTCAAACTTTTAGATTACAGCTTAAGAGGGAAGCCTAATACATTTTCATCAATTAGGGAAAAAATTCTTATAGTCATGATTTTTACATCACTCATTTACAAAAAATAGCCCCACCACATAAACAATTTTATTTTTCAAAAAAAAATTTTTTTAAATATTTTTTAAACACAAAATGTTCAGAAATATAGGCATATCTTTAGGTACATAAATAGAAACCGTCAGCCACATGTCACTTCTGCAAATTCTGTTGTTCTATCTTAGATTATTTATCAACGTCGCCCCAGCCTTCTTTTTTCATTTTGTGACCTTGTATTCAAGCAATTGATGAAAATTTTCTAACATCCATATTTGGGATTGTGTTTTCTTCTGTCATGAACGATATTACAATAGGTACAAGATTTTACCAAGTTTATGCCATAATCCAATGTTGTCAATCCATTTTTAAAGTGTTGACACAACAAAGATGTTTATTCCATTGATTGGATGATAAGGGGCGATCAGACGAAAATCAGTTTTTACCTGCTAACAAACTATTTTTTTTCAGAGACCCCACAAAAACAAACTTTTTTTTTTTCGTGTTCATTGAACAACAAACTTTTTTTTTTTCATGTTGGTCTTATAAACTATATCTATAAGGCTGGACACATATACAAACAAATTATTTTTTCTGGACACATATACAAACAAACTATTTTTTGGGGGACATATGCAGAAACAAACTACTTATTTCAAAAAAGACCCTAGCCCCCCTGATGTTCGTCTGGACCTAACTGTATCTACCACCTCTCTCTATGAAATGTTAATTCAACAGAAAACTATTTATGCAATTTCTTGAAATCTCATATTATGAAATTAATACGCAGTAGTACTTGCTGAAATGCTGAAATAAGGTCCAAGGTACAGTGAAACCTGTCTATGTAGGCACCTTTATATTTAGGAGACCCATATTGTATGGACACATTTCTCTTCTCCAATTACTTCAATGCCATATTCAAAACCTCTCTGTTCAGGACATCTGCCTTACATGGACTAATTTCATTTTTTACAAAGGTCTCTACATGGGATAGGTTCTACTGTATTTCATTGTACTACTTAATGGCTTTTCATAATCCCCCCAGACTATTTCACTTGAATAATACAGAAAAACCACAACAAGAGTCCAGTGAGGCATTAATAAAGTTTCATGTGAGGCTACCAACATTTCAATGAATCACATATTAGTTTGTCTGGTGATCTGTTGGGTTTGATAATTATCATCCTCCAATTTTTTAATGCTAAACAAAGTTAAAGATATGTGCTTATTCCTTGAATCAACTTATCATGATGTATATAATTTTGCTATATTTTTTATCAGTATGATGTGATGTTTTCTGGAGCCTACCAAAAGTAGTCCTAATCTCCTTCATGAATATTCACACACATAATGAACTACTAATGAGTTGGGAAAGGCCATTTTGTAATATCTGTCATAAAAGCTAGAGTCATATTTGAAATTACTATTTTTCCATTAAAAGGATATATTTCAAAATTCTAAGGCTGGGACGATTTAAAGAAATATCTCCTCTGTACAAGAGATGTGTTTCTATCTAATGACACACTATCAGTGGTTCAGTGTATGTACCTAAACATGTGGTCATTATTTCACAAAAAATGCCTTTAAAAAAATTTTAATTTTTTTTTTCACTTTTGAAAAAAAATTGAGAAAAATTCTTAAATCATATTATACCAATGATTATGAAAATCATCTATATTAACCAAAAATTAGAAAAGTAAAAAAATGTTCAGGGCTTCCCCCTTAAGGATACAAAAAGATTATTTTAGGCGTTTTACTAAAATTCGATTTTCTCTCCAATATTATTGCTTTAATTTTCAAGAATTACACCTTGTTGTATAGGTAATAATCTTATCTAATGATATATGGTTTGAAATATACAGGTTAATGCAAAATTTTGTTGTGAAGCAATTGGTGCTTACTACTTTGTCTTGCGTGCCGTATAAATGAGAGAAAAAAATTGCAATGATCAAAACCACTATCCAATAACAAAATTCATATAATTATCTAAAAAACGTGTCTCAAATTTTTTATATCTAGTAAATTGATCATTTTACATGCATTTTGAGTTTGAAAAACAATGTTTTTCTGAAATTTCTTGAAAATCATTACGAAATTATTGATAATTCATCCACAAAATTATAAAAAAAAATCCCTAGTAAGCTTTTTCTCAAGGTATATAATATCTTCAAATATATCAACACTAGCTGTTTACCCGGCGTTGCTCGGGTTGAAACAGATGAGATACGGAACACATTAAATGCGCCTCCCTCCCTATCCTTCCTCCTGACCCACATCCCTCGAACCAGTTCTCGTCAGTATACAGGTGTGTGACAGATTAAATACACCTCCATCGCCGTCCTCCCATCGTCATATGTCACAGCCATGTATACACACTAAATGTACTGAATATGGCAATGGTTGATCCCTCTAATATCCCTCCCTCAGCTACTGCTACCCATGGTTAACACGTGCGGAGCAGATTAAATGTCCTACTCATCCCTACACTTCCTTCCACCGTCACCCCAGCCCCCTCTTCTCTCCCCAACCCTCTCTACCCCATCCCCATCTAAACAGGTCCATAATTAATGCACACCCTTCCTGCTGCTGCTCTGGTTGAAACGGATGAGATCTGTAACAGATTAAATGCTCCTGCCTTCCCATTCTTTCCCCTGTCCCACATCCCTCACACCAGCTCCCATCACTATACAGGTCTGGGAAAGATTAAATACACCTCCATCACCCTCCTCCCACAGTAATATGTGACAGCCATACACACACTACATGTATGTGACAATGCTTGATCCCTCTAATATCCCGCCCTCCAGCTACTCCTACCCGTGGTAAACACGTGCAAGCCATTAAATGTGCATCTCAATCACCCCCTTTCTGCTGCTGGTCTGGTTGAAATTGATGAGATCTGGAACATATAAAATGCTCTTCCCTGCCTTACCACCAGCCATGTCCGCCCCCCACCCCCCGCCATATGGACACACACACCCTTTCTGCCAACACCCCTCCTCAAAACAGGTCCGTAGCAGATAAAATGCACCTCCATCACCATCACCAGTTCACCACCCCTTCCCAGTTCCCTCCTTGTATGACTGTACGTGTGACATGCAACGTATGTTTGACATATACAAACGTTTAACGTATTACGTACCTTTAACAAACATGGCCCTGTAAACAACCTTTCTAAAAATTCTTTTTTCTTCTTTTTTTATCATTAAAACAATTTATTTGGTTTGAAATGTGACATTATATCCACCACCAAGTGGTCCTGATTGTACATACATAATTTGGAGTGCGTACGTCTTGTCATTAAAAAGCCTTTTGTGACACAAAAATCGCCTCTTCATTTATATATATAGATGAAAGAGAAATTTGGTATGAAACATTCATTGACTGCACAAATTTAGTTTAGAGATATGGCTAGTTAAACATTGAACATCACTCTATAATACTATGATTTAGTGTCCATAGAATGCATCATAATAGGAAAACTATCAATGATAAAAGGTTCATTTCAAAAGTATGTTATTCACAATTTATAGTGTTATAAAAATCAATGTTGTGAAAATGGATTATTTGATTCATTTAACCTCATAGTACAGCAAAGATTGAGTCATTAATTAATCCTACAAGATGGTTTCCGCAAAATTTGCCATAACAGGAAAACTATTGATGATAATAAGTTCATTTGCAATTTGTTTAATTTTAGACGACACAGATGGTCTCATTCTTGGTTTTTATACTACTTATTCTGTGTGTTTGGAGACAATAAAATTTTGATTAATTTAGTCTAGATTCTAGTCATCACTATGTACAATCATATATTAAATTATATCTTACCTTTGACAAATAAATACAATGTATATATATTTATTAGTAGTAACTAAATGTTATCACACAACACTTTTAGACATCTTAGAACCAATTAATGTGCATTTTATTCTTAACATTGTATTTTTAATGTTTAGTCATTGTTTTAGGCTATTTCTTGATCTTTACATTTTTATAAATTGTTAAAATATTCCCTGAAGAGGACACTTACGTGTCGAAACGATGGAATAAACTACACTAACCAAAATTTTATTGTCTCCAAACACACAGAATAAGTAGTATAAAAACCAAAGATAATAAGTTCTCAAATCTATCATAAAATCTAGCACTTGCGCCTTCACTGTGCTACAGCACAGGAAGTTAGTAATTACCTGTATATTTTTAATACACGTGCCACAGCTTTGCATAGTACCTTCCCTCAAACATTCAACAGAAATCCACCTTTTTAAGACATTTACTGATAATTGACATACATTGCACATGTATATTGATGATGGCTTGCACAGTACAGAGATTCACGAAAATCAGATACTTTCTTACTTTCTTGCTCTAATTCAAAATAATTATTCAATTTCCAAAGTGATAGTCTAGCTTTGGCATCTTTTTCTAAAACTTTCAATTTGCTACCATTAAATATTCACGATTGCCCACAAATGTATTTTTTACCAAATGGCAAAAATGGCTGAAGGATTTTTTTTACATGGTAAAAAGAAATTTATATAGGTATATTTGAGAACTTTACTCAATTTTATTCAATTTTTTGTTAAAAATCTGGAATGTGATCTGCTGAAAATTCAAGTGCTTTATTACATTCTTTTCATCAATTTTACAAATTATTTCAACAACAGTAAACATAAAAAGTTCTAATGCTTGATTATTTCATAAATAAAAGCATGCTCTACAAACACAAATTTTAAGTCAATTCACATAGTCTATAAAGATTAAACTGTTATAAAAAAAGTTGTTCAGTAAAAACTAGCATCAATAAACAATGTCTTTTTTTTAACCATAAGGAAATTAAGATTTATAATGTCCACAAATGCCATATACATTGTATAACACTTTCAAATCTTTTAGAAAAGTCCATGCGTCTTTGTTTATAAAATTGCGTGGTCTGTCAGGTTACACAATTGGATGCTTTTCACCAGATGTACAATGGCTTTTAATATGTTAACTGCATAATTATGTGATGAAAATCTTTCTAATGAAATATTACTACATCACTTGTTTTGTGCTTTTCAGGTGGCTTTTCATGTTTTTTATTATGTACCAGTTCAAATTAGTCTACGAGACATGTGGATGAAAAGAATTATTAAAATTGCACTATTAAATAAGCACATCACGTTGTTTTGATAAAAGTTTATTTCATTTGCCGACACATAACCTTTGAATGTACTTTTTTTTCTTTTTTCACTAGTTGGACTACAATAACTCATAATTATCACAATACCCACATATCAAAGTATTATAAAAAATTCAAAATAATTTTACATTAGATACATATCTGTAAATGATTAAATAATCAGTGTATATCACCTCCACCTTTTATAATAATCGATTCAAATCATAGCTGTTCAGTAAGGATTACATACCAATGCCTCAAGGCAGCTAAGAAGCTAATTTGAGCCATTTGGTTGTTTCTAGCCCAGATTTTGTAGGTACTTAAAGTGTATAATTATGAAACTTTTTATCTGGAAATCCCTATCCCCTTATGTACAAGCCTAGTTAGCCTACACACATGAATATTCAAATAATTTCAATATTTTCACAATTTTATTTAACAAAAAACACTTCTTCAAGAACTCTACTTTCTTCCAATTCTTCATCCTCCTCTTCAAACTCAACATCGTCATGTAAATCAAAACCTCCAAGATAAACTTCCCCTGAAGTGTGAGCGTTTTTATCCGAATTTAGTTTGGTTGGTCCTATATATTTTTTAATTTTATCCGAATTGCTGTAAGGAAGTCTAGAAATTTTTGGTTTTAAATGATATCCTGTGTACCCTTCCTGGGGTTGTGAAACAAAGTGTTTATTTTCTACTTCAACCACTTCATCAATAATACTAAGAAGAGATTCTGCATCATCATCATGCTGCAGAATAACAGGCACATCACGGTTTTCTTGTTTATAGGTGTCCAAGTATTGTGAATATGATGTCTTTGAACGAAGTGGTGATGTTGCCACTGAACGTTTAACAGGTAGACATGTATCGTTTTTGCTACTGTCATAAAATACAGGCTTTGGCAGCCCTTGATTCCACGTAGGTGTATTTTCCTTATTTGTATCTGTAAAACCTTCATCTGATGGGGTATCTGGAAATGGCCCAAAGACTGGAGTTTGTCGCATTGGATAATCTTGCAACCTTTGAACCGGTGGACGTGGGTAACTGTCATCTGAATAATGACCACTCTGTGGCTCTTTAGCAAATTGATCTGGCATTTGAAATGGCTCCTTTTCTACAAATGGGAGTTTAAGGTTAGGATCATGAGGAGGAAAGTACCCCGTCCTTTCAAAATATTTTAATCTTTCTCTCTGAATTGCTTGTTGCATATGCAATTGATCTTGTTTAGCTTTGAGAAGTTTCTCTTGATCTGCTAACATAGATTTTAAGCTTTTTTGTTCCTCAAGTAAAGCTGCTTTTTGCGCTTTCAGTTGTCTTTTTCTTTCAAATGGACTAAGATTTTTGTAATAGCTGGCAAACTGTTCATCTGTCATCGGCCTTGTACGTTCCAAAGCCTGATGAGCGCTTGGTAAGTTTTCAGATTGAGAATGGCCATTCACTGATGGGGGGTCTGGTTGCAATGGTTGAAATTCACCAGATGTTTCTGTTTTAGTTTGACTATTGTGAAACCCTGAATCACCAGGCTGCAAATTGCGAGATTTTAGTTTTTCATCTTCAATCATTTTATCAATCATACTAGTAAATGGCCGATCACAAAGACTCTGGTTGATCATATCAGGCACCTTTCTTGCATACATTTTAAGATTTTGATTACAATTTTGATTACATTGTTCATTATCACGGTTTTGCAATTGTGCACCTTTAGCTGGGGTAAATGACTTAGGAGATTGAACACTATCGCCAGCTTCTTCAGTTTGTTTCTCTCTAGCCATATTTTGATATCGAGAAAGCATTGCTTGACATTGAACTAGTTGTTCTTGTATAATTTCCCTTTCATTTAACACTTTTTCTTGCTGGGAAAGGACAGATTGCAGCTCTTTTTCGAACTCCTGCCTTTCTCTTTCCAATTGCTCCCTCACACTTTCCTTCTCTTCGCCTACTCGGGCAAGCTCCTTGATGAGATTCGCGACCCTTTGCTTATCTTCTCTACAAAGGTCTCTAAGTGAAGTCTTTGGTTTGACAGAGACAGCGTTTGTTCCCTCATCTTTATGTGTTTGGACAAGCGGTGGAGGGGAAACCAGTTTCTGTGCAGCAGGTTGTTTAAAGGAAGGGATTGCTGCCTTTACCTCAGACGTTTTCTTGCCTTTCACTGCATTACCCTTTTTCTTCTCAACTTTTGCTACTCTAGTTTTACCAGAAATAGGGAGGACATCGTTATCGGAGTCTTCACAAGTCCAAAATACTTCCATAGGACGAAAACATTCATCTTTGGCAGCCATTTTCAAACAAACATGGTGGACTACCTAATGTTAGCCTTTTCTTACAATGCTTTAAAGGTCATATATGCTCGCACATCGAGTTAAAAGGCTTTGCAATAGGGGCTACAATGCTACCTTGCGTTGTAGCCTTAATAACATAGTGCAAATCTCGAATAAGCTGCAAGTAGAACGTAATGATTAAGACTAGATTATCCTATTTTTGAAGATTAACTCCACGGACCTGTAGAAAAAGAAGGTGGCTATTAGCAGAGCTTAAATTAACAGGTAGATCTATTATTCGGAGGGGTACGTGGGGTGAGCGCACCCAGCACATTTCTTCTGTGGGACCCGAGGTGGGACCCCGTTCACAATATGGATACTTAGTATTGCATTAAAACGTGGCAATGCATTTGAATGGAACTTTTTGGAATGTCTTAAAAGGGGCACAGCACAAAGGTCAGTTGCACATAATTCTAAAAAAAAAAATAATAATAATAATAAAAACTTTGTCACTAAATTTATATTTGCTTTTGCAAAATGAAATAAACAATTTTACAGAGCTCATGCAATTTGGGGAGCTGTCATTATTTGTGAGGGGGAGTGGGGCGGTCAGTATAGGGTGGTGGTGGTGATGAATTCCAGTGCAAGGACTTTGAGGGATGGGGGTGGTGGTCACATCTGAATGCAAGGGAATGTAGGCGGGGGTTCAAATTTCAGTGCATCATGTTTGAAGCAAACGATTCAAACAAGATGATTTTTGTTGTGCTCCACGTAGGCATCACATATATTAGATCTAGAACTTTTATGTGTGATTTTAGCTTTACTTGCAAACAATTAGCAAAAAAAAAACTAAAGTATAAAACCAAATATCTTTGCTACAATTCTATTCTTTAAATACTACTGATAAGTCCTGCAAATGATGGATTAAGTAATGAAAAAAGTGTTGTTTGGGTTGTTCCCAATGATACTGATGAAGAAACGAGAATCAGATAATAGCTCAAATGAAACTGATAATGTTGATTGTGATAATGACCATGTCACTGTTCAATCTATCGTATATTAACATCAAGATCAGAATGTGTATTGTGGAAAAAATTGCTGACATGATTGATGCACAACTGCCATGGTGAAATTCAAATGGTTGTACTGAAGAGATATTTGTATGTGAATTTCAGTGTAAGCTAATGACACAAATCCGATTGCCCCCTCCACCTCATAAATAATGACAGCTCCCT
The DNA here is from genome assembly GCA_019095985.1 of Streblospio benedicti. Lineage (NCBI taxonomy): Eukaryota > Metazoa > Annelida > Polychaeta > Spionida > Spionidae > Streblospio > Streblospio benedicti. The sequence continues at coordinate 14,205,545 of CM032665.1, forward strand.
TAAGGTTTTACCTCTCGGGGGTGGGGATGTCTTCCTGTATGTCGATGGTACGGATCTGCCATCTCTATGGGCTATCATTTTAGACATCCCACGTATAGTGATTGTGATTTTAGTATAGCTATGGGTCTAAATTTTATGATTTGTGGTATATTTATGGGTCTAAATTTTGTGATATTTAGTATAGCTATCATGTATGGGTTTGAGTTTAAATGTACAGATATTGTTAGTGTAAGTTTTATTTTGTTTAATACTGATATAGATTCCTTTGAACATTTTGTTGATAAAATTTTAATATTATGTGCATGGTTTCATTATTTCATAGATATAGACATGGGTTACTTTTTTATGCCAAATTAGTATATCGATGGGTATCGTTTCGACACCCGTACTCATTTTTGGGGAGAGTTCCCCCCACACATACCCTGAGTTTAACATTCGTCTACCAACTTAATTAATGACAAAGTTGCACATTCATATATGCAATGAAATGCAAACACAAAACACACTGCATGTACAACGTTGGCATTATTTGTTTGAAATTCAGTGGTAAGTAGTTCTAACAGAACTCGAATGAAATAAAGGGGGTGCGGTCACATTTCATTGCCGGCCTGTGCTAGGGCATTGTCATTAATTGGTGAAAAAAATATGGAGAAACTTCCCCTTTACCGACCCCTATAAACAATGGCGGTATCTTTATAGGGTGCACACCAATGCATTGAACACACGTATTCTTTAGTTGTGTAAACAAAGCGAGTTCTGAACTGCCGGTCTTGACTGGTGGTAGCCCCTGGAAGTGCTGTGGAAGAACTTGCCAGGACTCCTGCGAAAATCTGTGTGGCGGCGACACGAGTATCTCGACGCCCAAGGCCCTCTAGTTATCTACCCCGTGTCCCCGCGGCTGTGTACACGCCGTGTACGAACCTCCCTGTGGGTCTTATACCGAGTGGACGCACCGTACCTGATCAGAACCCTCGTACGCGGCTTGTTGTGTATTAGGCTTTTATACCGTGTACAGCTGTCTAACCTTCAGTCCCGTCTAATGGGGGCAGAGTAGCTGGTGACACCCCGGGTTTCACGAAGGGCCTTCACACGGGAAGGACAACAGTGCAACACGGGGCCAGGACCACGTTGAGAGAGGCACCCATCGGGTTAACCTCCGTAGAATTGAGTAAAGAGGGCCTATTCCCGAGATCGAGAATAAGTTGCCAGCCCTACCGCTTCCGACGAGCGCTAAAGCAGAACTGCCGCTAATCGGCTCAAAAACCAGTACCAGAGAGTACTGGCTCCCTAATCCTACTGTGGCCATAATAAAGGACAACAACAATACTTAACAAGGTGTGTGTAACGGGGAAAGCTATACCTAGTCCAGTGCAACTTCTATAACTAGTTTTATACTACGCGAGAATGCTACAATTCTCGCGCACTGGAGACTACACGAAACGAGTTTTGTTACAGTTGCAATATATCAAAATGACCACCAATATTGTTGCGTCGCTTCAGCAGCTGAAGCGAAAGCCTTGTGTATCGTTCGTTTGTAACTAACTATGTATGTCTCTGAACAAGCTAGAACTTTTACTGTTGACCCGATTTCGTTCAAACTCAACACAACCATGATGTATGAGGCGACACCGAAGTGATGCGATTTTGGGCACTTAATGATTTAGTGGGCTTTGCCAAAAGTTTTTTTTGAACTAATATTTTTAAATTTGAATTTGAGAAGGATAATGATGGTATTGAAACATGTTAAGAGTAAATAGAGTAAATAAAAACATATAAAACATTTAGAACAACATAGATTTAATTTAGACCGCATTAGAGCAGCAGAAATAGAAGAAAGAATATATGCATAAAAACAGAAAATGCGACCACATGCTGCATACCATATTTCACGAATCTTGTATATATATTATATATGGATGTGCTACATTGATAGCATGGATATCCATTGTGCAATGAGTCTCAGGTGTGGTGTACAATAGAAATCAACGATCAAAACATTATATGTATTTGTGTAAAAAAATTCAATACATGTGACTATACAAAATAGAAACTTCATACACAGAAGACTAGCATACCAATACATCTTTGATGTGGATCCAGCATCCACTAGTGCATTCACTACACATCGTGTGTATAGTACGTTTTACAGCATCATAAATGCGCTCAAAGATAGCAATTGTATGGAAAATAAATGATTAATAATGATTCCTCCATTAAGACATATATCAGTGAAGTATGCGAATCATGAAAGCATCATTTGTAAACGTTTGGGTAGGTCTAGTTTCATATTGATATAATTCTATTTCATGCTGCATTTTCCCCCACTTCTTATATGGCCCGTCATCTGGATGGTAATACATTTTATATTTTTATTGTGTCGCTTCAACAGCTTCAAGCGAAAGCCTTTTGTTCACTGTGTTTGTATGTTACTATTCATTATGCATGTATGTATATTTGTATGTATGTCTCTGGACAAGCTAGTGGGTTTATCGATGAACCAATTTCGTTCAAACTTTACACAACTATGTGGTATGAGGCAACACCGAAGTGATTAAATTTTGGGCACTCTGCCAATTAAAGTGTGCTTTCTACAGGTCCATTTATGGTCCATTTTCAACATTCTCACTAGTATTGGATGCACAATCATGGATCAATATTTCAGGGGCAGCAAGAGTCTACTGGGTGTTGCTTACTGTTTGCTGCTGCAATATGTAGCATGACGGAGCCAATATCATTATTAGACCGTGGTGACACACAGATTATTTATGGCTGGTTGCGTACATAGTAATTGTGTACGTTTAATCAAAATTTCCATAATATTTCCGTAAACATCTTTATTGTCCATAAGTCAACGTTGTTCTAGCAACTCTGTGCTCTCTGAGCACTTTTGATCCAATTATTGAAGTTCCCAGTTGACTGCAATTGACCTGGGTGTACACGCAAATATATCTATATGAATATTGTTTATTATTGAAGTCAATATTTAATAATTGTCTACAAATTTTAGAAAATAATAACAAAACATATTCAATGTTTTACATAATCAATCACATTGCATACATTCCTCTCTCTTCTTTTCCTTGGTTGTAAAAGAATGTAGGCAAGAAACATAATGATAAAAGCGACTTATGCATTAATGTTATTCACCCAATATGTCAATTTTATAAAAACTCTGAAGGTACTAACTTCTAATATAAAACTTAAAAGTATAGCACCAACAAAATTTCCGGTTAGTTTAGAATGGTCTATTATCTCCCATAATGTTGCACCTGAAGTATAAAATGTTACAAGTATATCAAAAGACTCTTCCAATTTTTCGGCTTTGCTAGAAAACCTCGGTACTCTGGGTCTCCTGGTCCTCTTCCCCAGTGTCCACTATTGGGTTTTTGGCCATTCCTGGATAATAATCATCTACCTTCACATCTTTAAAGATATGCTTCATTGCATTGAATTTCTTAGCTTTCTTCCCTCCATTCTTAATTGGCTTAGGTGGTGGTTTTAAATGTGGTTTAATACAGTTATCACAGTATGAGTGTGTGGGGAGAATATCATCATAATAGGAGAACACCCAAGACCTAGATATGTTATGCTCCCACCAGGGTTCGAGAGGCATCTTATGTCTTGCGGCAGCAACAGCTAGAGCCTTGATATACGCTTCTCTAGCACCATCAGGGTAAATACCGCCCTGTGGAACCACGGGTGGAAGACTTGGTACAGGTATTGGATCCGGAGATGGTGATCGTTTCAGTGGAGGCGGCGGCGTGGGTATCCTGATCTCTGGTATTACTATAGGTGGCAGGACCACAGACGGGGGTGGTGTGGGGTCTTTGGGTGGCGTTTCTTCTAGCTGGACCTCTGCTGGTGTGACCGGCTTAGGTGGTGGTGGTGGCGGCTCTGGGGAGAAAGCAGGGACGCTCACACTATCTGACAGTGTCTCCTGATACCTGCAGTGTGGAAGTTCATGAAGCACTAATCATTTACTCAAATCAATGGTTGAACTGTTTCTTTTGTAATGCAAGCACATTCGTAACAACGACTTACTATTAGTTGTGCTGCAACGTTGAAACTAAAGAGCCAATATATATCTATATATATTTTTTTAAATTAAAGGTGTTGAGGTGCTCTTCTAAAAAACGTTTCTAAAAAAATACGTTGGGTCAATAAAGAGGTTATAGATCCAGGAATCCTATATTTTCCACCCAGAAAAAATATAGTTCTTAATATTCTTCTTGGGAACTTTCATCAAATGGGGGGTTGGGGGCAGGAATCGGTGAAGTAAGTGTAAGGCATGTGGTACCTGATAAACTCGCTAGAGGCGCCACTGTCGGGGCGTTCTGGCGTACGGCTGAGCGGCGTGATGCTGACCCCCGTGCCTGCGACAGACGACAAACGCTCAACAGACATGGTATAGCAGGTCTATGACTTTTTAATGTTATATATGCACCGGTAAGCGATAGCCAATTACATACAATAGCGATTGAGTGAGGGTCTTTAGTTTTGAAGCTGCATTCCCGCTAAATACACGTGAAATAAGTAGGCATACAATTCTATTCAAGGTCGATGTGGGTATTATTCAGATTGAAATTTTGCTTGATTGTGGCTGCGTTTTCAACATAACTTTGGTACTATATAGAATGACGTTATCTCACCCACTCTAGAGATTTATCATGGTTTCTCAATGACCTACCATAGAAGCTGGTCTGTGAGAGGGCTGGCGCAGACACGCGGCTGTTGCAGCATTCTGAGCGCCGCGACCTGCCAGAACCCTGCACCGACAGGTTGGAGCGACGTACTCGCTCAATCGAGGCATGTGACTTCTGTCGTAAAACTATACCACTGCCAGGGGTTTTGGGCGTCTTAGGCTTAGGCGTGGGTGCAGGAGCTGGAGCGGGATCTACTTCCTGCGAGCTGTACCCTGAAGACTCCGGCCATGGTTGCTCCTCCTCAGCCTCATCCGACTCACTCTTTATAGTCACATGCTGTGACGATGATGACTTACGACCCACCGAGCTCTTGATGATGGACTTGAGCGACGGAGAGGCACCTTGCTGCGAGTTGCCCGTCACGCCTTCTTCTGGCAACTCATGCTGCACAGTGAGCACATTGCTGCTGTGGGTGTCCTCATCCTCCTCGGCGAGTGCTTCAAATGGAGGCGCAAGTGGTAACCTCGTCGTCCCTGACCCTGTGCCCTCCGCCGTATTGACTGGTGTGTTGTCAGGGACAACAGGTATAGCAGGTGGTAGTGGCGGCCGCACAGGCTCCTTCGGCTCGTCTTCTTTCAATTTATCATAGTCAAACTGCTGTATGTCATTAGTGTTGAGGATGCCCGCCTTGGACGGCTGTCCGGTGTACGGGTCTTTCACTTTGGAGGTGACGAAGCTGGGCTGTTTTGGTGGTGGCTGAGGCAGTGGCTCAGTCCGCCGGCTGATCGGCTCACGGGAAGTGAGTGGCATCTTCACCTTCGGACGCTTTCTTTTTTCAGTTCGGTCTTAGGTACGGAAAAGAAAGAAGGAAAGAATGTATGCGCGGTTAAATGTGTAGTTTATTTGTAGATAGACGGCCTAATAGTTACAGGAGGCCGTGCTGTTTCAATTGCATTAGCCAATCTGTGATTCATGTCTACCCGACACTGATATGTATGAATATGGAAGAACTTCTTTATCTATCAAATGCACACTTTTAATAAAAGTATACCAGAAATAACATATAATATAATTAAGTAAATTTGATTCTGCAACAGACATTTGCACATTTACAATTGTCCAAACCTCCGCTATTCGCAGCTATTAAATGGTGTGATTGATGCCTGACACAGTATGATTTGCATTGCAAATAGAACATAGCAAAACCCAAAACCAAAGCCTGCTGATTGTCTTACCCGTGAGACAGGCACGTGGCTCGGGCTCGCGGCCGGCATTGAGCAGCCCTTGCCGGAGGTAGTCGAGGGCCGGGTCACGGAACCGCCCCGTGGGGTCGAGCCGGCTGCACACACAGAAGTGAGGGGCCGGGTTAAACAGCCGCCGCCGCCGTATCTAGAACAATGGGAAAGCGGTTTGTAAAGAATTTCATTTTGCTCTATACATGTGTATACTGTTGCAATACAAGGGTTACTGCAAACACTCGGGCCTAATACACAACTAACTGTAGAGCACTTACCATCATTAAAAGATCCGTGTATATTGCAGACTAGAAGTAGTCCATAATTGCACGTATATTAAGAGGGATACACGTCTATAGTGATTGTCGCATAAACACAGAAGACAGCGATTTAAGAGGCGACCATAAATGCTTTCAATCATCGCCATATAGCAAGGATAGAACGGAGTTATGCGGGAACAAATAAAACACTTGAAACATTAAACTCTTAATTGGCTATCCCTTTCAAATATTTGATATGTGTTGAGTGATCAGATGACACATATAATCTGAAGTTTTACAGAACATTATGAGTAACCCCAGCTTATGTGACCATCAAGAATTTGACATGATCGAATATGGACTTCTTTAATATCCCATGGGGATAGATTATAAATGGCAAAGTTGCCCAGCGTGGGTTTATCTTCAAATGAATGTAGCATATTAAATGTATAGTGTAATATGATTATCATTATGCAAATTCAAAAATATGTATTATACGTTGGAGACTCAGCTTTCACCAATGTATATTAGTTGGTATAAAATAGAATTGTCTGGATTATCTAAACTGTATTATCCCATGCTAAGGTCGGTACATTTGTATGTTCAGGCCCAAAGGTTCTACTATTGCATGTAGTCTACATACATAGTTGGACCAAAGTATTTTTCCGTGGGTGCTTTTGCAGTAAGGTTGTCAGTTTGAAGTGATTAGACATAGACATACGCCCCCAACGCTAAGTCCCTTATCATGGCAATATAACAATGGAGACCGTGTATATAATGAATGTTATTATGAAAATCCACGGAGAAACAGCAAACCGAGTAAAATGTATCAATACCAAATATCAAACGATAGTCTTTGGTATTCTCATAATGTTCCTATTGTGTTGTTATTCGCAAACAGGCTCCCACACACGTTAAGCTGGCACACAAACAAGGTCAAGACACAATGGCCAGCATAGGCAGATCCAGGGGCACCACTTTTTACGCCCCAAAATATAATTTTCATGTGTATGTATGAGGGTTTTTTTTCAGGAAGCCTCACTTCTGACCATTTTATTTTCCTCAAAATCCCATAGTAAAGGATCGTTAGAATCTGACAGATACAGTATAATATACTGTGGTTGCGGGCAGGCGCCTGGCACAGCAGTTCGGGGGGAAAATCATAATTTAGAACAAGTCCTGGACCAGTTGGGTTTCGGGATGCTTGGTATGTCTTGCCACAATTTGACACGCGTGCCTGCAGTTCTGAGAAATTCTAGCTGCACAACTTGTAGTCTACATGGTGTGCATATCACGCTATTGCTCACTGTGATTATAGTCCATATATTATAAACACATCCTAATATTGACTGCCTGGTGATCAGATCTTCTGTTGTTGTTTGTAGGCAGATCCAAGGGGAGGGGCGCATGGTGCACCCGAATCTTCTTTCTTTAACCCCAAAATTTTCATTTATGTGCTGTTTTCTCAACATCGTATTTTACATGTCCATGAGCTTTCATCGTAAGAAACCTATTAAATCCAGTTTGTTCCACCCTTTTCTGAAAGCCTGGATCTGCCAGTGTTGTTTATGATGAGAGTTCATTGGAACTTCCACTATATGGACCAGATGTGTGCTTTCGTGGCCGAGTGGATAGGGAGTTGGACTCATGACCGGAAGGTCATGGGTTCGATTTCAGATCGGGTCTGCTGGTGGGTGTTGAGCAGACTCATTCCTAAATAGTTACACACTGTTCCGTAGCACCTAAACGTTTATGAGGTACAGATCATTGTGCTGAAAGAGTCTGTGAATTATTGTGTAAGTGATTTGTAGTATACTATGGGATGAATGTGCTGCAGTTGCAAGTGTGTGAGAAATGATCAATTGATTAACGAGTTTGCCAATGATCTAATGTAATATGTAGAATTGTGAGAACAAGTCTTGAATTATGGCTATGAACCACCACATTTACATTAGATCGACAGCCTGGGTGTAGCTGTCCATGCTACGATGCCCACTCGTGTGAATTAGGCATCATAGCACCAATTGTCACAAAACGGTTGCCAATAAATTGGGTGGTAAAGGTAAATGTATTACCTTGCGGATATTGCTAGTTTATCGAGTACTCATTGCATTTGTGGTTCGGGTTGTGTTGAAGTCTGAGACTATATAACAGCCTTTTAACTCTTTTCTTTCAATCTCATACATCAATGTACACTGCTGTAGCAGCTTGAAGAATATACAATGTATCAGCCAATCTTTTTTTGTGCACGGGGCCTATATTACATGTTTAAGAGATCATGAACAATTGTAACATCGAATACACCAAATACAAACACCAGTAATCAACTATGGTTACTTCAAATTATGTTAATCTACCGGTTATGTAAATTTTGAGCTAAAACTGATAACACACTCAATTATAATTGAACAATTATAAGAGGTCGTCTGACGTCATGACATAATGGGTATGGATAAGTATACAAACATACTACAGATTGAAGATTGATATCTAAGTACGTTTGCTGAAATAAAACATTACAAGCCTATCACGATAAGTCATTTTAGTGATCGACTTATGATTGATATCGTTGATCTTTATGAGACAAGTATTATATGATGTATGTATATAGACTTATGCATCATTTGATATATGTCTGCAACCTGTGATACATATCAGCTACTAGATGTTATCGGGTTATATTGAACATAGAACAATGGTGGTCTTTGTAAATGCCTCTAAGAAAACTAACAGGGGAGCTTCTTGTCAAGTTTTCTATATAGAGAGGTCTTACCATTGCCATATTATACTAGGTATAGTTAGACATATAACTTGTCGCAAAACAGTGTTCTGTGAAGGTGTGGTCAGTCAAAACACCAATACAGATTTACATGGGGTTCAGTATTGGTGTTTTTACATATTGATATTGTGTAGACGCACACATATATTCCATTAGCTGAGTTACTGAATATGTGCTATTGGAAAACGCACACTCGTTCCCATAAAAGCCTATTCAATGAGGTGGGTGAAATAAGGCCAACTATTTAAGGAAAACGACGGCTACTAACGAGAGCTCACCATTTGTGTGAGAACGGTCTTTATTCCAGAAACAGAAAGGGACTCTTTACATCAATAATATATTGACCTGTTTTTGTTTTGCCTTGATGTTGTTCTTCCCAGGGTAGTGTAGGGCTGTTCCCTCCAAAAGGCCGTGATTGTGTCTAAGTGGTGTCAAACACACGTCACATATTGCTAAAATCAGGTGGTCGTGCGCTAATTTATGTTCATTTAAAAGCATACGACCCATTGAAGATGTTGTCTCTGACAACTGCATGTGGGAGGAAACCGTGCTTTTAGTCCGAGGTAAACCATGCACACTGCGCAAACAACGTTCATGGTAACTGCACGTATTAGATGTGTGCATTGTAGCAAATACAATATTTGAGCCACCAACAGTGTTATAACAATACAAACATCGGGCATCAAGATGTTGTGGGGACGCCCAGGACGTTACCGATCTACGTAAGCCTAGACATATGTGTTACATGTAGTGACAAGCTATACTCATTCACTAGCATAACCGTCTGAATATTGATAATGTATAGAAGACTGAATGATGCCAACCAATAGAAGTATAAAGCTCAAAGTTAGCAAAATGTGAGTTACATTTCATTCCATCCTCGATGGTAAGGAGTTTGAGTCTCGAGACTTAACTCGCGAGTGGCAGGATGTAATGTGGCTCCCATGAGCATAGCCCATGAATAGGGTTTTTACCATGATATCAAATTCCTGGCCGCACGCGTGCATTATAGATTGGGTTGTTATGTAACACCCCCCCCCCTTGCAAAGCAGACCTTTTTTGCTGTTCTGTTTGTGGGTTACCTTACTTCTGCAGGATTTTTTTAGTTATTTTCCCCAATGAACATCTAAACATGCATGAAACTGGCATAACTACACTAGATTTCGGATCGTACTGCTGTGTGTTTGTTGCTGTGTGTGCTTATGTTGTTGCTTGTTTTGTTCTGTTTGTTTGTTCGTTCGTTTGTGTGTTTGATTGTTCGTTTGTTTGTTTGCTTGCTTGTGTTTATGTCATGAGCAGAACTAGAGGAGCTGCTATATATATACCATATGCACTCGTCTGTCTGTATCCATGAGATTATGAGCTATTTTTATTTCAAAAATCGTGAATTTCTTTATAGACAGAATGTTAATGACATTATTTAAGAAATATTCCTGTAGACTACATTACTATATACATGTATTATATGATGTAATCACCTATATATGTGAAAAGGTACAGGGCCCATATAAGGATGCAATGAACCTGAAAATTGTCACATATAATGAATATATCAAAATGTGTTAATTGGTAGCAGATACAATAGGAGGCATTATTAGTGTCCCACGTGTCTCAATCAATAGACAAACAATATGACATGGCTGATATTTGTGAACAAACGTATAGACGAGGAGGTTTACATGGTGTAAAGGTAGTCTGATAAGAGCTGTGTTTCAAGTGCTATTCACAAAATAAATTAGACACAGGGCATGATGATTAAGGTTATATTGTTAGAAGCAACACAGGTTGTGTGTTATAAAACATTGAATAATGGATATAATTTCTTGATAATGAGGTTAGCACTTAGTGGATCCTCTATTTCCGTCATGATCGGTAATGGTAATAATGGCCTGACTTGGGACATTTTTAAGTATACACATTCAATCAAAGCATATATGCATATTAGTACATCACACCTTAAGAAACTATCTTAGCCACACTAATACAAAATTGGTGTTCTATAGCATATTCCAACACAAAAGGAACTCACTGCCCCCCCCCCCCGTTTGCTCAACACCCACCATTACAGTTACCCTACAAACGCCATAACGATACCCCGGAACGATACCCACCCTTCATTGCACGTGTCCAGTTCTATACCACGTCACAAACAATAAAACACCCATCATAGTTGAAAGTAAAAAACAACTAAACACCAGAGTCCATATCTCCCGCCTCCTCTGACTTGCACCCACCTTGGGCATCTCTATGTCGGTGTCCTGGCGGCCGAACAGCGCGGCGAGTCGCCGCTGTGTGCGCCGCAGCTCCGTCAGCGGCAGCGGCATGGTGGCCTCGCGGCGCACGCCAAGCAGCCCCGCCTCACCGCCTCCCTCGGCGTGCCCGCCGGTGGTGGCGGCGGCGGACATGGGCGCGGCGGCCACGTAAGGCAGAGGATCGGGCAGCAGCGTGGCGTCCCGACGCCACAGCGGCACCTGCTGGCTGGAAACTGACCGCTGCTGTGGTGTGCTATAATAATCCCAGTCCGGCGGTGGCGGCGGCGGCAGTAGCGTGCTGTGGTCGCGGCTGAAATGACGCTTGTCGTCGCTGATAGCGCCGTGGTCGCCGCCGCCGTGGCCGCTGTTATCAGTCGCCGCTCCCTGCAGCACGGCTCCGCTCTCGCCATCGTCCGCCCGATCTCGCTGCTGCCGCCGCCGGCGCACGATGCTCACCACCATGGGCGGGTCGACCACCGTGCTCTGGTTGGACGCGGCGCTCGCCAAACCGGCGTCCTGCCGGGAGAACAGAGGTTCCATGGCGAGTGGGGGCCGAGGCGGGGGGATACTCTGCTGCTGCTGCCCATGCTGCTCATGCCCCTGTTGATGCTGCCGGGCCGGGGGCGGCTGCACGGCGGCGGGCGGGAGGCTGATGCGGCCGTCGCCCGGGCCGCGGTAGCTCGTGTCCACGTACAGGTAGCCACTCGACGCCATCGCGGCAGCGGCGACGACGACAGTGACCGCTGGTCAGCGGCCATTTATCATGGTCCAAGTGCAAGTGTCAGGTCATCACGTTGATATCTTATCACTAGACAGTGGGCATTACGCGGATTATTGTAGCGACATGCGATTTAAGAGGATTAACACTAAGCCCTTTATATCCACCTCGCGTACTCGTGGGAAACGCGAAGAGAACACTGTAATTTCCAGATCATTTAAGTCCTTGTCGGCAGGTTTCTTTTATTGTAAACACACACACACACACACACACACACACACACACACACACACACATGGCGTGATTAATCCGTTTATGTGTGAACATACAGAAGAATACAGCTCACTCGTCTAGTCTAGAGTGTCGCGATATGCAGAACAAGGGGAGACTTTTTATATTTAGACTTTGTTGTTGAGTTTTGCCACCCCTACTTCCTGGCATAATTGTTCCGTATTAATTATTGCAGCACATCAAAGAGAAAAGCGTCAGAAGTCGAGTTAGTTCGTCAATACTATGACAACTGGTAACATTCACGGATGTTGTCTATTGTGTATGAACCGAACAATCGACGCGCCAATGGTGAACTGCCTAAATAGAAAAATAACACAAAGCAACAATGTGAATATGAACGGCTGGGCTTGAATGGGTTGGATCAGTTGTATTGTGAAACCGATACATTATTTTATTGAAACGAGATATGAGGCAATCAGATTGGATTGACCAGCGAAAGGTTTTGTGAGATTTGATAATCCGATCAATAGAGGTTGTTGTTATTTGTTGTGATAATAGAAAGCTTTCCATGACCTTACAGAGCTGCGGGACACCATTCTAGGAACAAGTTGAGCAAATGCAATTTTACTGGCGGTTTGTTGCTTATAAGTCAGTTTAAATCCCAATTTACACGCTCCAAGTGCCAACTCCAATCGTAAATGAAGGGAATCTATGGAAGCTCTGTATTTAATATTGAGATTAGTATGATGCCATATAGCAAAACTACGGGTCATGTTTGGCTATGCTAACAATTTACCTCGAATATATGTTACTGTTACTTTGTAGATTAAGACTCGTGAGTAACAGGATTTAATGAAATATAACTTTTGATTTACTTTAAATAGACATTGTCACGTGGATAGTTTTCCTTGGTGCTGATTCCCGTGTTGACGCTCGACTATAACATAATGTAATCATTCAGACCACGAGTCAAGAACTTACGGTTTGTCAGGACAGTCATTTCGTTCGACTTGATACAAAACGCAAACGTTGCAATTTATAGCACCAATAGAAACACTGATAACAGGTACGCTCTGCAGCAGCAGGAGTAGTATCTATCGTGTCGTCTTCATCGGCGTAACTGTTGGACAATTAATACAAAAACGTGAAAAAATATTTTTATGCATAGACATTATTAGAGTGAGAGAAACTAGATTTTAGTCTTTTCGAAAAGATAGTGGCTATGGAGCCGACGTCGGCTCCCTAGCCAACCCACTGTGGGTAGGCTGGGAGCCGACATTTTTCAGCTCCCTAACCTATCCTCAGTGTGTAAGCTAGGGAGCCGACGGATATATCTATAATAGTAGTGTATTAGCTTATCACTTTAATAAGAAATGTATGAAGATTACATTTTTCTGTTATCCTATATTGAATGTTTTGGTTACAATATAGTCAACCCCTTTTTATGCGTATGTGATATTTGAATGAAAGATAAATTTTGATTATTCATACTGCTAAAGATGGTTATATGGAAAGCCTAATTGAAGTAATACTAATAAATTTCTTTCAATGAAATTGTACTTAGTACATAAGTTTATGTCAGAAGTATTCATATAGTTGAATTCAAGCACTATGAATACATTTTGTTTTGTCCATTGTAACTAAATAGATTAAAGATAAGTTTGGTTCATGAATTTCTTAACCAGTTAATCAGTCAGGTTATTTGTTTGCTAAGAACATTTTATTTGCTAAGAACTTATTAAGTGTTGCAAGTAGGACTCTCAAGAAAATAAACAAAATCAAGTAAGCAAACACCTTTCTGCAAGAAAACTGTATAGTTATGTTGAGAATGTGTTACAGGTAGCATCATGGAATCAGGAATGATATATATGAGGAAAAGACGCTGACATATAAGGTTAATGGATGAAGAAGAATTTGATTTTAGTAGAAAAGAAAAAATATTTTGATGAAATTGCTTGACAATATCATACCATTGAAAGTGTTATTCACTGTTACATCCATATTAGTATGAACAAGATGAACTATATGTATTATTAGTATCATCTGAAATATGAAATTTTTGTATATGATAATTTTTTAATATCATTATTCAATGAAGTATCAAAAAGATATACGGGTCTTTTTTTACAACTGAACTGACACTTCTTGTAACGCTCCGTAAATTCCCAGTAGATAAATCATTCTCAGCAAACAAATAACTTAATTGGTCAACTGGTTAAGACATTGACCTAACTGACTTCTATTCAATTTAGTTACTGTGGAGTGTGGATAAATCACCAGTCACAGTGAATTTAATTATATGAATATTGCAGACATATACTGAGCTACTAACTACAATTTCATTTAAAGAAATAGCTGAGGAATACATATATACTAAAATTAGGCTCACTTGAAAACCATTGTTTCGTGCAAATATCATGTAATATGTACAAATAACCATTATGATGTAACTAAATCATTCAATATAGGATAACAGGATGATATAATTGTCATATATTTCTTACAGTGGTAAGCTAATACAAAAAATTTATGTATAGTGTTCGGATTCAATTATATGATTACTTCTGACATATACAATTGTACGAAGTACAATTTAATTGAAATAGATTTATTAGGCCTACTCAATTTAAGCTCTCAATATAATCATCTTTAATGTTTTATTATAAAAATAAAAATTAATATCATATATGCATAAAAAGTGGTTGTCTATGTTTTTACCAGAACATTCAATATAGGATACCAGGAAAATGTAATCTTCATACATGTTTATAATGTGGTAAAATACACACTACTAATGTAGATATTTCCATCGGCTCCCTAGCTTACACACTGAGGGTAGGCTAGGGAGCCGACGTCGGCTCCCTAGCCACTTCCTTCCGAAAATTACCAAGTTATAAAACTAAAGTTATAAAATTTTATCCTCCTTTTATTTAAATTCTTAACAGTTTCAAGACTGAAGTCTTCTCTTCAAAACATGTTTGAAAACTGATGAAAATTGAAATAAAACGAACAACAGCATACAATTATATAACTTTGGATTGGAGCAACAGCAACACTACAAATGAAACCATATGCTACATACAAAATACATATTAGAGATGTATGGGTATAATATCGATTGCTGTTAAAACACCATGTAATAATGACAACGTAAAATATGTGATTCGCCACGCAAAATGTGTCTGATAAGATCGAGATATTTATGACAATTCAATTCTCTTATCGGCAGGTGTGTTCGATATAAATAGCAATGTACGCACCCAGAGGCAGCAATCAATTGGAGAATAAACACTGAGCTAAATTAGTAAGTACATGCATCATACTATCTCGAGTGCGGGTGCGTAATTGCGCATGTAAAAAAGATGGCATAACGTCTTTTTTTTTTTTTTTTTTTTTTTTTTAATTTGCCCAGCTCACATTAGCATAATGCAATCGTTCACGGTAATTTGCTATGTGTATGACCATCATGCAGGTCATCATGGGTATACTCCTTATTCAACAGGACAGTGTGATCAGACAGACACCAGTGTCCGCCTTATGTGGCTATTCCAGCAAGGATTCTACATCTTTCAGCATGCTATAATGTCACACCAACGTACGTCAAAAACGCAATGAAAATATGTTAATTATCGCGAACTTACATACCAGTCAACTAACCTTTGATTTAAGACTTCTTCGCCAAAGTGCCCAGGCTACATAAAACGAACATACCAACCCCATGTACGAACCTAATAAGTAGACGTGCACATCCGTTCTATTATGTATGTTAACTAATGATCACACCCTCAATCACAATGAATATCCGCGTTCCTTAACAACCACACCCCCGTCCATACGAACAAACACTCTCATTCTGCCCTCCACCCGGCAGTGTTCCTCAGAGTGGTGCTCGTGTTGGTGGCAGCAGCCGCCACACCCTCCTCGGCGGACATCAGCGGGCAGAACCCGCCTGCCGGCTCGTGCATCTGCCTCAAGACCAACGGCGTCAACATCAGGAGCTCGGGTGCGTACTCAAGGTCTCGACTCACCTTACCAATGTGGTGGCGCATTCATGGGCTCTATGTCATTGGTTTAAGATACATCGTACATACATCGTATACGTATATTTAATACTAATATTACCGGACACCGTGAACCATTCCTTCGATTTGGGGGTGGGGGAATCACCAGTTGGATACCCTATGGCAAAGCTTACGGCTATGCTTAAAGAGTGTGACAGTGTGTGGGTGTGAGCTGAGAGATTGATTGCAACACCCTAGCTAATCATTCTGATGTCTACATGCTCACGTAACATGTTCCTGTATATAGACACCTGGAGCATGGAAACGGGTAATAAACTTTCTATTGTCAGACCTCATCACTAATAAACGAAGTGAACTGCGCAAGCTAGGAGGCCGGTCGTACACAAGGAGCTACGTTAATTCTCTCGACCACCCCCGACTTGGTATTTCAGCATGCGGCAGCGTGATCGGCTCAGGAAACACTGGCATGTGCTTCAAAACCCGGGGCACTAAGACACAGTGCGTGCTCTCGGGAACCACCTACCAGTTCTTCAACTTCGACTATGCAGGCGCTGTATGTAGAAGCAATTTGAATGACTATAGACATGTTCATTTCCTCTCATTTCAATAACTAAAGCCAAAGTAATTAAGTTCAGCAAAGCTTAACACACACTCGTGGATTTTAATGCCAAAGCTTCGGCTCTCAACACACCTGAAATGGCTACTATCAATATTTGTTGAAACTTAACATTTCTAGCTGATTATCATCGTAGTGCGTTCTATGAAACTCACGTACAATGTAAAAGATTCTTAATCTATGTACAAAAAAAATACAAAAAATTAATTTCACATTATTTTAGTTTATGCGTTAAATCATTGGCATATAGTTTGCAGTTTGGTATTATTCGATGATAGTTTTAATCAATGGGATAGCTTACTGTATCATGTAATGTCACTGTCCTAATATAAAAGTTAAGCATGTTGCTGATTAGGCCTATAAAGTACATTGAAGTTCCTCATTAGAGACATTTACATTGTGCAGGAAGGTTGGAGTGCCGGCGACTTTTTCAACATGGGCTCTGAGGACGACTGCAACTCCGGTGAGACTGATAACAATTTGCTATTTCTTATCATTATCACAAGCTTGACTGCATGGGTTGATATTGGTAAGATAACATCACATAATATAATTATTACTCATCAACTTGGTGTGTGTTGATCACCCTTTGATAGGGGAACTTGGAAAACTATATCACGTCGCTTATATGTAAAATAAACTGTAATACATCTTGGGAAATAAATATTGCTATATGACCGCAACTCCTATGCAAATTGTGCAAATTATAAACTAGATTGAAAATGCTTAGAACGTGGCTCATGGGCAACAAAGGTGTTTACTTTGCAATCAAATCATATAAGCAGAAAACAGCCTTGTTTGGTGCGTGATTCACCCTACATCTATGTTCTTGGCATTGGATTGGAGGTGCTTTCTAAACATGGCTGAAGTAAATATCTATTGCCCATGAGTCTAAATTCTTCTAGTAACTCTGTGCTCCCTGAGCACTTTTTAAAATCAAATATCATTATGCCAATTTGATGGTCATGTTTTTTTGCGGCCCAAGGGCGTCGAGAAAACACTGAGGGGGGGGTAGGATGGGCAGGGGAAACCCTCATCTACATAACTTGATGTTGCAGGGCATGAAAAGTTATTCATTTATTCATTTTAGGGGGTGGGGTGACTAAAATCAAAAGATGCCGGTGTCCTTTTCATACTCCTTCGGCCACAATAATTGATAGGCCCCTTAGAGAAAGAGGCGTTGGTGATAATCTTGAGGTATTGCCAGAACGTATTGCACACCCACTGGTGATGTTCACAGGTGGCCCCGGTGACTGTAACGGCGTGAAGATTGTGACCCGCTCGGAGTGGGGGGCACGCCCTCCCACCGGCCGTACATTCCTCAATCTCCCGCTCAGCAAGTAAGTGATACACTGGTAGGAAACAAAGCACCAGTCTGTGTCCCAGTGGACAGGATTATATGGGGACCAATCCACCAACTGTTAATTAAAACTTTAAGTTTCAATTGATCAAATCAAAGATACCCAAGGGGAGCGGGGTCGTATAAGTGGTCCTATATAAATGTATAGGTGACCCAGTTTCAAAGCATACGTGTGGAATTCGTGCTGTTAACACGCTCATAGAGTCTTCGGTATAACGTTAGATCCCGTGTTTAATACTCATTGTAGCATTTTAAGCCACGTTTGCACTTGGCTATCTGTCGCCACATCGTCAATATATTCGATATGGTGACTATGTCAATATTTTGTAGCTCAGTTATAAATGGCTTATTGGGGATAGAGTGGTTATAGTTTGTGTTTGCTGAAGTGGGTTGATCCCATCGAATCCCTACTAGATACCATATAGTTTAGCGCTGCCAGCTTTCAACTCAAACAAGCCTTATTTCTATGCATTATTTTGCAGGGCGTTCGTCCACCACAGTGCAGGCGCGTCCTGCACCACCCAGGCCTCATGCATGAGCACGGTGAAAGGCATTCAAGACTGGCACATGGACGGAAATAGTAAGTCACAAGTATAATCCTGCTGGTCATAGTTCTCTGGCTACCAGGTCTCTCACTAATTGTGGTCAAATGATGCGTATTTGCACGTCTATTTTCAACATATCCTGGCAATAAACGTTCTCCACACATCCTGGCATTGACTCAACAAATGTAGACCAAAAAGGCAAAAACCCAGTTAGTTAATTCAAGTTGGCATGTACAGTAGTTTTACGCCCGTTAAACACTACCTTTGAAGATAATGATAAGTATACTACTAAATCATAACATCCGACATAGGTGTGCCACATTTGTACGCCATGCCTTCAATGGGAAACATATGAAATCGTCTCAAATATAAGAACCGCAGCTGTTCACTCACCCTGCAGACTGGGCTGACATCGGCTACAACTTCCTTGTGGGCGAGGACGGCAACGCGTACGAGGGCCGCGGCTGGGACGTGCAGGGTGCGCACGCAGGTACCTGGAACCCCCAGAGCCACGGCATCTGCGTGATGGGCGATTTTACCAGCAGCCGGCCCAATGCCGCGGCCCTGGCAGCAGTTGACAACCTCATTTCCTGCGGCATACAGCAGGTAGGGTGCAGTGGTAGGCTACCCGAGTAGACTACTTTCTTGTCTACGATAAAGTTGAAACAGTGGTATTCTATTTATGAATACGTGTCTATAATAAACTGTATATATAATGTACAAGTGTATAACATCTGTGATAGAATATGCTTTGCGTGAATAACGGAACAGTTCGCCTCGAAGAGCATTAATATATGCAAGAGCGAATCCCACCTGTGCAGCCAAATCTATGCATTCTGTCCTAAGGGTTAAAAATTGTGTATTCTCGTAGTAAAGGCAACAATGATAATCGTGGGGATTTCAGGGCAAGCTGACGAACAACTACTTGATTCACGGCCACCGTGACGGCGTGTGCACCTCATGTCCCGGTGACGCTCTGTACAGCTGGGTCATGAGCAAGGGCAACTTTGGCGGCAAGCTGTCTGGAGGCTGTCATTTTGGCTAAGCGGCTTGCGTTTCTATACTTGAAAAGTGATCACAATAAAGTAATGGTGATTTATGGTCTTATCTATTTGTGCTTTTGCATATTTTTTGGTTGGTTCAATATGGTTCATGAAAACAGTTGTGGTTACGAATACACTCCACATTGTATCATTGAAATGAAAATCATTGCATAAAACTGGTACGTCCAAATGCAGCTTGCCCATCAGAGCCCTGCTTGGGTTATAAGTTTGGATCCGCCCCCGCCCCACGTGTTTAATGTGAAACCCGCACCCACACCCGCACATATAAATTATTGAAGTCCGCACCCAAGCCTGCACACGCATATTTCACAAAAATTGAGTCTGCAGCCACAGATGAAGGACATCCCACAGGAAAACCAGCAAAACCCGCACAAAAGCCCACACATGCACACTGTTTTCAAGAATTTAGTCTTTCAAACACATTACATTCATCAAAGCACATGGAAATGTTATTTTGTCACGTTTCTTTATGTTAAGACAAATCAACCGTCGACATTTCTAGTTGTATAAAAATAGAAAAAACTCTTTATACAAGGGATTTCCATCACACAGGTATATATATATGTCATATATGACCCCACCCCATGATATTTCTAAAACTTTTCTAAAAAAGATATAGCCAACAATCATTCCAATTAAATGTATTCTGTTATCTTTTCTCTTTGAGGCTATATATGTAAAGCAATTAGCTTAACTGATAAACACACACTGCCACCTTGCTGGATCAAATAACATTCTTTACACGGGGGTGTAGAAGTATACTTCACACCATCCTATGATATGTCCGCAAGCAGCAAATAGATAATACATCTTTTTTATATAAATTAGCAATTAGCTTATCAGGTAAGTTACTTCTCCGCGTAGTTGTGTAATGATAGATCTAATTTTGAACGTCTTCCTAGTAATTATCTAAGGGACCGGACAGATTTTATGGTGTTAGGTAAGGATCTTTAGATGCCAGTGTTATGAACTTCTGATCACCCCGCCGGTTCGCAAATTGATCATGACCCCCAATATCACCCGACATTGAGTTGGAAACGAAAGATCGTCTTAAAATGCATGGTTCATAGCGAACGTAGCTTTAGCGCGATGTGATTAGCATGGTAAGTAAACATAAAAAACAGTATCTGCAAATGAATTCAGTAAACGTTTCACAAAAACTTCATGTTATGAGGCACATGAAAATAATATACAGGTACATTTTTCTCACGATGCTATTGATCATCTTTCGTTTCCCCAGCACCAACAATTGATATTAAAAAGACATGCACAGATGAATTTCATGTCATTTCAACCTTTTATGCCACATAAATAATACTTCCTGAGCCATTTGAATGCATACATTTTTATCTATGTGCAGTTTTCCATTTCTTCATAATCAATTAATTCTCTAATTTGCTCTCATGAAATGTACCCAGCAATCAATGTTTGTCAACAGTACTAAACACTGAGACCTTAACAGCCTTAATAAATATTTCTGAGAAGCTAATTTTGGCTGTCGGCTCACTGGTGATAGAGGCTGCAAGTTTATGCAGTGGTCTTTTTTGCAGGCAGGGGAGATATGAAAGTGACAATCAATGTGTCAGTGCACTTTTTTATGGATATTGGTATTTTATCAAAACGCATACTAATAAATGTAAAATCATAAGTTATTAGGAGCAATATATCATATGTATCAAAAACTAAATTATCAATCCAATCTATATAAGGAGGCATTTGCTGTACATGTCCCTTTAAAATTGTCACCAGTATGCAGCGATAACTGCTACATTTTATCTATAAATTCACATTTTATTGACAGAAGTATGTACAATCAAAGTTTTTAATTGTTTTTATTGGGAAATAGCATGTGGGTGTGTGTTGGAGTGAGATTTGTGGTATTTTACAAGATTAATGCCCTACAGCTCACCTACAGTATTGGAATGTACTGGCAAGATGGCCAAATATTCACATTAAAGCCATTCTTGAAAAAAAGATATAATAAACATCTCCCAACACACACAAAGGGTATACAGTACTTTCTGTCAGGGAAAACTATCCAATAATATTTTCATTTGACACCTGGCCACCACCCACATATAATCGTGCGCCATTAGGTTGAATTGTTAATTTTAACTAATTTTCAAGCCAAACCCCTCACCACCACCTCTTTGGATGTTTCAGTTTCCTGTAGTATCCCCCCTTCAAGTTAAAATGCAATAACATAGCCACTCTAATAAACTGCAACATTTTATTCATGAATTCACATTTTATTGAAGTATGACCAATCGAAGTTTATAATTCTTTTTTTTTTCAGATACAAATAGACAATAATCCAATTAACCTTTTATTACAATCAGTCTTGCCAATTCAGTGAACACTGGCCCAAGAATTTACATCAAATGTGACTAATTTCATGGCATGTCTGTGGTAACTATAATTTAGCTAGCTCGCTGTCCACCTCCTTATCTGTAAAACCTAGCCGCCAGTGTGCCAGGATGTTTTCCTCATTTATTTTGTGGTCAGCCCTCAGCCCAGTTGACCCTCTGGAAGGCTTTTGAAATCTTGAGTTTGTCAAAGACCTTCTCTTACTTTGCCCTACCCTCATCAAAAGTAGCTCGCCACCCTCCTCGTGTTTCGAAATACACCAAAAGTCACCCGCATCAGGGGGTGCTCAAAATGTTCCTCAGAACACTAATTTGACATTAAATCACACAGTAAGTTGTGTACAGACATAGTACAATACTGTATATCCAAATAAAAAACGAAAACAAAACATATGGTAACTCTCACACTAAATAGTGATGTCTATCCTATAATACAGCGCAAAATATTATTTGTGCTAACCGTCCGCCATTGTGGTTTAGTGTGGTAAATGAGGAGGGTGGCGATCGCTACCCGCCTCACTTTGGCACAGTGTGTTTCAGGGCAGAGACAATAATAAGTATATATGTATAAGCCAGATTGGATCTACTATTCTTGAGAGGGGAAGCCCGGGAAGGGAGAGGATTTATGATATAATGCGTGAAAACTTTACCAGCCAGCAAGGGATGCATGCCACTTCTATTAGAAATTTAAACTTAGTCCCAGCATCGGGGGGGGAGGGATGTGTGTGTGTGTACTTCAGGGGTGAATGGGTAGCCGGGGGGGTGCCACTGAAGGTCCAAAATCATTCCCCTGAGTGAAACCAGTGAAACTATGAAAATGATACCCCTAGTGAAACCACCGGATGAAAACAGTGGTGTATTGTCCCAAGGGGTATTATTCTACGTGATACTGTAATGAAAACAAGATTTTCTACAACTTATATTTACCTTTTATGCTTTTTTGTGGCTCAATAAATCACATGAAAAGAGAGCTAGATATTGAACCTCGAGATTGAACCTCCCTTAGTGAAACTGGCTGGAATGTTGAAATCATGACCCCAAGTGAAACTGAGTGGTGGAAAAGGTGACCGCTAGTGAAACTGAGTGGTGGAAAAGGTGGCCCCTAGTGAAACTGTGGGGTTGAAAAAGGAGACCCCTATCAGTGACACATATCGTATAGGGCGACTATGGAAGTACCCCCCCCAGGTCCCAACCGTCTTAAAAGCTTCACCACCAACCCACCCCACCCCCAAATGTTTATTTGCTTCCTACGCTTATGTGAATGTATTGTGACAGAATTGACCTTTCCAACGTTCCCACAAATAAATATTGACATGTGCACGGAAGTGGTCAATGTCTTTCACCTTTAGGTTGGACATCACATTGACCAACGTCTGTACTAATCCGTTGGCCCGCCGTCCCCCATTGTTCTATACTAGACTGCATGTACACCACCCGCCGCCAGCGCTATAAAAGCCGGCAGCAAACAGCACTCGAGGTCCACTTGATCTTCACCACTGATCGACTTATGATCTTGACCTTAGCTCTGATCCTTTTGACCACCGTTGCCGACCTCGCTCTCTCCATACCGATCAAGACCTCGCCTCGGCTTTGACCAGTGACTCGACCATGCCGGCAGGCAACAGGCGTTCCAGTATGCCCATTGGCCTGCCTGCCTCTCCGACCATGCTGGTAGGCAACGGGCGTCTCAGTACGTCGTTTGCCTGCCTGCCTCGACGTTCAAACCTGCACTGTCGGCAGCAGTGGCCCTGGGCCCAGCTTCCCGTCCTCTAACCCGGAGGCGTATTAGGGTGTCCCATTTTTTGGACTTTTTCTGATCTCAGTGCTAATTAAACCAAATTCCCCTCAGGGGCCCCCATCAGCCAGAAAAAATTTCAGTCCGATCCGTCGACGTTGTGACTTCCCCCTACTACCTTGAAGATCCGCCCCTGGGGACCTTTTGAGGGGTTATATGAAAAAATCCAAAATCAGCCTACAGTGTTCATTTTGATTTTACATGAGTGGATTTTGAAGTAGTATACTTTGGGAGCTACGGGAGAAGCAATTAGGGGCTACACGGGAGAAGCAATTAAAATTCTAAAAAAATTCCTCAGCCGGGGGGCTATACGGGAGAAGCTATTAATCACGCCGGCTGAGCAGGTGGCGGCGGCGGCGTTGGCGGCGGAGCGTTGGTCGGTCATTCAAGGCGGGGTAGCCGCGAATAATATTTCATAACGCTCAAGACCGCGTAGTAGGAAGCCGGTACGCTAGCGACGCCATCGAGATCGGTGGTCGGCGAGGGGATCGAGCTGGGGGGTCGCCGGATCGCTATTTCATAATACGGTACGGTAACTACGCCGGATAACCCTACGGCGCGGTAAAGCGCGAGCGGGTCGTCAGTATATCGTTATTTCATAATACGGTACGCGATAACCCTACGCTCGATAAAGCGTGGGGGTCGCCGGTATAATCGCTATTTCATAATACGGTACGCGATAATCCTACGTTCGATGAGCAGGTGGCGGCGGCGGGCGGCGGAGCGCTAGCGTTGGTCGGTCATCGAGTAGACCACAAAACAAACAGTGAACTGTACACACGTTTTCTTTGCAAGATATTTGGTGTGCAGAATAAATCAATCATCTTTGTTCGCCGCTGGCTGCTGCACAACACTGGCGTGTCCTGCGAAGTTGCACGGGATAAATCACGCGCCGGCAGCCGCAGCCGTTTTTTCCTTTCACATGCTAACCATCCTGCTTTACCAGCGGCACATGCACACATCAGATTCTGCTCATTTAACAGAGATATGTGATTTACTCTTAGGATTAGAATGCATGCTAACAGGCATAAGTGTAAATTCATTACTGTGAATACCAGTGCATTATTTTTACGTGCTGACATTCCCGGCCGACGGCGTGTCCGTGTTAACACGTGGCAGGGCTGCAGGGCTGGAGTAGCTCGTCCCGTCGCCACAGACACGCGAGCGCCGCCAGCGCGATCAGAAGAACGCCACCTCCAGTGGCGCTGCCGACAACGGCGATCAGGTCCCCGTAACCGGAGGCGGCGGCGCTGGGGGTGGTCGAGGCACTGGTGGTCCTGGCGGTAGCGGAGGCCGGGGCACCGACGGTGCCCGAGGCGCGAGAGTCACTGGAGGCGGCGGTGGGTGAGGCGCCCGCGGAGAGAAGGAGGGGGGGGGGGGTGGTGGTGGTGGTGGTGGTGGCAGGGGCACCGACGGTGGCTGAGTCACTGGTGGAGGCGGTAGGGGTACTGACGGTGACGGTAGCAGTGGCCGGGGTACTGACGGTGCTGGTGGTGGTGGTGGTGGCGAGAGAGAGAGAGAGAGAGAGAGAGAGAGAGAGAGAGAGAGAGAGAGATAGTGTTTAAAAGATAGGCTAGAAGGCGAGAAGTCTTATCGATGTCGCGTTATTAAAACTCGAGAAGCGCTGACGATGTCCTCTATATATATTTTTTACTGGGGGAGGGACTCGTTATATATATTTTACTGAGGCGCGCTTTTTTTAAGCGCTTTTTCTTCCTCGAGTGACGTGGTTTTTTGCGTCGGCGAACGAGAAATCGTACGCCCGCCCCCTAAAAATGTCGCGTTTTAATTGTAATTTATACTAAATTTTTGACGCGTCGATACCCGAGAACTGGCGGGCCCATTTTCGGAACGGGCGCGCCAGTTTTCGGAACGGGCGCGTCATTTTTCGCCTCTCCGCCGGAAAAACGCGTGTAAAAAAAATAGTATAATTTGTATTGGAGTGAGGACGTTTTTTGGGGTCGACGTCGAAAAGACGCGCAACTTTTCCGTAAGGCCGCGCAAAAAACTCCTGCCGGACCTCATAAAAGCCGTGACCAAGCGCGCGAAGTACCCCTACATCGTTATCGACCTGAGCCCGCACTCCGACACGGACTATAGACTGAGAACCGACATCTTCCCCGGCGAGCTGACGCGGGTCTACGCCTTGAAGTCGAAAAAAAAAAAAAGAACCAGCCTGAAGAGAGAGAAGAGCGAGAGAGGGAGAGAGAGAGAGAGAGAGAAGAGAGAGAGAGAGAGAGAGAGAGAATGGCTCTCGCCGCCCACGCGCGCTTTCTCGGAATGTTTCTGAAAGACGTCCCGAGGGACAGCGGACGTCGCGCTCAGAGACAGCGCTACAGCCTCCTGAAGTACGCTCATAAAGGCGAGATCATGGCTCTGTGCGAGATAGCTCAGGACATTCTAGCTAAACGCCTGGCGGTGCCGCCTCATTTAAAGCCTTACTTGCGCGGAAAGGTGACAGCTCTTAGACGCCTGTCCAGCAAGTCAGCCTCCGTCCTCGAGCGTAGAAAGCTACTGACGCGACCCTTGGCCGAAGCCCTCTGCGAAGCGGCGAGACCGCTCATAGAGTGATGGCTCTGAAGCATCTAGACGGGTTCGTCATGGTTCCCGAGGGGATGTACGCGCAGCTGACGGAGAAGCGCGCCCACCGCCCCCACAATCGCTCTCAGGACCGTCAGCGAGCTTCAAAAGTGTTGCCAACAACTGATGGAGAGCATAAAAGGGAGCGCCGTGGTTACGCCGGATTACGCTAAAAAGTTTTACTTCATGGATTCCATTCACCCGACTCACGGGCCCGCGATGATCATCTGTGCCGACAGCGAGCAGTCGAGCGTTCAAGAACTGGTCGTACAACTGCCCAAGAGTATAGATTGCGAAGAAGCCTACCTGTCACTCCTGGAGCTCGTCGTATATCACGACGGCTCAGACTCGCCTTTAATCCGTATCAGCGCTAACTGCGTGGGCTCAGTCATTTCAAATGGCAGCACCTCTCAATTTCTGAGAGATGTACCCCTGGAGCAACGCGCTCGACAAGGTAGCGGACAGAGCTTTCGAGAGCACATCACATTTCGGCATATTTACCCGATAAAAGTCAACCAGCCCGTCCTCTTCAACGCCATACGACTGACGTTATCCACCCCCGACAACGAAAGCCTCGCCTTCATATCGCGAGTGCGCTGCGTGCTGGGGCTGAGTTATGACGAGTACCGACGGAGCGCGCGGAGAGAGAGAGAGGGCACCTATCGTTGAAGATTGAATAGCTCACTACAAGAAGAAGATGGACTACGATCAAAGTGGACAAAGTCATAAAACAGTATATATGTGTATCAGCGTGTGTTGAATAAATGTACATCCATCATGTATTTTTACTGCGTGTATATATACGTGTAAAGTTTAAAGAATATCTTCTGTAAAAGTATCTAGCCATTACTCTATGTCTTTTTGCGGTACTCTGATTCGGTTTTACTGTGTAGAGTTTAGAAAATGATGTCTTCCCCAGTACTCTGTAAAACTATATATTTGTGTGTGGAAAATAAAAGATTGGTAAAACGATGCCTCGTTATCATCACTGCCTTCTGTGTACTATTTAATAAGCGTTTCTCACAAAAATAAAACTACACGCACTTCCCCAACCAAACACCCACACCACCAAGCTATCTTAATTTATAGGTGGTCTCTTTATGGAGTGTGTTGACCGTCCAGCTCTTTATGACTGCAAGAAACAGTCTAATTAGAGAGTTGGACATAATTGGAGGTTCTACTGTACGAACTGTACTAATCTTGTACATTGAATTATATTCATTGTAAATCAAACCACTGTCTTCCAGAGTCGATGTCTGCTAATGAATTAATGCATTTAAAAGAGTAAATCACTGATTGAAATAATCTGATTGACATACATAGATAAGTCAATAATTCTTAAGGCACAAATGAAAACTACAATATCAACGCAAATCTTAAAACACCACTTCTCTAAAATGACCACCTCTATAGCATGCTAGCGATGACTTTTAAAATTATGTAAGTTTACTACGAGTAAAATATTGGACCGTGAGCGCTATCGTTACTCGATCCAGCCCGAGATGAGTCGAGCGGCGACCCGGCGCCGCCCGGCTGCTGGACCCGTCAACGGCTGGCGTGATTAATGGCTTCTTACCTATAAGTTTGGAGGAGGCTCATTTGCATGTTAATGGCTTCTACCATCCATTATTATGAGGCCAAAGAAATGTTTGACTCGCACAACGAATGCACCAACTGCTGTGATTTCCTTGCACTGCTCAATCTCGATGGGAAGAAGTTAAGCGCCACCTTGCACTTATCCAGTATCTCATAGGATTGGCTGAAGCTACATTAAAACCCGTGTCACAATTTAACTAAGTCATTCGCCAATGCAATTGACAAGACTCGTTAAAATGTACATAGAATTATTGCGTTGTCTCGTTGTTTCAGATATGATTTAGAATACAAGCACACACTGGTAAACTAAAAAACAAAGACTGATACCATTGCAACGGTTCCCATAAGAGTTAATTATTTGATAATGAGTCGATTGTACTTCTCTTCGACTCTGCCTTTGGAGTTACGACAATGTTACATCTACGTATATTCCATTCAGTCAATTAGATTGCGCACCTCAGGCATTGATGACGCATTCTGTTTTTCGCATAGTATGAGATTGTATGGTACTGCTCAACAAGACATATTCTATTAGATGCGGATGTCCAACAACTATTGTCCGAGCAATTACGTTGAGCTCTATACTGACCAATGCGCTAATTAACGATATTGATATTTTTCACCAATATCATCCGGTGTTGTGGAAGATTGAAAGGTCATTTAGACAGTTTATAATGAACCTGTTTTAACTCCACTTACGCACAAAAAGTAGATATCAAAGGTTTAAAGCTTCATCATAGATATTCTTGTAATGCCCATTTCAGGCTGGCTAAACGTGCATAACCAAGTTGTAGGGAGAAGGTTAGTTTGTGCGGAAAATCACCAAACTGCCGACTATTCATTTTTACAGTTTACATGGCGCATACTCACACAGCAGAGGGTAGACTCGGGTGCGTAATGTCCAAAAACTGGTTTAAAATAGGGAAGTTACTGCTGCATTTGTGTGGGTTGTATACGAGTAAAATATTGGCAACAAATCTGTAAAATGTGAAACCATTATATATGCGGACATCTTGGTTGATTTTAGGGTGTCTTGCGGTCAAACGTGGTGTGTACATCTGTGGTTTGTAATGTGATTAAACACACGAATATCTGTAGCGCTAATTGAGCTTAGTATATAACAACTGTAACACGTCACTACACGACTATAGCATTTTTACGGTACGGTGTGTAAGAGAGGTCAGATCAGCGGCGTTTTTGATGTAGGGATTGTTTAAATAGCTCGAGCGGCTTCCTTTTCTATTGATCTCTGGCCGCCCGCGACAGCTGCGCCGGGAGACGTGATTAACGACTTCTGCCTTATAACTCTGGTGAGACGAGATCGTCCTATAATATTTAACGAGATCGAGCGTTTACTTTCCAGTATTTTTTTTTTCAAACGGCGTTCCAGTTCTCGATTCGTATATCGAGTAAGGTGAAAGGTGAACTATGCTAATATGTACAATATGGTCAGGCGGTGGTCATGCGTGGGTTGATGGGCGGGACAGTCTAATCCCTGTGCGATGTAAACCGGGCTGTCTTTTTAGCTTTATTCTCTCATTACGACTCGTAGGGATTATCGCGGCCACTCTCCTAGGCGGCTATTAAATGCGGTTTTTTTTTTTTTTAACCCCGCCCGGCGGGGTCGCGACTAACACCCGAACGCCGCCGGTCGGCGTCCGGGCTGTCTTGGCCCCGCCGCGCTTTATCGAGTGTAGGATTATTGATCTTATCACGGTAGTTGTACTGTATTTATTGATTTAGTTAGCTTTTTATTCCGCGGATCCGCCGCGGATCCCGCGTTCACGCTTTATCGAGTGTAGGATTATTGATCTTATCACGGTAGTTGTACTGTATTTATTGATTTAGTTAGCTTTTTATTCCGCGGATCCGCCGCGGATATTCTATCCCGCGTTCACGCTTTATTTGTAGGATTATTGATCTTATCACGTTATTACGATTTACTGTATTGATTTAGTTACGGTTATGAAATAGTTAGCGATTATACTGTATTGACGACCCGCGGATCACCGCCGACCACGATTATGAAATAGTTAGTCGACTGAATTTTTTAGTTAGGGATTATCGATGTACCGTATTATGAAATAGCGATCGACCCCCGCGCTCGATCCCCGCCGACCACGATCTCGATGGCGTAGCTAGCGTACCGGCTTCCTACTACGCTCGCGGCTCGACTGAACGCTTTATCGAGCGTAGGATTATCGCGGTGTACCGTATTATGAAATAGCGATCCGACGACCCCCGCGCTCGATCCCCGCCGACCGCGATCTCGATGGCGTAGCTAGCGTACCGGCTTCCTACTACGCTCGCGGCTCGACTGAAACGCTTTATCGAGCGTAGGATTATCGCGGTGTACCGTCTTGATTTTATGAATCGATGACCGACCAACGCTCCGCCGCCGACGCCGCCGCCGCCACCTGCTCAGCCGGCGTGATTAATAGCTTCTCCCGTATAGCCCCCGGCTGAGGAATTTCTTTGGAATTTTAATTGCTTCTCCCGTGTAGCCCCTAATTGCTTCTCCCGTAGCTCCCAAAGTATACTACTAGGCACCTAGGTTCCTGTAAGTACTCAGTACGGTAATATTACCCTGTCTCTGTAGTTTCTTAAAAAGATACTCATGTTCACAGGGCTTGACACTAACTTTTTTCAAGTGCCCTGCAGAGCAAATGGAGGGGCAAATCCAGTTGCTCTGATCCAATTATTAGTTAGTTGTCCTGAAGCTTTTTAATTAAAATGCAGAAGGTATTTTTTCCAAATTATACTGTAAATATCAATTCAACATCATGTATTAACAATGTCGTCTATATTCTATATTCTTTGTTAATAAATCTATTATTAACTATCAGATCAGACATGATAACTTCACATACAAGTTTGACCATAGAGAATACCAACATTTTATACAAACTGGTTAAGGGCAAAATATGGCAAGAACTGGTATTTTGGACGGCGTGCCACCAGGACACACAAACCTAAGATTTAATGTGCCCTGACTTAAAATTTATGTGCACAGGACACCAGGGCACTAGCTAGTGTCAAGCCCTGTATGAATATTTCTGTAAGTTATCTCTGGAGATACTAAATCTTGTGAGGAAGAAGTACAGAGACAGTGTAATAATAATACAGAATACGTCCAGGTACCTAGGTGCCTTTACAGTTTACACAGATTAAACTGAAAACAGACGGTGATTTTTATGACTACATCACTCAGCAGAGCATCATTTAATCCTTATCAATAATGTAACATAGCATTATTGGTCAAATTACAAACTAACAATGTTTGACTGTGCCACAGAAGCCATAAAGCCTCGTTTTTGCCATAATACCCGTGCAGGGCATAACGTTCAATGGGTCATTACATAATGAAATATTGTCTAAAGAGTATTAGTTATCTTATAAACTTTGATCTGTGAATCAAAATCTACCATGTAAAATCAAAATGAACACTGTAGGCTGATTTTGAATTTTTCATATAGAACCCTCAAAGGGGGGCGGATCTTCAAGGTGGTAGGGGGAAGTCACAGCTTCGACGGATCGGACTGAAATTTTTTTTGGTTGATGTGGGCCCCTGAGGGGAAATTTGGTTTAATTAGCACTGAGATCAGAAAAAAGTCCAAAAAATGGGACACCCTAAGGCGTAAATGGCAACAGCAACAGATTCTTCTTATATGTATAATGTATGTAATATCGTAGGATACGTTGAATAAAGAATCTTAACCTTCTGCTGACACTGGTTGTACCATAAGCACTTGCATCATACAAGGCTTATACAGTGAGACCTACAATAAATGATTCTCTTATAAATCTGTTTTGTTCTGTACATTTAAACATTCCCAGTTTTTTTCCAAATCCATCCATTCCAGAGACAATGATTTTTCTCAATAGTGTATATATTTTCAATCCAATACATTGATATTATAAATTATGCACATGTACGTGTATACGTATTTCCAGCATTTCTCTGACGATTGATTCCATATTTAAGCGGTTAACAGCGTTGGCTAAATACGGGCCCCTCAGTCGAGAACAATATTGTAAACGTCGAAGTTGGCGGCCATTTTGTTGGAGATGCACACATAAATTAATTTTTATATTAGCTTACATTTTATGCAATTTATAAGTAGTAAGTATTATGATTGACAGTATTTTCACAGTGGCTATATTTCGTAGCCTTATATGTATTGTGCACAGGTTATAAGTTAAGAGTACGAAAAGGTTATATAGTATAGCGATTAGCAAGTGTGTTTAAACAAAAGCAGGCTACGCGGTTTGAAAAATGGCTTTCCGATCATACTTTTATGCCGAGGACTAACATCCAAATCGAACAGGGCACCACGATTCACATCAAGGCTATGTAGTATAAACGGTTGGAATGAGGATCATCCATCGTCCACACAGGCGGCAACGAGCACTGCAAGTGCACCCACATGACTACGATGCACTTTTGATCATGCATGGAGGCTATTTAAGCAACCTATTTTACCCAAACCCCTTTGGGTTGGTTAAAACTATACACGTAGGTTCGTAGGCTATGAACTGAGATCACGTTGAAATCACATTTCCATCTACTTTTTTTTGTAAACAAAAATAGACCTAGTGCTCAAACTATGGTCCAGTATAGACAGTTTTAAGACATGATCGAGATTGTTATGTAATTTTGTTAATAGAGAATAGAAATATAGGAAATATATTACCAGATTATCAAAATATAATCACTGTTCTATCATTTCACGATACTATAAGTAGCAGCTTCGTTAAATAAGCAGTATAATTGCTGATTTTTTTTGTGATCTTTCTGGCTGTGTATGTTCGACGTTTAAAACATTGCTCACAGTTATGGGCAGGTCACGAGGTGGCATGACTACCGTAAATCATCTCCCCATTTGCAAACACCACTTAACAGTTTATCTGAATTATAGTTATTAATGTTTATGAGCACATGTATATATCTAAACTTGTTTCATTGAGTAAACATATAACCAATTATTCTCTAGATGTGAGCTCTAGATTATCTCTTACTACAACGTGGCAAATGGCTGCCTGCCTGGTGGCCCGAGGCTGGCAAGTTTACTATTGGGCTTGCAGGTCTTCAGACTTGCCTGCCCGGTTGTCTGGTACCTTTATGACCCAATATTTTAACATACTTTTGGTCATGATATCAAATATACTCTCAAAGTCCTCCAAATGTCTCCTTTCTTAAATAAACATAAAAAAAAATTTTGGGGTGGAATGCCCCAGTGTGAAGTTCTTGGAAGGCTCTGGGATGGGGAGTTGAATTTAGATACCCATGTACTTGCAATTGGTAAAGAATAGGCAGATCCAGGGGGATTGCAGGGGGTGCCCCCTGTACCCCACAATAATACCATAGAGTTTTTGTAATGTAGGCTATCAATTACATACACGAAACCTATGCGGAGAGCTTTTGCTCCGTACAGCGGAGGTGAACAGCGTTCATTTTACGTGATCTGGGAGGCAGGCGGAGTCGTTGGTGCCCAAATGCGGAAACGGCGGAGACCAGCGAACTCAAAGATCAAAATTGGATCAATAATCCCCTCCGCAGCGCGGGTGGTCCACGCAAACTCAAATTTCCACTTCTCCAGAGAAATGGAGAAAGTCCGCGGCATTTTTGGACGCGGAGGTAGCGCGGAGCCCTCTCGGAGGCCAAAAAAGTCCGCAAGACTCCGCTGCGGAGCCATGCGAATCGCGTTGTCGATTCGACAATGAAAGTGTTAATTTTTCATATTTTTCACCATTTTTACGGACTTTGACATTTTTTCGACCTAAAAATGACGCGGAGTTGACTCCGCGCGTCCACTCTGACCGGGGGGTTAAAGACACCGGATTATTCAGTTGTACTAGTAGATAGTCACACATAGTAACCATTAAGCTACGAACACTGCTCACCTATTAGTTTATAAATATTTTCCTTATGGAGCAAGAGTATGCAGCTTTTTGTTTTTCATATATTTTTAAAGTTGTGCATTTTCTATTGTAGATAGCCTTGAACATGGTCATTAAAGAAGAACAAGAAAGGGTTCGAACTCTCCTGAGTGATACCATCACACTCTTGTGCCGTAATGGGCTAACATTCAAATCAGAATTTAACATAAGCGCTCTGATTGGCATCACTTTAGACAAAGATGAAGTGTTTTTAGTAGATATTAGAGAAACAATAAAAAATGAGGCAACTTTGGAGGAAGAACCAGCAGAACAAAGTGATGCCTCTAGTACTGTGTCTACAGACAAGAAGTCGCAAAAAAACGCAAAACGGCGGAGGAATAAAAGTAAGGATAAAGGAGGAGGTGGCGATAGTGTAGCCAACTCAGACCAGGAAGATGTAGAACAATTGCACTCCGACGGGGATGAACCACCAGAGAAAAATGTTAAACATGAAGATGATGATAATGATAGTGAGGATTTAGTTTTTGTAAAAAATGAAC
Organism: Streblospio benedicti; assembly: GCA_019095985.1. NCBI lineage: Eukaryota > Metazoa > Annelida > Polychaeta > Spionida > Spionidae > Streblospio > Streblospio benedicti. The sequence continues at coordinate 14,240,047 of CM032665.1, forward strand.
CAGCAAATCCAGCAATATCGATAAATAACTCATTACAAGCTGAGCAGTATGGTAGTAGTGCCATGCCACAAGCATATAGGGACATGAATTCTTGGGATGCGGCAAATATGTCAGCAGGATTACCGTCCACATCTTCCAATATGGCTGCTGGTCAGCCATTGTCTTTGGGCGATGTTACGCAAATCTCTCCAGTCAACACCAGCTCAGCAGCAGCACAGGTGAGCGAACATCTTTGTTTCTGATGCCTGACATCAATATTTTATAGGAAATTGTGCACAAAAGTTTGAAAAGTTATAAGTTGAAATTGAAGAAAAAATACACATGCGACAGCTAAGAAGTCGACTCATGCATATTTGATGACCAGGGATTATTTAAAAACAAAATCTCATTTCAAGGTGTTCTTGAATCGTTGATCATGGCCCACTTTGTTATTTGGGCATGTTTTCATGTATACCTGCCTGGTGTGGTACAATCCTTAATATTATTACAAACATTTACCATTAATGCTGTAAAATATTTAATGCAATGAAGTAAAAGAAATCATTATTAAACAAGGTTTATGTCAACTTTTAGTTGTAACATCATCAATGATCAAATCTTTATAAATTTTTTTTTAAATTTCCTGAGTTCACTTGTCTAAGAAAGCTATCATTGTATTTTGTTGAGACAGTGACAAGTGTTCTTTACATTATATAACAAGGAGCAAAATTAAAAATAGCGTGCTTCAAACTGATCATTGCTTGTTGATTTCTTGTAGATCATTGATATGGTTTACAGTTGCAATCTTATGCCATGATTTTTAGTAAATACCCTTCAAAGTAGAACTTTTCTGCACAATTGCCTTAAATTGCATAACAAAAAGGGAACAGATTTATTTATTTTGCAAACTTTGATAAAACCTAATTAATTTGTGTTTATAGCTGTAAGCTCATTTCCATTATCAGACTGTTTCATTTTTGTTTGATTAAGCAGAACATGTTGAAGCATTAACAATTGGCTGAGCAAGCATATCAATTGCATATTGTGAACACAGATGGATTCTGCTCTATTGCATGCTATTCAAGTCTTGTCTTGCCCTCAGCTCGTGCAAATGAAATATTCCCTGCTCAGTGAGTTCATTGCTCATAAGGGCATTATATCATTTGAATATCGCTTGTTTTTAATTTGTTAGCAGAATTTGAACTGCCTCTGCTGCAAATCATGTAATTTCTTCGTGTCAATTTTTCTTTCGAATTTTAACATTAGATTTATCTCTAAATGAAATAATTTTAACAAAGACCTACCATTATGGATGGGATAAGACTAAACTATTGTACATTCATTGATATTAGGCCTGTAACGATACGCTTGAGCAACGATACAATACACATCAACGATAACAAAAAACATACGTCAAAACACACAACAGTCTGTACACGCTGTACGTTACGGCTAGTAGCGCAAGAAATCTATACTGAAATAGCGGAGCGCTGTTCGCCATTCAATTGACATTTTGTTAGTAACGCCGTTCGCAATACAGCAAAGATGACGGCGCCCATACTCATGGGAAAAGACAAAGATTTACCTTGAATTATGCAATATTTTGCATATAAATTCATTTAACAGTTATATCGTGAAAGTATCGTGATATAGACTATCATATCGATACTTTAATCGTGAGTAAATAAATCGTGATTCAGCGATGCATCGGTGTATCGTTGCAGTCCTAATTGATATTCTTAGAACAGCAAGATTTGTCTTGATAGCACTTATGTGATTAGTAGTAATATTGTTTTCGAATCAAAAGAGGAAAAAAAGCTTGCTCAAGTCAATATTTTGCATGAAATTTTAAGAAGTAAAGTCTTAAGTTCTATGACAATACATTAAGTCTCTACATACAAATGAAGTATCTGAAGTTTTGCAATGAATGAATGTATACATATGAAATAAACTATTATTATACATGTGCAAAGTGTTTGATCTTTATGATGTAATTTGTTTTGTAAGCATTAACGTTTGTTGGTTAGAATTGAATTTTTGAAAATATGTACATTTTTTGGAAATTATATAAAATTGAATTATTTTTTAATGAGTTATTGAATTTTTTTAAGGCTTCAAAACGTTTTCATTTTAAGCATCAAACATTTTGAATTTTAAGTCCTTCCATTTCCAATCCTTGCATGCATTTAATTTAACAGTTCTCTAAGTACTTTTCATGTAAGTTGAAATCTAATGAATCATGTCCATATCAAAAATTCTAAAGACTAGGCTACCTCATTATTTAGTTGATTTTATTTACAGTTCCATACATCTGAAAAGCAAATTCTACTCCGTATTAAGGGCCCAAAAGTATAGAGAATTGATTCTGATGTAGCAAATCTACATTTTTTTTGTGCAAATAGTTTTAAAGCATCGTGTACAATGGACAGCACAGTAATTGGTCGTTTGGTCATCGGAGACCCCCTTCGTTTTTCCAGGGTGACTTAGACTTCAAGTTGACTAGTCTGAAAGGGATGCCCACATTTATGTTTTTTGCTAGCTCAAAATCTTGTAGCAACCAATTTTTGTTAGTTAATATTTTTTTTTTCGTATCAGCATACATCTTGCATATAAACATGGAATTTTTTGAATATCAATAACTGGTGAAAATCAAATTTTAAAAACGATAGTTTAAGCAGTTTTTTGTTTGGAAGACCCAGAATATCACCTGGCAGACGTATCTTTTGAGGGTGGTCGTCCGGTTGGGCAACTTAGGTTTTAGGATTACTGTGCTGTTTGTACATACAAATATTTAAGAGAATAACTTTTTGTCTGCTTTAGATGTATGTATCTGTTGTGCCTGGCTGGTCATGTACCATGCGGGTAACTTTGAGAGCAATAGCAGCATCCACCAATTCGTGAACTCAAATCATAGCATGGGCAGCTGGTTGAACTGCAATAATAGATGTAACTGTTTTCATGATTCTTTATTAGAAATTAAGTTAAAGTACAGTGAATAAAATAAAATAGGTAAGCTAATGTGCTGACAGCAAGTTCAGAAGTGCACATTTTCAATCATAACTAAAAAATGGTAATGAATATCAAAATAAAAAATATAGGAATGAAACGCTATTTTTTTGCCACATCTACATTGCAATTGTGATTATTGACTTGGTTTCATGGTTGTACAGGGCCTGGAAAGCCTCAGAAAGGGGCCTGGAAAAGCCTGAAAAAACAGAAAGGGGCCTTGAAAAATAATTTTTTGAAAAAGCCTTCTAGGGTTGGGGCTTAGAAACGCGTCTTAAAAAAATCATCATAAAGGGAAATGAGATATTCTTGTTTTCAAACTAGGAAAAATATTCCTGCTTCCAAATAAGGCATTTTCTCTGCTTTGATAACGGCTAATTTTTTTGCATCACTATGGTTCGGTGTTGAGATATGACGGCGTGTGATAAAGGCTAATTTTCCTATTGAAAATTTGAGGTAAAATAATTTTTGAAACGAATGGATTTTCATGTCACATTAACGTAACTTCACAAATTCACGTGTCGGATCAATTATAAACCGATTATGAAGTCATGGCGAAAGGATATTTCTACATCAGTAGGCATTGTTCTATAATTCATCTTTCTAAAGTGTATCTCGAACCTGTCATTTTTAATCGAGGCGGCAACACATGCGTTACGTTTTGAAGAATACAAGTTGTTAGTTAGTTTTGCAAATAATGGAAGCAAGGGTTTTTAAAAATTAGATTTAGGGCCTTGAAAATATGGTGACCTGGCCTTGAAAAGCCTTGAAAAGTCCTTGAAATGAACCATGGGTTTACATAATAGTTTGAAAATGGCATTTTTCTAGTGTTTGTCAGACATTTTGAACATGTCAAAAGGTGGGGATTATATATCATAATTGGAACAGCAATGTTTATAGTTTTGATTTGCATACACATGGGTAGTCACATAATTGGTGATACATAAATGTGTATGCAAATCAAATATATAAACAAACTTGGCTCTTCCACTCATGGTGCCTAATCCCCAATTTTGACTTGTTCAAAATGTCTGACTCTGTCTCTCACAGACACTAGAAAAATGCCATTTTCATGTAAGTGTTCACTATTATGTAAACCAAGCCGAATAATCAAAATTGCAATGTAGATGTGGCAAAAAAATAGCGTTTCATTCCTATATTTTTTATTTTGATATTCATTACCATTTTTTAGTTATGATTGAAAATGTGCACTTCTGAACTTGCTGTCAGCACATTAGTTGAATTTTCCATGCCTAAAATGAGATGTCCTGGGTTAAATTGGCAATTTGTAGTTGGTTTACTTGAGATTTTCTGCAAAATTTGGAATCATTGAAAAATCTGAAAGAATCAGGTGGTTTATTTACAGCCTAAAGTTCTGTCCTTTTATAAATAAGAATCTCAAAATATATGCTTTGGGTCCCATTTGTGGTGTGTGCTGCTGTGGCTTTATAGCTGGCTGTGGGTAGCGTCAGGCCGATGTGAGGCGTCTCTCCGCAGCAGGCTCTGTTGATGTCTTGCACATCAACAAGCCATGAGGCGCCTCACCAGGTAGGTACAATTCATCTTAACCATTCGAGATAAGGCCACTCTCAATACAATGCACAAGCATTAATATAACACTACTGTCATTGTATTAAAACAACATATATTTAATAAATGGATATTTCTGTTCATTTGAAATTCTGTGAATCAGAATTCAGAATCATTTGCATTTTAAATGAATATTTGACTCAAAGGGTAGTATATATTAGCTGTGGCTGAGTGATAAAAACAAAAATTCTTGGTCAATGATAAACTCAGTTGCTAAATGCAGCAAAGTCAAAGTAATTGTCACTTTTATGTATCAAGATTTTGATTGAGATAAAGTTACTTATGTTAATGTTTATGTGCTTTACTTGAGGGTGGCTGCCGTCTCAAGCCCACTTGGCTTATCTGGCAGATACTCTTCCTTTTGTGTAAAAAATTCTCGTGACCAGTCACTGACTGCTTACCAATAGCGAGACTCAAATAAAGGGATTTACTATGATGACATGACAGTCTAAATTTGTGCTGACTTACATCATTGACACACACAAAATCACTGCCACTCATCACCAAACGCATATGCATTTACTTAAATTCATTTTTTCTCCATTATTTTGTGTGGTTATAAAACTATAAAAAAAAAAACATTTTTATGAAATTATAAGAATAAATTATCTGAAAGGGGAGGAGTGTTTGATTGACTTGAAGATGTTTTATTTTGTGCTTACTCTACTGGGATATTTGATCTTTTTATCAGTTTTTTGTACTAGTTAGGATATATCTGCGTTTTTTGCTAAAGCCTGAAGATCTATTGATGAGTGAAATGTCAGTCCATATATTGAATTTTAAAACATCACAATGCAGCAATGAAGTTAAAAGGACATCATTATAAACTGACTGGCACAATCCTTCAATGGAGTGATCTGGGATGGACACCAGTGTCACCACTGACTGTCCACCATCACTGTTTCAGGCTGCTGCTACGGGGTTTGCCCTATATGAAGACCAGCCTCTTGATGGTCACATGACTTTCGACCCTGCTGGTGCTCCTGGCAGCAGTATGTTCCGCTACACCTGCGCTCTGTGCGGCCGCGGCTTCCAGCACAAGCACCACATTCAAGGACACCTGGTCTCTGCCCACAATCTGACCAACCTGAAGAAGACATGTCCCATGTGCGGCAAGGCTTACAGTCGTGCCGATGTTCTCAGCAGACACATCAAGATGATGCATCCAGAGGCTGCACTATAAGCCATCAACATTAACAGATAGTACGCCGACGACCATGCAGTTGATCAGACACTTGTACTTTCACATTGTTGTAGATGAAGCAGGGAATGGTAATACATGTGGACAGTGGCTAATCACTTGGCCGTGAAAGGGCATTTAAGTGAATGACATAATACTGGTTATTATTCGAACGGATTGTTCATTAATTTTCATTTCGAATTTGATGTGACTTATGGACTTTGTAAGTGCATTTACTCTTGGATAACTGATATTTAAAACGCTTTGTAGAGCTATTTTTATGTTGTACATGTAGTTTGATATTGGTTTGTGTTTATATTATTTTCTTTTGAAAAAAATATATCTTTATGAAAGTCAAACAAAATTGGAATTATCCTTGCACAATACACATCAACGAAACACCCCAACGGCAAAACCACGACTTGGCTGCATTCTGCACTTGAAAAGCTCTTGCACTTTGCCTGATGCTTTTGCCATGTTCCACGCCTTTGTCACCGGAGTGTTTTCTGGAACATCATCTATAATAACCAAATGATGATTTGGGTTCACAATTTTAGCAAAATTATTAATGTCATCCTTGGCAATTTCGAATGTATGTCCTCCATCAATGATTACAAGGTCACACCTTTTTTCTGCTAGCATATTTGATGCTTGCGGCAATGTGTCTTGTGAATTACCACACGTTAGGTGTATTCTGAAAGCATAAAACCTTTTATCGTACATTGAATTATTGAAATATTGCTTTTGAAATTGAAAAAAAAAATCTTTTATTAGCAGTCTGAGACATGGGCAGTATTCTACAGTACTGTAAATCGCCTGCAAAGAAACAACAGAGCTGTGATCTGCTGGATGTGTAGTGTGAATCCCAATGATCATACCATTTCAGAGAGCAGGTTGGAGAAATTGTGTATTACAGATATTGATAGTGTGCCTTGTAAAGGGAGCCTGAGATGGCTAGGTCATGTTGAACGCAGCTCTGGCTTGACTAGCTTAGTAAGAAAACCTGTCATAGAATGAAAGAAAGGCAATGGAAGATCAAAACAGACTTGGGACACAGTCATGCAGAAAGATCGTGCAAGTTTGGGTATGGGTCTGATAGATCCTAATGACTTCAGACTTCATTATGACATTTGAGATGTAGACTGGGCAACCAGGTCACACCATCTGAATGCGGAATAATAAGGGCCTGCTTGAATAAATTTAGGATTTGAGTGATTGAGTGCAAATTCAAAGACTGTTAAAACATGGAATCTGATAGTGGCTACGTTTACGCATGATGTCTAGAACCAAATGCGTCATTCTATCATTCCGTGCTTAAATCACCGCCAATAACCCACACTGCTTGGTCGAGCGGCGTGCTCAATTGTACATTTTACTGCATGCGCGAAGACCACAGTCCAAATTAGACTAGTAACGTCAAATTATCTATACAGCTGCTGACATCGCATGGTCAAACTGGCATCGAGGCCGTTATGATATGTTTTATTTTGAAATAAAAACGAATCAGACACTCGTTTAGTGTGGATTTTAGTCATGATAGTCTAGAATGGTATTTGACCACCAGATCGGGTAAATCAGAAGTCAGCGTGCTCAATTTCATGATTTATGCTCCAATCTCGTGGTCAAATCCTACAATATCCACGACTGCTGTTTTTATGCATTTGAGACAATATTCAACCGTAGAAATCGATAGAAAAAAGGTTTGGGTCAATAGTAACAGAAGACATACAGAGAATATGTTCAAGGAATTGTACGTACATTGAACTTGCCATTCCTATTGATGTTGAACTTGAACCAAAAAATACATAGCAGTTTGATCTAGTTAGTTCCACATATTATGTATATAAGAATAATTATGTGATTTATGTCCATCAATAGAAATGCCACAGTGGACATGGATGGGAAATTCCTCCAGCTGACTGCGTGACTCTCAGTAACATATACAGTATATCTTTTATCCGCACACATTGGGAGGATAGATTAGGGTCTTCATGAGTGCAAAATTTGTAATTCGGGTTACAAACCACCAAACCCGACGCGACAGGTATCCGATCGTTACACAGTGGGAGTTATTACTTGTTAATTTAGACAGGTAATGGGCTAACCGGGGAGTTTTGAACACTGTAAAATTGATGATTGGCTATCCTTAACTGGTATAGACGCTGTAGTCACTAGTGCCCTTTGTCTTACTGGGGAGTAGTAGTATTTAGCTAGTAGTATTCAATTGTGTACTTCAGGTAGTGGGTCCCCTTCGGAGGTGCCCTAAACACCGCGCAGTATGTAGCCTCTGAGTGAGTGCGCATCGCTCAGTGATAAATGTGTCAGTGTTTGAACAAAATATTAGTAAATTTGACAAATTATTTAGGTACTCAGGTATGAAAGTTGAAACCCCAGGTATGCCAAATCCGCCCCCTGATCAGGTACTGTATACATTCGTGAGGACCCTAGGATTGATAGACATTCGCAAAATCGGAATATCTGGTTGAGGGAGGGAGTGAAAGATGTTATAACATTAAATTTGACCTATATACTGATGTCTCAATTAATATGCACCTCAGACATAGTAATAGTTTGATGACGGAAATAGAATGTCAAGAGCTAAAGTGATGTTCGCAGACATCTTAATTATATCCTTACGGAATTACCTGTTTGGAAATACATGTTTGAGGTATTGTGCCATAACTATTGTATAGTTATGGTAGCAAATATCATACACGTAAAGCTGTGTATGCTCACTTGCTGCCAACCACTGGAAAGCATCATGGCCTGCATTAAATCCTGTTTCACAGATAACTTCAATCCACGGCTGCTTCGCCAGTTCGTAGTAAAACCTACATGTAAGAAGAAAATAAAAGAAAAAAGGAAAACATGCCATTGGAAGGTATTTTTATTGCAGTGTGCTTTGGACAATGAGTGGAGTAAGGCGTCTTATTGTTACAGGCCAATGTCAAGCGCCGGTTTTGCCGATGTTCATGCTGTCGGGCACCTGCCGATATTAGAATACACGACAATAACAGACCTTTTATGTTGTTTACATTCTATGACAACCTAAATTATCACTGAACAAACATTGTACATCATAAATTCTATCCGTTTGCATCGATTTGAAAGTAAAAAAAATAATTATTCATCGACTACGTGAAAGAGAAGCATTTTCCAGCGCGCACCTGCAAGCACCTGCAGTATTCAAACACGGATGTAAACAAAGTACACATTTTCGCAGGAAAACTATTTTTTTATTTCTTAGAAAATGCAATATGAAAAATCAATGAATGGCAACGTCAAGCGTGTGTATAGACCTTTAAATTGATACCAAACTTGCCATAAGTGGAAGAAAGTATAGGCATGTACTGTGACGATGAAGGCTGCGTGACTGCAGTATTTTACAGTTGATGTTTGGTCAGCAAAATGTGTGTTTGGCCGGTTGATAATCTTTTTCTTTTATAGGTGGCCGGTAAAGTATACAAATTTTTTATATACATACCAAATATGAACGAGGTTCACCCTATAGGGTTTTTCAGGATTTCGGGTTCACTTTTGCTACTTTTGGGGTGATCATAACGAAGACCAAAGTTCTCAGACTAATATTTAATTGAATTCATGCCGTATTGCATAAGTATTTGTAATGGATGTTTAGATAAAGTTTGTGAGAATCTGTACATATAGAAAAAACACAGATTAAAGGAACAATGAGTATATAGTAACCCCCCAAAGAAGCAGCTATTTCGTGAACGTTTGGCGGCAATTGACGCCACGGTAAATTCACCCATTATCGACGTAGCAAAAATGACACTTCCAGCTGCGATAATAGGTGAAAAGCGGAACCATCCCCGTGGGCTGTGTTAAGTATTTAGAAAAAAGTATTTCAATATATTTAAAAAAGAGATTATTTGATGTGAACTGTCCTGGAAAACACAGAGGTTAACTTCTATATTTAAGGGGACTGTGAACTCTTTTCTTAGGATTTTATTAAACTTTGATTTTCTCACTCATTATTGCTTCAATTCTTACAAATTACACCTTATTTTGTAGATAATTATCTAACCTAATGACACAACATGTTTTGAATTGTATAGATTGATGAAAAAAAATTTTTATAAAGCAATTAATGAAAAAATGACAACTTTGCCTGTGAAGCATATAACTGATAGTAAAACATCGAAATGACCAAAATCACTATTCAGTTACAAAATTTGTATATTTATCTAGAAAACCTTGCCTCAAATTTTTTATATTTTTCCTATTTATCATTTTACATGCATTTTAAGTTTTAAAACCACCTATTTTCCGAATTTTCTTGCAAATCAATACAAAAACGTTCATAATTCATCAACGAAATAAAAAAATCAAAATCCCTAGTAAGGTTTTCTTCAGAATGCATATATCTTCAAATATATACACGTTTGTGAAAATTTGATTTCATGGTTAAGGAGAAATATAAAAAGAAAAATTCATCCACTATGCAAACTTAGTTTTGAGAAAATGGGCTTTAAACATGGCCTATCAATATACATTGATAGTAATTGATGTCTATAAAATGTATCATATAAGAAAAACTATTGATGATAAAAGGTTCATTTTAAAAAGATGTTGTTCTTTATCATTTATAGCATACAAAACATTGAAAATGTAAAAAATTGATTTTTAGCCCATATAACCTTATAATCCTGCAAAGAATGAGTCATTGTTTTTCACTCCAGCTTGGTCTTTACAAAATGCGTTGGAATGGGAAAACTATTGAAGATAAAAGGTTCATTTCAAAACATGTTGTTCTTCATAGTTTAAAGTATAATAAATATTAAAAAGCTGAAAATAGAATATTTTTCCCTTAAAGAGTTCACAGTACCCTTAAATATTCAGAAAGTATTGCCATAGGGTGTTATACCTATATTGGTTCTGCATAATGGTGTCGCCACTGTTGCCTTCCATGATGCCGTGTGTCACAGTGGACACTTTCTGAACAAATGCAGAGCGACGTTCCTTATACCTACTGATACAAAATAAAACCAAAGATTTGTGTTACGAATGATCAGATACTTGCCCGTTCACTTTTCTTAGTTCAATTGCAGTTAATGTTGCCAGTTTTGTGACAAAATTGCTCACTTGTCAGACTGATGGTTTTGTATTTATCTGGACATTCTAGAAGTCATTTTAAATTCAATTTCATAACTACCTGGAGTACAGAGCCTTCGTGAATGGCATCATGTAGCAGGGATATGGATGTGTGTCTTGTGGTAGCAAAAGTCTCATTGCTTCTCCAATCACAGTACTTTTTCTGTTTGAAGTTTTATTGTTCTTGGACAAAGCAGATATATTTTTTGCTTGTCTGCTACTTTCTATAGAGAGTCCAGGATGACTCTGTGAGGAGGAATTTCTGTTGAGAACTGCCCACAGAAATATCACAATGATAGTCACACTTAGCAATAGTCTTTTCTTCAAATGCATGTTTGCAGAATTTGTACTTAAAACATTCTTTAGTTAAAAATTATATAAGATTAGTAGCATTTTTGGTGTGGATCATCCTGAAATACACTTGTTGCAAATATTTTTTAACATAACGTATCCTAATGCACCTCTTATATCCGAACACACCTCATATATCCTAATACACTTCATACTTCAGAATGAAAATTGTAACGAAATGAAATACATGGTCTCCCAGTTAAGGCCTAAATAGTTACTCATCAGCAGGATTAGTCACTTTAAAAGGTACTACTCCTCCCCCAAGTTACTTGTCAGGATAACTGGCCAAATGTGTTTTGGCTCAGGAGCTACTTGATTGATAGCAACCAATAGTAGTATACGAATGTTCCTTTATTAAACTGACACTCAAGTAAGTTAACTGTGACTGTTAACAATAAAGGCGTTGATAAATTTGATTTAATGCTAATTTTATGTTATAATGCATAATGTTGGCCATAATGTATGCAAACAGCCTCAAGGGGTTCAAATAAAAAAAGAAATAGAAACTTAGATGTTAAAAAAGATAATATACGACGATTCCACTCACCCAGAAATTTTTTGAAATGGATGTGTCTAGAAGCTCTCTGATGCATTCCTTTTCTGAGAAAGTATTTTTTATTTTATTTTGATGAAATGGAGGTATTTATATTATATTTTGTTTTTCAATGATTTTACACATTATTATGGTTAACTTTAACACACATGTATTTGATAAAAAAAAACTTGATATAGAAAAGGCAATCGCCAAAGTGGCAGGTGCAAATAGAAGCCCACTAGGCAAATGGATTCAGCACTAGGTTTTGGCTAGTGGCGAGTGTGAGAGATATTCCCTGTGGTAGGCGTGCAGATATGGGTCTGCATATCTGTGCTAGTACATCTGTGCAGTGTAGAGCAGGGGTCACTCCGCTTTGGAGCAATATGGAGCGACCCCTTGCACAGTGTTCGTAAAGAATATTTTGTTTTACTAGAATGTTATGATAATAAAGAATAGTTTTGAAATATATTTCATCTGCTGGAGTCTGTATGGACCCAGTCCCTTGCGGAAATAGACTGCTTCTACACACGCATTCGTTTTGAGGGGTTCAAGTGGGTGTGGGCAGTGTCAAGCACAGACGGGGCAAAGATCGAATGGATGTATTATTGATTATGTTCTTAAACAAACTTTTGAATGGCAAAAATATGGAAATATGTACTGAAATGAGATGGCTTGAAACTTGCTGTCTTATTTGCTAGGATTGAATACATAGAAATAAAGTGCTGAAGCCAAGAGATGAGATTTTGCCTTGTGTTTTGGTGGGGCTGATGATGATCCTTCTAATGCATACGCCTTCCTATTCTCAATGTTCTGGATGATGTCTATATTTTATCGTTTCTTGTGCTATGTGTGTGATTGGGGCATCAGCAACATCACTTACAAAGTTCATGAAGTTGGAGTGTCCTGGCTACACTCAGTGAGCATGGGAATCAGGCGCGTTTCTCCACTTGCAATATAGTATCTGCGCGGAAGAAGTGATGGGAAGTTTGTCAATTGGAATGTTGTTGTCTCTGCTACGTGTCCACTTCTAAAAATGTCATTCAGCTAGTTACTTTTAGGTCATGAAATCTGGCATGCAATTACTTGAATTTGTTACATTTTTTTCATAAACAATTATTGCAAATACATATATTATATAAATGGAACGTAAGTTACCTATATTATTGACTTTCAATTTGGATTTTTGGATTATGGTATTTAATTTGAAATAAAAGCATGATTACCAAGACACATGTATGCTCGGTATTGTTGGCCATTTACAACTATGCGTGAAAAGAGAAATTGGTTAGGCGTTACAAAATTATTGATATTTGAAAATTATGAATTTGAAAATGGTTTTACTGTAATAATTTTACAGATTCATTGTTGAGTCAGTTATGATCAATTTCCATATTTCTTGGTCTAGAAAGAACTAGAACTAGAAAGATGCTAACTGGTTGTACTTGCTTTCAGAGCTGGCTGGATTCGACCTACATTAACAGGAACATCGGTCAAACGCGGCGCCGGCGCCAGCCATGCATTTATCTCACACCTCCGGAGAAGAAGCTCATCTGTATCTATAAGGCAGAAAATCCCAAGAGCACACATTCACAGATAGTTGAACATTTTGCCAATATCTTCGGTGTTAGGATTGGTACTAGCACAGTATCTGAAATACTACAAAGAGCTTCACACTGGATGGATTCAGATTCTGAACAATTTTAAATCAACTCCAGCTGCCAAGGATTATGAAATATTAATACATTTAAAGCAATGAACGGTTGTTGGTCGAAATCAAATTTGATATATCTTGTCTTGTATAATAATCAGCAATAAATTGAAAGGTGTTTGGTCACAATATTTGCTTCATTGCTCCCAATTACATTTGTCTAAATAATATACAAACCAATCAGATTTGTACTTGTCACAATTGTGAAATAAATTATGTGGAAATCGATTGATATCGTATTGGAATGATAAGTGGATCCGATGAAACTCGCAATACTGACATGCTGCATTTTTGAAAGTGTGGATTGATATTTATGATTGATTGAATAGATCTGTAAATGCATGCAATTGCCCTTACAGTCATATACGGAGGATGAAAATTGTGACTTTAAAAACACACAAAATTATTTCTTTGCTGTTTTTCAGACTGGTGGTTGGATGCAAATTAAAGAAGAGTATCATCAAGAGAGTCAAGGAAAACTCCAGCAAACAGAATTACACAATGATCGAAGTGTTCAAGATTTATATCATGACTATAGAGAATACTGGCGTCTGCAAGAAGAATATGACACTCAGAGAGAAATAAATAAAAAAGTGAAGGAAAGAAGAATAATAAAAAACCACACCTTGGAATTCAAGTACAAAGCACTTCAAAAAATAGTACCAGGAAAGAAACAAGTATTGGTGGCAAACGAGCTTGGTGTCCCTGCAAATACCCTCTCAACTTGGATAAAAAATGCAGATGAAATCAAAAGAGCATATGAAGATAGAATGTATTCAAAAAGTGCACGGAGGATGAGAAAGTCTGACCATGGAGATATTGAGCTGCAACTGCTCCATTGGATCAGAAATAAACCTGCAGAATTTAGACCTAACTTCCAAATAATAAAAGCTAAGGCAGAAGAAATAGCTGTACAGTTAGGGATGTCTGACTTTGTGTGTTCAAATGGATTTTATCATAGATTTAAGCAACGGCGATTAATGTAGATATCAAAATGTACAAATTATGTCTTGATATGAAGATTGAACACTTGAAATGGATACCTGTCTGTTCTCAAACTTACTGTTGAAATAAACATCAAATTATGTATTAGAATTCGTCAAACCAATCTTACTTAACAATTGCTTTACTGTTGTTTTTGTTTGTCTTTTCTCGACATGCTCTCTTATTATTCTGACAAAGAAGGGCCAGATACAAAGCTACATCAAGTACAATCCCATAGAATTAGAGATTGTTGGTGTAAACTAATTTGACAAGAAATGTGTGCCATATTTTCAGACATGCCAGTTTTGGGAGCTCCCTGTGAAAGATGATCCAGATGGTGTGAGTGAGACTGACGACAGCAAACCCCCTTCTGCTGTCATCAACATCTCAAGAGGCAACACCTCATGGTCTTTACAGTTTAAACGTAAAGCAATTGAACGAGTTGAATTAGGTAGTAAAAGAGAGGATGTTGCCAAACAAATGGGTATTCCAATTGGAACATTAAGGCACTGGATAAAACATGCTGGGGAGATAAAAAATGCCTACAGTAACAAGAGACTGAGTAAGGTATTCCTTGCTAACTCGCCTTCATCGATTACTAAGCGACAGAAGAAGTTCTGTGACTTGCAAGTGAAGTACGCGGCACTGATGCGGGTGTCGTCTTGTCCTCAAGAGAAGAAGGCACACATTGCCAGAGAGTTTGGAATCCCTGCAAATACACTGTCCACATGGATAAAGAACTCTTTCGAAATCGTCTCTGCTTATAACAAAGAGCAGAAGCGCATGTTGCAGTTCAAAGACCAGTAATCTTAATGTGATTTTTATATTTGATATATTGTTTCAAATAATATTTATTTTCAATCACATTTAATGAATACAAGATATGAAATGTATTAAATGATATTTGTTTTCTATCACATTTAATGAATGCATGATATGAAATATACAATAGAATGAAAGAATGTCAGTTTGGGCATTGACCCATATGGGTTATTATAAGCCCTCACCTTAGTAAAACAGTCATGATAATTAATTGAATATATTCATTCATTGTTATTGACTTGACAAATCGTAGAATTTTTTATCAGATGTATTATGCATTATTGAATTGAAGACAATACGCATGTGCATTTAGATATATATCAGTATGAACATCGAGTCTTTTGTTGGCCATGAGGAAATCGATTGTTGTGAAAGTTTTTATCTGACATAATGTTAAGGGTTATTAACTATAAATACCAGTTGTGGTTATATGAGGATAACTTTGAACCTAAATTTGCAGAATAAGATAAAAACATTTTTCTCGCACACCATGGTAGCAGTGTGTATGGCGCTTAATTGGTAAGTGTGTAAAATTACAAATGTGTATATGCTACTTACCAAAACTTCCTGAAATTTGTATGATACTTTGGGTAATATAATCTGCCATTTTGATATTAGAAATGTATTGAATTTGTTACTCGTACATATTCCATATTGGAAAAAAATTAGTTGATTATCAAAGTACACTAAAATAGATCCTCTTTGTTTATCCAAATATTGGTACTATTAAATCAAATGTTCTGCAGAATCACGTAATTAAAAGTAGAAGAAAAAACTGTTTTTGTCACCCTGATTTTTTGTTTTATAAACTGTTCAATCATGTGCATTCACATTTGCCATGATACAATTAAATTGTTTCATTGTCAAATAATATAACTTACATGTTGAAAACAAAACAACTGTTTTTCTAGTATTTTCATAAAAGGCATGTATTTTAAAGAATGGATACCGTGGCTCATTAACATGCACTTTAATTCTATCAAAACACAATACCACAGCTTCGTGTTGGCATGATTAGAAATGACTAGAATTTTGATATGTTAGATATATGACGTCTTTTTCAATTTAAACTTGTTGGTAATTGATTACGAATTTGGACAATTAACATGACTGACCAGCGGAAATTTTCAGTTCCGAATCATTAATTGTAATTACTATCCAATTAGAAATGGTAAAAAAAAAATTCTTAGGAATGAGTATGAATGTAGATGTCTGCATGAAACTTACATTCCATACCTGGTTATGTACAGAGGGAATTTAATATTTAATACACATTTGGCTATTCCATTTCTATTTTGGAATTATCTCACAGATAAACCATTTATTTTAGTTCAGCTGTTCTTGTTCTGTTGTTGCGTTTATTACGAATTAGTAGTTGAAGTACATAAAGTGATAGCTTGTCATCAACTCTTAGATACAGAATTCACACTCTGTTTTTGTTGGTTTCTTTTCTTACAGTTCACAGCTATTCCTGCTCCTCTTGAGCTTGGATGATTTACTTGAAAGGAGTTTGTGACAATATCACTTGTGTTCTGAATTAATAGATTAGTCATGTATTCCCTCAGATACCCATGTTGAATCAAGAAGATTGCAACCCTAAAGTCTCTCCAGCAAGTGAAGAAAGTACACATAGATTAAGCTCCTCACCAATAATTAAGCTCCCTGATATTGGATACTTTTTACAAAACAATATTTCATCAAAACCTGAGAAGTTTTCTCAAATGCTGGCGGACAGAAAAGATTCTAGTGAGACAATCGAAACCCATCAAATGGGTCAGAATATCACAAATACATTGAGATATAAGCCACAGCAATTAGATGGTGATACATCAGTTTTGTCATGTTCTGATAGTGAAAATAGTTCATCAAACATGCAAAATGCTCAGCAAGATTCAATAGAATCTAAGAATTATGAACCAAGTGTGACAGTTTATACAGATCTTACTCATGCATTTCCTAACCATGCAGAGAAACAACATAGGTTGTCCTTTGAGGACCAAAGCTACATACCAGCAATGGATCATATGTCTGCTGGTAATAAAATTCCCGAATCAGATGATGTTACAAATATCACTAACTACATATATGAAGCACAGAACATGAGTCTTCAATGCTGTGATGCACAAAATGAGAAATGCAACAGTTTTCCAACACAAAATCTACAAGAAGCTGATTTCGCAAAAATTGGCAATGCATTTCAGTGTATGAAGTGTGAAAAGATATACGCACGGCGCTATTCTTGGGAAAGACACTACAAGTGGAAGCATTTGATGATGTTTGATTACAGTTGTCATGTGTGTGATGTGGAATTTGGGGAGAAGAGGCAGCTTGATCGTCACATCAAGAGAAAACATAGTGACACCACTGCACCTGCAGTGAACAATGTATGTGGTGACCTTTCAAGTGTATCAGTAGCAAAAGATAAGTCATATGGGTGCATTGACTGTAATGATGAGTTTAAGTCACCAGAGGGGCTAGTGAGGCATATTTCCCAAAGTCATTGGTCATGTAGTTCAGTTGTCTGTAGAATATATCCTCGGACTGTTCAAGATGTTAGCAGTGACTCTCAGAAGGAGCTTCAAGTTGAATGTCCCAACTCCATGGGAGATGGCAACAAAAGTGCTGTGTCTTCAGTACAAGATGTGGCCAAAACCAAAACACATGCGTGCACCCTTGAAGATTTGAATGTAGAAATGCAACAGCAGGAATATTCTTCAGTTGCAGAAAATATAAACCCAGTGCCTGCGCCAAAGGAGCAGGAATGGCAGCCTAAAGTTGGAGAAGATCTTAGTAATAGTAATCTAATGAGTAGTGATGCGCAACCTTGCACCACAACTCTAGTGCAATCTGATACAAATGTAGGTAAACAGACAAAGCACGTATGCAAGTTGTGTGGGCGACAATATCAGCATTTAAAATCAGTGCAGCGCCACATCAACCAGTTCCACTTCAAGAAGTATCCATGCTTCTGTAGTTTCTGTGACAAGCCTATTGAGGACAAGGGAAAGTTGAGAAAGCATATCCATAAGTACCACAGTGGGGGACTGAAGCCGGTTGATGCCGATGGAAACTGAGATGGCAAGCTTGAGTGTGGTGTCTGTGGCATGGTCTGTTTCAATGCAGACAGAATGCAGGATCACATGGCACAGCATTGTTGAATAGGACTTGCATATTCATGTCCGTTACAAGGAAACTCATCATTTTGGATGAATCTTTGTAGAAACATTGGATTGCTATACATAATTTATTTAAAGAGATATTGTTTGTATGCGAGAGACAACTATTAAAAGAACCATTAGTTTACAAGTACAAATTTTGAATTGTACAAACCATACAGAATGTTTTGGAAACCCAATTTGATAAAACCATTGTGCTCCATTTTTAGTGTAAAAATGTAGGGATCAAGAAGTTGGGAATACCTATTCGAAACAATTAACATTTATTGTCTGGTTTAGGCTTTTAGAAATTATTACAATCTGATAACAATCAGAGCCACTGTGTGTATATAAATTATTTAGAGACGTAAACAAATTTTAATCATTTATCTGTTAGTGTTGTTACATGTTTGTTGCTTTTTTTAAAGTTGTTGAAAATGTTGATTCTACATTATCAGCACAAGGTACTAAACCAGTATTTTTCTGATGTTATATCTGATTACCAAATCATTTGATCTATTACATATAGTCTTATTCTTCCATGATCAAGGAGTTGTTTTGTTATAACTTAAAGAATATATGAAAGTTAACTACAAATCAAACATAGTTAAGATTTGTTTATTAGGAATTACATAACTGATTGTATTTTTTTTTTTTTTACTGTCAATTACATTTTTGGAAAAAAATAAGTCTTTTTTCAGTGTTTTATTTATGTACACTACTACTTACTGATTAACCCTCTCGACGCCAGCCGTAAATTCACTATACTCCCCCTCAGTGCCAGACACGCATTTTGAGTGACGTGTTATTCACAGTGGGGGCTCAGTTGTCATAGTTGAAATATGATCCTTTGAAGCTCTTACGTTTTTCATCATAAAATTTTCACATTTACAGTACATATTCAGGAGACGGTCTAGTTTCTTATTTTCAGCATAATAAATAAAGATACATACAGCATCACGTTCGATTTTAACAATTTCGAGTGATCGTCCATTCATTTGACAACTTCCGGGAGCGATTTAAAATGTAGTCATATCAGTAGTAATTTTACTTGTAGCAACGTTTTATCGAGGATACACACAAAACACAATATAAATCACCCATATTTCATAATAATAAATTTTTACTCACAATATTACGGACGAAAAACATGTTCAAATCTTGATTTCTGATTCGGCGTGAGTTTGACAGGCACCACTCCGAGTGCACTCGACAACTCGACAAAAACATCATCCGTTTTGATAGAAATACTAGATCTCCGACGTCCATACTTATTGGGTAGTTTGCCAAACGGTTTATTTGTGATCCGGTATCCAAGATACAATAAGATGGGGCATGGATGACGAATAATATGATAATTCTTCTTCAAAATGTTCCAACTTTGTCATTCTTACCAAAAGCCGGTATTTCCTGTTAATCAGCCTTGCGCAGCGCGCGTCGCTGATATAGAATCGTTAAGAGCCCTCTTGATAAAGGCTAATTGATGTTCTTTAGCAGTGTCAACGTGTTTTGTGGCGATTGAACCTAAGAATACCGCTATTCATTTTGATTAAGGCTCAAAATATATATCTGGATATGACCTTGATGAGTCTAGTTTCACATTTGTTTAAGGTCTCTATGAATAGCCGGTTTAACGAGGATTTCAATCATATACGACAAGCCATGGTTTTGCGAACACAAATAGGAGTATTTCGCGGCTCAAAATTGCAGCAGATAATGCGTGTTTGGTGGGTAAATATTCGTTCACACTAATATAATTAAAATATTAACACTATGCTGCTTATTTACTTCTAGAAATGCATCGAAATGTGAAGGTAAAGTTGTTGTTGTTGACACACCGGAATTTGAGACTAGAACCACGAGTGTTTATATACGAAAATTGCAGACAAACTGAAGCCGCTTTTTTTTTTTCTGAAAACTGAGGTGCATATATGCGCCTCGGCACTAAGGGGGTTAACTAAGTACTTGATGTTGCTGCTGCTTTGACCAAAGGCTTAAGGAATTGACTCAAAAGGTTGGGGGATGCTTCTGCCTTGGTTGGGGTTGTGCTCGTGCTTGAAGATTTCGATGGCCTCCACAATCTTGCGACAATGGGGTTATATTCTCTGCCGATGATCCTAGGCTTTTCTTCCGTTAAAATCTTAACTGTTTGTGTGTATCTGTGTGGGTGACTCTGTACTGTGTTGATCTGGGTGTTCCTTTAGCCTGGTTTCAAAGTATCTTACAGTTTCTGCAATGTAAGAAACTATATAACTTGGGCAAATGATGTAAAACAACCTGGGGACTCGATATCGCCGGTCTTCAGCTATATCTATCGTTGTTAGAAATATGCTTGCTAAAAAGACGTGAGAGAGAACTTTGAAAATGTATCCGCAGGCACTGGGAAACACTTACATATCGTTCAAAAGCACTAAAAATGCTAATTAGACCTTCCCAAAATTTCGTCCTAATGTGGGATTTGAATCCATAACCTCAGGTTGAGATGATAACAGACCAAGTATGTATGCTGGGGGTTACAGAGACAACTGTTCAGCCGTGTAACCTTTTAACAGCTCGCTGCTTGGTATGATGGTATCATTCTGGTGTCACAACCTTGGGGTCGTGAGCTCGAGTCCCACCAGGGCCACTTGATATAGTCAAACAGAAGCTTAGGGTTGTAAAATCTGTCTTCAGGTATATATCTATCGTTGGTAGATATGTGCTTGCGAAAAAGACGTGTGTGTGTGTGTGTGAGAGAGAGAGAGAGAGAGAGAGAGAGAGAGAGAGAGAGAGAGAATTTTGAAAAAGATATAAATTTGCTTTGTATGTTTGAAAAATATGATATTTTTATTCTATGATATCGTTCAAAAGCACTATGAAAATGCTTCAATTACCTGAAGTAAAGCATTGTCTAATGTGGGATTTTTATCCATGTATGTTTGTTTGTTGAGATGATAACAGTTTACAGGGGTTCTTATGTATTGATGCTGTACAAACTTTACATAACTATGAGATACTTTTGAGACACACTGTAATCAGTGATGTTTCAACCTTTTGGCATGCTGTCTTCCAATTATACTGCTTGGTCCCACAATGCCATTATGGTCTCATTTTTCACAATCTTATTAGTATTGTCTTGCACAATTACAGATCCTTGATATAGTCAGCTGCAAAAACCTTATACTTAGTGTTTGAAAAATATAAAATTTGTAATTTACAGGGAGATTCTTATAGCATGACGAGAGAGAGAGAGAGAGAGAGTTTGTGGCTGAGAGAATTTACCAGGTAGATATAAATTTGCTTTGTATGTTTGAAAAATATGATATTTTATTCTGTGCATACTTCACACATTCTATGATAACGTTGCTTCAGCTACTGAAGTAAAGCATTGTCTTGTGTTCGTTTGTAAGTATGTATGTATGTTTGTCTCTGGACAAGCTAAAGCGTTTACAGATGAACCGATTTCGTTCAAACTTTACATAACTATGAGATATGAGGCGACACCGAATTGATTCGATCTTTGGCACCTTGCCAATTAAACTATGCTCTCCACAATGCCATTATGGTCTCTTTTTGACGATCCTATTAGTATTGATAGTAATTAATAGTAATAATATATTTTACTTATCTTGAAATAAATGTAAACAGTATAACTTATTTTTAATTAAAAGATTTCAAGTTCTGATTATGTATTGCATACCAGAAAAGCCAAGTATATTTTAGTTAAGAGTTGTTATGTTGTATGAATTATTAATATTAAGATATTTCAAAGAGTCTGTCTTCCCTTAAGTTTGTATGCATTGAACACACAAATTTTTGTTTATTACCGCAGAAAAGAAACTCCATGTCAACTGGTTTAGCAAATAGGAAGAGAAGTCCACGTCGTAATAAAGATAATACAGGAGGAATGGCAAGGTCACCTTATATTACTAGAACCCATGTGGAAAAACTTCCAGCAATCCAATCAAAAACTATTGCAAGCAAGGTGTCTACACAAAATCTCGAGTGTTCTCATTCCACGTATACACGTGATGTGCATGAAAATGATTATAAGTTTTTACAATCAGTACCTAGTGGACAGAAAATACGCTTTCCCATAGTCAATCAATTGAAAAATCATATCTATACGAAGACGTGTGCTTTACCCTCTTCAAGACCACAAGTAACAAATATCAAAGTGACAGGCTCATACCCATGCTCTTTTTGTAGCAAGACTTTTCGCAATGTTGCACAGCTTATCAAGCATGTTGCTAGTGATCACAAATACAACACGCTAGAAAATTCACAATTTCAGTGTTTGCTATGTGATATGATATTTCCTTCAAGAATTAAACTGAAGGCTCATATAGCTACATGTATTACTGATTGTAGCCATTAAACAAAAACTACAGTACTGACTGTGTCAGAACAACACAGAAGCATTACGAAATTAGAGGAAGCAGCGTATTACAATGTAATAAAAAATCTTAACATTTTGTAATAAAGTTACAGCAATCATGGTTTTCTTTGAACCAATCATCGCCGAAACCACAACATTTATGATTAATGAAATGAACAGAAAAAACGTAAAAATCAGAATATTATTTGCTATTTACTGACTGTGTCCATTTTTAGCTCATCTGCTGTGAAACGGCGTGTGAGCTTTGTAATTTCTTCACTTGCTATTATCAGCATTAAGTACGTAACATAAGTAATCTGTAAGTTTTTCTTCCAATTCAATTTAGATTACGCTGCTATTTTAAGTCTCTTAGTAGTAAAATGGTTTCAGAACTTCTTCATGTAAGCTACATGTAAGTGAAGGAACTCACTTTTATACAAATGTCAATGAAAGTCAATATTTCATTTACAGCAGAATATGCAGACACCCCATTGTAAGCCAAGTGTGGATGAAATCAATGATTACAGAAACTTCTATGCGCCAGTGTATGGAGGAAGTATATGTAGCAGTAAAGATGAAAGATGGACCTATGAAAATCATAATTTCTCTTCTCAAACCAGTGTAAATCAGTATTTTAATCACCATCAAGTGCCTACTCAAAATGTAATAAATATAGACACAAAGAAACAAAACAGTTGCATAGAATGTGATAAGAGTTATGTGAACCCAAGCTCCCTAAATAGGCATTATCGCACTTGCCACCTCAAAATCCTCACACATAAATGTGATAGTTGTCCTGCTAAATTTGAAGACCTCAGAACTCTGGATACTCACTTGAAAAATATTCATCAGAAACAAAGCATTAAATTTGTATGTGGTATTTGTGACAAAAGTTGGTTTAGAAAATCTAGTCTCGAGAGACATATGGAAAACGTGCACAGAAGAGAAAAGGTCAGTACTACGGAAGATCAATCAGTTGAATTGGAAGTTGAAGAAATCAATGAATAATGATGCCAGTTCGAAGTTTCAAATATTTTGTATTGAAATTGAATGAGATTCAGACTTAATTAGTTTGCTATCTTTATTACTAAGTAATTAAGTTATGTTAGGTTTATCTTTGTTGATGTTACTTATAGACAGAAAAATGTTTATTACAATTGACTTTACAGGCTGATATAATTGAGGAATGTTCAACAGAGGACCAGAATGATTGTAAGACCAAGTCTATTCATTCAACACATGATGAGAGAGATCAAAATGCCACTATATCTGTGGGCCACAAGGTTCTCAATATAGTTCCGGATCATGTTTGCATGAAGAAGGGCCCAACTTTTGACTTTAGTTCTTCTAAACCAACTGGTCTTCTAAACCAACTGGTCTAAGAGATGAACTGCCTCAAGGAAACATCGTGTTGGATCTTGTTAAAGATAAACAAGATTTTAATCTTGGTACTGAAATTCGTATGTGCATACCTAAAGGTAAAGGTCGAGCTCAAAATTTAATGTCTCGCGTGAAAGACTTAAAACATTTATTCTAAAAATGCCCCAAGAAAAGTTAAACATTCTGCTCTAGCTATTGTATTTGGTTGTAAAGATGACACCTTACATAAAAATAGTCATTGTAAAAATGACCCAAGCAAATTTACATCCAATGAGTTAAGTTATATGATCAATTGTAATTATGATAGCAAGGAACCTTTTTATGAAAACGTTCATACAATTGCCACTAGTAAATAAGCTTTAATGTCAGGTGAAAAGACACTTTCAAGTAAAAGAAGAAAAAGTTTTCATAATTATGGTTTCAATAAAGAAATTCGTCAGGGGACCAAACGGAAGGCAACCCGTCCGATATTTAATTATAAGATCTGTGATTGGGATTCTGATGTGAATTGTGGAATGAATTACTCTGCTAAATTTCAGTCCAGTCCTTTCACAGCCCATGAATTTCCCACCATTGATGTTGATCAGCTGGATCTGGTGCAGCCAGTCAAATCTGATAGGCATGTACAACAGTTGGAAACTGGAATAAATTAGTTGAGGAAGAAGATAAGGGAATCGAAATTTCTCAATTTGAAATTGATGGAAAATATTCAATTTCGAATATCTTAACAGCAAAGACCCAATATATGTATGAAAATAGCTCTCTCTCTCTCATGATAATGATGAGAATAAAAATGAAAACTCTTGCAGTGATCAATTATTGCACGCAAATGATTGTAGCAAGGACCTATTTAAAATGAAGAAGTTAAATTTTTCTGTTCCCGCGAGTCTTCAAATAATCAATTCAAATTATTCCTCTAGACTTGTTCAGAACGTGACATCCATTGGTTCTGGTTGCAAGATGAAGAGGAGCAGTAAACTTACAGGTAATAATCATTGTTCTTCATGTGCCTTGAAATGTGCAGAGTGGTTCAAAAAGTATGAATGTTATCGCAGGAGATGTGGCTCAAGAGTCACTGTGAAGCTGCAGCATAAGCAAGATGCTGAGGTAGACTCTGGCCTTGAACAGACAGACCACTGAGGAGTATGAGCCTGTAAACATATCAAATGCAGCAAAACCTGAGTCTGACAACTAGTTCTTGTCAAACTTAGGTAAATGTAGGCACAATAATATTTGACATAGCCGAATCATCACTTGTGAAATTTGTGCTAAGAGGTTTAGTCAAAAACTTGAGCTCGATCATCACATGTTGTCTAGTCACATAGTCAAAGAAGTGGTCTTTGACTAATGAATCTAGATGTTCGTTCCCCTTAGAAACCTCAGTTGCTGTTTATATCAAATGGCCATGTGTTTACTTTTAAGATTTGAGTTCATATATTTTGCTCTGATTTTAATCAACTGTATTATATTTTTAAGAGTTATTTTTTCTTGTACTCTATGTTACTTTTTTTTTGCTGAGTTACAAACATTTATTAATCATCTGTAAAATTGTTGTTTTGCCACATGAAATTTTGAAACACCAAATCAGATCACTAAATTGAGAAAGTATTGTATTGTTAACTATGATTTGATATTGTCCTGGCAGCAATTTTATGCACCTACTTTTTTGGCCAGTAACATGTTTTTCTTAGACACCTATTGCCTCATGATAATATTTGTTTCTACATAACTCAGAAAGATGTCGACGCTTTAAGAAAATTTCAACTTTTTTTTTTTTAAATAACCATTTTTGTAACAGACACATGGATAATAATTGTAATGGCTGAATTTATAATATGCTATTGAAACATTTAAATGATCACTGAATTACATCAAGATTACACATACAATCACTGTATAAACATCAACGGTCTATTTTATCGGATATTGTGGACCAATCTAAGGCATATTTTCTTTCACTGATATAGGTCAGTGGCTATCCCAACTATGGAAATTGATCTGACATTTTCATTTGGCATAAGCTGACCAAAAGTATATTTGAGTATATTTGCAAATTACAAGTTTGAAAATGATGACATTTCTGTAAGTGTTCATATCTTTCTAGTTTACTTAGAAGCACAGATTGTTTTTTGTATAGGTGTGACATTTTATTTTAAAATTATTTCTAATTAGGAATTGTTCTTATCTGGCAAAAGGTAGTTGGATAAAATTGGTGTCATGCTATAGTGGGCTGCTATGTGCATTTGATTGTTCATGTAGATCATACAACAAATTGCCTTGTACCTTTGATAAGTGTTTTGTTATTTACAATTTTGTGGGTAATTTTCCAAATTTGTTCTTATTTTGTATCAGGTTTCAAATCAGTAATAGGTTGTAATGGTAGATTGTCTATCTTTTAAAGTTGTTCAACAGTTGAAAGAATAAAAGTTTAAAAAAAAATTGATTTGCTCATTCAGAAATGATTGTGACCAACTTAATTGGAAATCAGTGTTGAATTTTCAGTCGGGCAAAAATATTTAGATCACATGAAGTTTAATAGTAGTGCAAATCACGTGGAATTATGTAGTTTACAAAATATATTATTCTAGTCTTGATTTTTAACTTTGAATTTAGCTGTTGCACTTGTGCTTTTGCTATTTATCATTGCTGTGAAGATCGTTCTGAGTGATATGATTTCATTTTCACATTGATCAAAAACGTTTGAAGTATTTGTGAATATCTATGAAGATGCTTTGTCATTCTAACAATTGTTTCTGCCATATTTGCACTATGATCCGCCAAGCACATGATAATTACTTTGCAATCTCTAATGCTTTTCACATCGTTGATCCTGCTGCAGCCGCACAGTTTCACTCTCGGTTCCTCTTTTTAACCATTTCACATTGACTGGGATTGAATGAATCGGTGAGTGAGGCTTAATTTATCTGCTTTTTTTTTGCGTGAAAGTTTTTTTTTCATTTTTCACTTAGAGATAGATTTGATGTTGTAATTTAATTTTTTATGATTTTCACACTGTACAGCGCATGGCTTGCACAAAATGCAGCTTTTCATTTCAGTCTGAACAAAAGTAAATAAAAAGTAGTTAAACCATACATTGCACATGAACCAATAAAATAAACATGTTTGACAATTTTGTAACTGTTGTTTTTTATTGTTTCAGGAAAATACAAAAAGTGAAGCTGAATCGGCACAGCAAAATGAAGATGCCAACAGTGAAGAAGATGCAGCATCTTCTGAAACATCACATGAGACAGACACTCTGCAATCAGTACTGGATCAAGTGCATAGTCAGGAGATCTGTGTGTCGATTCCTCCACCCCCGGATCAGCACACGCCGCCTCCGCAACAGCTCCCCCCACGAGAGTCCACACCCGACCTGCAGCTGACCCCAGCTACATCACCTGTGGGGGTAGTGGGGGCCCCGGCTGGTGGTGGGCTGTCCTCCTCAGTTACACCCATTCACACCCCACCACCCCTAACCTCAGCATCTGAAGTTGTGGCCCCCATGACCCCTCCGACCACCAGCCTGCCACCCCTCAGCTTTTCATCACCCACTTCCACATTGTCGCACACCCCACCACCTCCCCAGCCACCTACATCAACCAAAGAATTATCTCCAGTTGCTACTGCTGCAACACCAATGGGATTATCTCATGCAGTGGTCTCATCCTCAAGTGCGGCAAGCTTGCTGTACTCATCGCCCCCGCCACAGCAGCAGCCACAGCAGCACAAAAGTACAGTGAACTTCTCAATGTCCAATAACACTTCAAATCACACTCAACCGACCTTGTCAAACCAGTATCAGTCGCAATCCTGTAGCCAAGTGTCTCCCAAAACTATGTCATCTGGAAGCGGTGGTGTTAGTAGCATGCCCAGTAGTAGCAGCACTACAGGAGATGATCGCGGCGAGTACAAGTGCCATCTGTGTGACAAGCAATACACTCGAAAGCGCAATCTGACACGGCATGTGAAGACAACACACGAGAACCTTATGACACGCTGCAAGTACTGCTCAAAGTACATCCTCAACATGGACAAACACATGGTGCGTGTACATAGAGACAAGCTGCCGCGGGATCTCCCGCCACACCTTGACGCAGCTCTCAACAAAACATTCCTTCCAGCAGCTGCTGCACCAGCTAATAAAAAGAAGAAACTCAAGAAAGCCAAAAGCATAGGACAGGCAGCAGTCTCGCCAAAATCCATAGAGGAAGTGGAGGACATGAACTTTGAGTGTGGTTTGTGTGGTGCCACTTTTTATGGGAAAGATGCTATTGCAGCACACATGGCTGAGCACATGCGGCGTGGCAATGGTCAACAGCAGCCAGTTGGTCCTGTGCAATGGGCAGGGGAGGTGGCAGTGCCTCCACCCCCACCCCCAGACTGCATGATGATGACCAGCCAGGCTTCAGGACAGTATCTGGGGGACAGTGGCCAAGTGATGGCAACACCAGAACACCACATGCAGCAACAACAGCAGCAACATCAGGTGATTGCATCATCGCAGGCACAGCAGATTGGGATGAGTCTGTCTCAGCCCATGGCCTCTCAGATGCAGATGATGTCGTCCATGATGCCTCCCCACCACCACCACAGCACCACAGCAATGCTGTCCCCCAACTTACTCTCAGAGACAATGTCTGCTGGCCAAATGTTTGAGTCGCGCACACAACAGACGCGTCACATGATCCAGATGGTGTCCAGTCAAACATCGGCCATGCTTGTGACAGGCCCTCCGCCAGGCCCAGGGCCGCACCATCACCACCACTACCAGACACCTCCACAGTCATCACATCACATGATACAGGGCAATATGATGCATAGCCCACCTCCGCAAACCGCGAACATGGGGGGCATGGTGTCTCCTAGCCCCATGCTGCATTCACCACCTCCCCCGGGGGGTGTGATGGGCGGTGACCATGGCGTCATGTGGGGGCCAGGCCAGCATACACAGCCTCAACCTCAAACACAGCCAGCTCCAGTACCAACCAAACACCACCACTCTCAACAGCAACAACACAGCAAAAAGGTGGGCACTCGGCAAATTAACTTTAACGTGACTACTTCCAGAGTGTATTATTGTAAAAAAAAGTTATATTTTGTGATATTGTTAACAAGAATTTTTTTTTCATTGCGGAATTAAAATTTTCAAATTGATGTATTGTTACTATCTGAAAAGGAAACCACCCTTGTGCATATTGGAAATATTTTCCCATTTTTCAGTCTCACTCATCCCATAAAAAGGGAAGCAGAGAAGATGGGCCATTCTGGTGTGAATTGTGTCAGAAGGAGTACACGCGTCGAGACACGTATATCCGGCACATGCGGGTAAAGCACAACACCACCGCCACCAAGTACATGTGCAGTGCGGTGCCAAAGTGCAAGCGCTCGTTCCTGAGTCGCGACCAGCTGGCACAGCATGTGCGCCGAGAGCATGGAACGGGCACTAGTGGGGAACACAAGCAGGTGTGACATGGCAGTCTTGCTGCCTTCTAAAACCATATCTGAAAATCTTTGTGACCCATTACAATCATTATTTTTAGTCATGGACATCTAAAGCAAAAAAAGGATTAAAATTGTCTCTTCGTAATAAAGATGTATCTTTATTACGAAGAGACAATTATGTGATAATGTGGTGCAATTGGTTGAAACTTTGTGCTATACTTTTCACATTCTTCCTGGTATAAAGGTTTTCCGAATATTTAAAGCACAGATGTAATTGATTAAAGTTCATTTAACACATGAAAATTATTTATGTCTGATAATGTAACTTGATATAAAATAAAAGCATGAATAGCTTATCTTGAGATTTTTTATCTTACCCCATTACTTTAGGTATACCACCAGCAACATGCTTCGAAGTCATCCAGCAAATCAAGATCTGGTGGTAGCAGCAGTCACCATCATCACCACACTAGCGCTACTCACACTAACTCCACCACTTCTGGTGGCAACAGTAAGAAGGTGAAGGTGGCGTGTGACTTCTGCGAGCGCACATACTCGTGCCGTAAGAATATGCGGGTACATATGAAGCAGGCTCACCCGACCGAGTATGCCATGTCGTTGGACCCGGCACGCGCCTCACTGTTGCACAAACAGCATAAGCCCCCTCTCAACCTCGATCGCACTGGTCTGCCTGACAACGAGCGCGCCACACTGCAGAAGATCTTTGGTGCAGGTGGCATGAAGCACGTCAATGAAGATGACGACAGTGCGACAGCTTATTCTGTGTCAAATAAGGAGGATGGTGGCAATGGTGGTGTTGGGAAGGACAAGGACGACGGGTGTCGTGACCTGGAGCACCTGAACACAGGAGACCTAATGGCTCTGCCTCAGGGTGAGCTGGAAGAGCTTTCCAGGGGAGACCTGGGGCTGTCAGTGTCCGCGCTGCACAGTCTCACGGGCACAGACAAACAGTGATGTCCATGCAAATTCACAGCCTCACCAGTATGAACAGTGTCAAATGTGTCGGCTCAGACTGAGAATGAGCATGAACCGCAAGACATCACTGTGTTAATTGTGTCAGTATGTTGGGAAACATTTGTGTTGTTGTTACAAGAGTTGTGCAGGAGCGTTACTTGGGATTATGGTTCCAAGTTGGATTATTTTTATGTACATGATGTACATAGTAATTTGGTCTGTCCAGTTCTTTGTTCACTACTGAATCATAACTATGGACTTCTCTACACATTTGATGACTCATGTATTCTATTGAAATGTGTTCTAATGAAAACATTGTTTGAAAATATTTTAAATATTTTATGGTCTATGCCAGACAGGATGACTGAGAGAATGAGTGTCACATCTGAAACTTGCAAATGTTATCTTTAAGGTTAATGTGTAACTTTACTTCCATATAAATTCTTCTAATGACAAGTCAAATTCTGCACCTGCTCGGTTGATGGGCCACTCTGAGCACGACTTCTCGTTGAAAGCAAATTGGAAAAAGTCTACTGGTGCTTATTCACAACAATAAAAACTCATCTTAGGTTAAACTTATACACTGAGCCACCTGAAGCTTTTGGTCATATCTGCATGACTTTATTCCCACTGTTCACTAGTCATCACGAGATTATGGTGTGATGACGCTTGCTGCCAGGATGTTGTCACAGATGGCAGGAAGTTAATGCACCCCTCCATTCTTCTGCTGATTTGGTCTGAGGCTCTGGATGTAAATCGCCTCACTTTTCTTTCAAATGGGCTACTTACTGTCCATCCAATATTTTTACATTGTCTATCGTGATTTGATGTAGTCTGTCAGGCTGATGCAAGTGTATAAAGATGTGATGATGGATGATGGTGTTGATCAGAAAAGGGTTTTAAGAGTATTTGAAGTCTCGCCAATGTACCTGCAATCTATGACAACATCCTGTGGGCCGACGTCATCACACCGTGATCTCATGATCATGATGACTAGTGCAATGTGGGAAAAAGGTCATGCAAATATGACCAAAAGCTTCATGTGAGCTCTCAAAAATTGGTTCCATGTATAAGGTTAACCTAAGATGATGAATGAAAACTTGAACAAATGAATATCCAACATATAAGAATAAAACTGCCCTGTGCATGACTTCGTGGCGTGACCCCAAGATGAGCATGGTTACTGGGGTGCTGCATTAGCATGACAGGGTCGCACTATGAAGAGAGTTCATCTTTAAGTTCCCCTTTTTTATAAAAAGGTTAACGGAATCTTTCTTGCATTGCCTCTGTTATGCCCCACTCAAACCACCTTAGTTCATTGTTGAGTATGGCCGTGGTTTCCAAGCTGAATGAGTGTCCTTGGTTTGTTGGATATGGTGGTATTGCAGATGAGTATCCACTAACACTGGCTCTCTGATGTTGTGGGCACCTCTTTTTTAATGGTTGGCTATTCGCTCCAAATTAGATGTCATTGCATTTAGGGTCCTCACAATTCAGTCTGTTGAACTTTCATTGGGTTGCCCTGGGAGAGCAGCAACTCAGTAACCCAGCCCATCTTGGGGTTATGTCAATATGTCATACCAATCATGTGATGTCCACTCCGAAGAAATATGGCACATCTCATATGAAACGTCTGTAAGTGCATTTAAAATCAAGTATTCATAAAAGTTTCCCCTGGGAAGAACAATGAATTATTGTTAATGAAAATCAATTGTTTATAAGTAAGTCTGAACATGAAATCTAACTCCTGTTTATATGAAAGAATGAAGAAACTGAAGTTAATTGAGTATTTTTTAGTGCACTTATATGTACCTAGTCGGAACAGAATTAGTGAATATCATTTTCAAGAATGTACTATCTCTTCACCTTATTTCCAATATAATTTTTCACCGCATAAATGTGCAATCTGTCTAAAGTAAATTCCAACAAATTATGTCATAAGGTCAGTGAAGATTCAAACTCGTATGAAAAGATTGTTGAAAACTGTGACCAATTACTGCTATCATGGTCTGTCTAGGTGAAATGCAGTGTGTTGATTTGAGCACTTCCATTACCTACCTGGTTAAAACCAACACAAGAATACGTTGTTTATGTATATATGCAATTGTTATTAAATATATTTGTATTGTTTATTTTTATTTTGTTATTTTATTTATAAAAAGAAATATTTTTTACATATGCAAATGAACAATAATTGATGTATTCTCCATATGTACTGATTTGTTTGTACTTAACTGCATGAATCAAAAATAGAAATCTTTGATGGGATGAAGAGGATCTGTTCATAATATAAGCAATATACCATTTAGCTCGCATTAATGTGTATTTTTCAAAGTTAATTAATTATACAGTAGATGCTATGACGATAGTTATGCAAAATAAATCAAAGTGAAACAATTTCACTCCAACAATGTTCTTTTCTGAGCATACTAATTTATAGATTAAACTTTGTCTTAACATGATTTTTGTAAACAAACAAAATCATTAGTTAATGAATAATAGAACTGGAGATTGTGATGAGAAATTTTAGATATATTTATGTATCTATGAAATGTAATTAGCTGTGATAGATATTGAAGTAATGTTTTGTTGTGTCGTTATAGTGAATATTGTTCCTTAGTTCATATTTTATTAGTTGAGTTTTCTTTGTTAACTTCATAATGCAAAATTTAGTAATGTGTCAATAATTCTGTACAAACTTGCCATTATATTTGACAGAATCTCATGTGCATTGTCATGTAACCACTGATAGTTATTCACTGTTCATCAATGAATATTCCAATATATACAGTTATGTTGATATGAAAAATTATGTTCAAATATTGATTATTTTCACCTTTTAGTGAAAAAATGCCTTAAGCACAAGTAAAATTCATCATGTATGAGATACATGTATTCTGAATGTGTTTTTTATTTGTTCTTTTTCACATCCATTTCATGTAAAAGTTGTGTGAATACACAAAACAATGCAGAAATAAAATGCCAAAATTATTCATAAAGTTTTCATTCTTTTTTCTTGATATTCTAAGTATATCCAAAGCAACAAGAAAATTGAATATTGGAACACAAACAGATTGGAGTGTGAAAAAAAGATTTACTAACAAATATATATTAGTCTAATATTTCTGACATAGGCTACGGGTAGAAAAAAAAAGATTTTTTTCTCTTCATCAACAAGAGTTGAGAAAAAGAGATGTACAGTAGTTTTGATGAAGCTGCCAAAGTAATAGAGAAGGTATGTACATGTAGTTGTATTCTTGCATCAAACCCTTTCATAGTTTTCAAGATGGTTTGTGTCTAATTCTTCAGGTCATCAAATGACATACACTACTTTGATAAAACCAGTTAAAAAATAAAGCAAAAAAATGAGAAAAAAATGAAATTTTCACATTCTTGAAGAAGCTGAAAAGGATTGATGCCATTTTGTGTTGCATGTTTCATTTTTACTGCATGTTATTTATTTTCATTTTCATACCATATCCTATCTTATATGAACTCTGGCAATCAGATTTTATTATTGCCTAGGTTTTTACATAAAGCTGTGAAGGTGGATTTGGAATAGGATGCATTGTCTATTTCTGAGACTTGAATGTTGACTGACAACTTGTTAAAACTATATTAATTGAAATATGTATGCTTTAATTTTAACATGGTGCCTGTTGTCATCCAAGTTTGAGACATGGAATTACTAAGGTTTTTAGCACGTCTAACCATGATGTTTTGTGTATCGGGAAACCCATTATGCCTGTTAGAATAAAAGATCCTAGATGTTGAAATACAAACTTAATTTCACCAAATAATATTTCTGGGAAGTTATACATGGTTTAAAGGCTAAAGATGACTTTATTCTTTCAGAAATATCTCTGAATTAATTTCAGAGTGAATAGAAAATGTATATGTGTATCTTTGCTAAATATATTTGTCTTTTAATTTCAGAAGTCACCAAGATCCACTCTACAGGACTTCGTGTTTGCTTGTGTGGTATGCAACTTCTGGTGTACGAGAAAACACAACGCTACCCGTCACGCAAAATTGAGACACTCAGCCGAGATTGAAGCTGGTACTTACAG
Source organism: Streblospio benedicti (assembly GCA_019095985.1). Taxonomy (NCBI): domain Eukaryota; kingdom Metazoa; phylum Annelida; class Polychaeta; order Spionida; family Spionidae; genus Streblospio; species Streblospio benedicti. Next base: position 14,274,696 of record CM032665.1, read on the forward strand.
CTGCCTCAATGAAATGGTCACCAAAAGGGTTAAAGATAACAGTCTGCCAGATCCAGCTAAAGTTGGTGGAAAAAGAAGAAACCGGCTTAACACAAATTCTGAGAATGAGAACAATTTAGCGATTATCACAAGGACAAAGTTGAGCACACCAACAAAGAAGAACAAGGAAAAGCAAAGCAAAGAAGCCAATAATGGTGATGATTGTGTGTATACTCGAGAAAGTTCTGATTTGGACATTCCTAATTTAAAAAGTAGTTTTAGTTCATCTGACAAAAACCAATTATTAAACCCTAGTTCAGATGAACAAGGAGAAACTATTCAAGACATCTTGGATGGGATGATGAAAAACTTCCCTGTTGAAACGTCAGTCAAAGAAAAGTTCTTAGCCAAATTGGCAGAGGAAAGGAATGCTAAGCAAGAAAAGGAAAAGTTAGACAATGAGAAGGAAAAGTTAGACAATGAGAAGAAAGGAAACAAAGAACAGGAAAAGCTCAAATATGAGTGTGGACTGTGTGGAAAGATCTACAGTGGCAAGATATTAATTGCCAAGCACATGGCCGAGCATCTTGGCATAAACAAAGTGGTTTGGTCTGGCAACAAACCTCTGCAGCCAGAGTATAACATGAAGCAAACACATCCGCAATTTGAGGATGAACAAATGCAGGAAGAGCAGGACGATTTCAACATGCAAGTCTCTCCACCACTACAGCGTGAGCTTACAAGTGACAATGATGGCAACTTTGTTAGCTTTAATGATCCCAACACCAGATCTAGTGAGGCAGAATCAGGAGGGATTGAAAGTAATAATGAGCCAATGTCAGATCACACAAGTGCACGTAGTGGCTTACATGATGAACAAACAGTCGGTGATGTGCCTGCAGATGTTGCACAATTTGACAAGGTTATGAACCCAATCAACCAGGGTCTTGTTCTGGCACCAGAGATTAACAAGTCAAATGATTCATCCAGAGGATTATCAGATATTCAAGCAACTGATAGACCAAGCATAGTATCATCTAAGTCAGAAATTTGCAATCTGAATAGAGGAAAAGCACAATCCAATGTACCTGTCCAAGATTCCCAACAACAAAGAGACCAAAATATTTTACCGATTAGCGTGCAAAGCAACACACAGTTTGCTGTGCAAAGCAGCGCACTACAAGCTGGTCCAAGCAGTGTAAGACAAAGTGTTTTATCATCAGAAACTGCTGGCAGCATAGAATCTGTTGTACAAAATATGCCCGTTCAACCTGGACAGAGTAGTCTGAAGCATACAGGGCAGGATATTATAACACCAGTGAATCAAAACTTAGACCAAATCGGCTCACTTCAAATTGACCATGACAAAGTACCATATGGGGAAAGAAATGACCAATCACCCATGATAAATGCTGTGCAGCTAAGCAATGTAATTGCATCTTCAGTACAAGTGCCAAGCGGTATACCACATTCTGTGCCGAATAAAATGCAATCCATTCCTCAGAATATGTTGGCACCCCTTTCACAAGGACAGAATATTGCAATGCCTCCGCCAATGATGGTGCCAACAACGCGTTCATCTGTAAACATGACTTATACTCAAGAGCACCAACAGCAAAATGCTTTCTACGGACAAGATTCACCACGTCATCCACATCAAGAGCAGCGGCAGCCAGCTGATTTTAACATTTTTGTTGACTCTCAGATCACAGCACCATTCACTAGCTTCAGACAACTGCTCTCTGATGACTTTGACCCGAATGCTGATGACATGGTTGTCGTCCCAAATCCTCCACCACCATATCCTTTCACTGTGGAAAACTTCCCAGAATACTCTTCCCAGCATAATACAGATAGCAATCAGTATACGAATTTAACTCATTGCAATGAACAACAGCAGAATTTCGATCCAAATGCTCAAGAAAATTGGGATGCTTTTCATAAGCATGCTATTGAATCTGATCAAGTATCAAGTTCCAAAGAGAAATCAAATTCTAAATCTACCGATGGAGATCATACTTGTGATATTTGCAATGCAACATTCAAAAATACCATGGTTTTGACAAAACACAAGCGAAAATGTCATAACGAAGTTATGCCCATGTGCAAAGTTTGTAACCAAACGTTTTCTATCATACGAGATCTACAAAAACATAGTAAAGACAATCACCCTAACAGTTGCTTTTATTGTGGCATTGAACTGGAGTCCAAAGAGTACTTGCAGAACCATATTCGTGATAAACATCTACAGCCTGTTGACCTCATTACAAAGCAATGTGCCGTGTGCAAACAACCTCAAAGAACTGTAGAATCACTGAGAAAGCATATGTTAGTAGAACACAGGTTAGGCTGCACATATTCATGCCATCTGTGTGAAAGCGAATATACTTTGTATGAATCTCTCAAAAGGCATCAAAAGAAGTCTCATGGTTTGGGCAGAAAGGCAGAGGCTGATGCTAGGAATGAAATAGACGAGGGGTCATTACAAGAAATCGGAGAAAGTTCCCTCATAGGGCCAGCTTCTGAAGATCAAAAATTCAATATGGAGACAGAAATAGACCTCATGAAAGATTCTTACAAGTGTGAGACTGACAAGATAAAAGATGAGACTAGTGAATCATTAGTAGAAAAGAGCAATAATACAGATTCCAACAGCACACATGGTAATATTGAAACTGTTGCTGGCTGTACGGAAAAAGATCCCTTAAGTATTGAGGAAGACAAAACTGACCAAAATACTGAGAAGCAAGATAAATCTGTAAGAAGTTCAAGTAGTAAAGATGGATGCCAACTAAGCAATACAGATTGGACAAGTCCTTTAGTTAATGCAGAATGTACTGATGGACATAAAGATGAGCTTAGTATGAAGAAAACGTCGACTATTTGCAGTTCTGATGTTCAAACAAATAAAATAAACAACCAATCTGCGCTAACAAAGAATGATAAGACTCATTCACCTAATAAGCTGGAAGAAAGTGGTAAGACTGTAAAGAGCGCACTTACCCCAACAATTAATCCAAATGAGACATTGCAGTCTGACAATACCGGTTTACAAAATGATTCTAAACATGATGATAATGATAATAGTAAACAGAGTGAAAGTGATTGCAATGTGAATGTTGTTACACCAGTATGTGACAAGTTAATAAATGCAAAAGGTGAGGAGATTGAGAGTCGAGATCTTTCTCATAAACGGGAAGACGGTGACAAAAGTGAACAGGATAGCTCAATTGCTAACGTTACTGCTGTAAAAAAGCGTTTTGTTGGAGCTGAACTGATTGCTAAGAAACACATATATTCAGTTTGTGGAAAAGAAATAAAAAAAGGTAAGAAGAAGCCGGTCCAAAAGATAATCAAAACAGATTCTAAAGTAGTACAAAGTGAGCATGATAATGTGGAACCAAAATCAGAATTGAGAGCCCTGAATACTGCTCCGCATACAGATGGCAATATCCCAGAAGGTACATCAAAAGATAAAGAAGCACAACATAAATCCGACAAAAACAAATTACATAGAGGCAAATTGTCTGCTAGTTCAAGAAAAGTAAAATCAGTACAAAAAACAACTCAAGAAAAATTTTTAAAAGCAAGAATGTTCACTAGAAACTTAAGGAAAAGAGAAGCAGATAAGATTGCCAAAAAGTCCACAAAGTTTGCCAAAGCAAAGGCAAGCAAAATTGGAACTCCGTAGTAAAAGAGCAGCTTTAGTGTAAAATACCTTGTAAAAATGTCAGTGTAACAATTAGATACAAAAGTGAAAGGTTTATTATGATATTAAAATTTTAGTGAATTTATGTTGATGAAAAAGACCAACAATATTTTAATTAATGACGCAATGTTTTTACTTACCTAGGTACAGTAAGAAAAAAACAAAGAAAACAAAATCTCATGATTATTTTTTTGCAATGAATAATCTCTTAAAAATCTAGTCTATATGATAGCATATTGGTTGCTAAATAAACCTGTTCTTGCATTTATATAAACATTTATAATGTGTAACCTGCAAATATCAGTATTTGTCATAGAGGCTTTTTTGTGTGATATATTGTTTTGTTCATTCACTAGTTCTAGAATCTCACCTGTAGTCCTTGATTTAGAAGTGGAGGATGCACTTTTAAATTACTAACTGAAAAGAAAGGAGTGTTAATATTTTAATTTGAAATTATTGATAGTCCATGGATTATGCTGGAATAGCGTCTGTTGATATTTGCATCATGCAGTAAAAGACTACTTTTTTAAGTAATTTTTACTAAATGAGATAATTATGACTGAAGGAATGAATCTCTCATTATTTAATATTATGTTGTATTTGTATCTATTATATGATATTTCCCAATTGAATTTATTGCACTTAGAATGCACAATTTTTGAAGTGTTATTTGTAATGATGTGAAACAAAGGTTTTGCATTTACTGGGTAAAATCAACTTAATTGATTGTTGAATGTGTTTTTAATATTCACATGTGATTGTATTTTAAATTAAATCCAATTACACTAAAATTTATGATGACAACTATGTAGTTTTGACAATACTTCAAAAGATACTGCAAATGTACAAAGTAATAAAAGAATAAAGCCATAAATATATATTTGCTGATGAAGATGAATTTACTCAATTATTCTTATTTTATAGCTATTTATAAATTTTTATGTTTGGCTTCCATTTTTATTCCTTAATGAATTGGACTTCCATTAAAAAGTGATCAACTACATGTAAGCAAGAATGTTATTTTATTTGGACCGTAGGCATGAATATTTTATGAAAATGTGTAAACACATTTTTTTGGTTAAATTTAATGTTCTTACATTGTATAAAATACATATACAAACTATTAAATTCTTATGTCGCTATCATCAGGTCATTATCTCTGCTTGGATGTTGGATGATGATACTACACAATTGAATAGTCACAATTTGTATTAACTTGAAACATGCAAAATTTGTAAGCTTACAGGGTTGAATTCTATAGGTTTAGATGTGTATGTTTAGTTCTTCGTACTACATTGTAGCTACATAACACGATATGTATGTTTTGTTCTCTGCTCTCAGTGAGACTCGATGTTAAATGTAAAGTTTTTGAAATAAATACTTTTCTTGATAATCTTGTTCTTATAATGGAGGGAATTCATTTTGCATCGATGGATAGATTAAAAGGTTTTTATACGTTAAAGCATTGTTTAATAGGAATAAATTCAGTAAGTTATTATTCAAATTTGTATGAATGCTGAAACATTAACATTTATTATACTATACACTGATATTTACATTAACCGACTTACATGCCAGTTTTACATGTGATAATAGTATATTTCGCTGACTAACGTAAGGGCAGGGAGTCACCAAATCACAAAAAAACAAACAAAATACTCTAGTTGTTTAAACCCAGTTTTTTCCCAATGTTTTTAACACTTTTTATGATGATGAATTCTATGTAGAAAACAAGAGGCAAAAGCCCATACTCGTGATATTTTGATGAGGTTCTATTTTACTGTACCATCTCTCTTATGTGACAAATATAGTATCCTTAGACACATCAAGCATGATGTTAATAGTTCAATCAACAATGTGACTTGCGTGAAAATGCATCAGGTACAATTTTATGTTTCCAAGAAGATATATTTGCAAAATATTGCGTGTATACAAACTTTAGCACAAGATTTTTGTGTGATGATGTGTGGTTAGCTTTATGTATTGTTGAATAGATAATGGGAAAAGTAACCAGTATTTGTGATACAAATAAATACATACATATATACACAAAATTGTTATACTGTAAAACTAGAAATATTTGCGTGGGATTTAATTGGTGAATTTCATGGTTTACAGTAAAACCGCAAAATTAAATAGCAAACATTTATAGCCAGCAACTATTTTGGTTTCATAACTATTTCTTTTAATATAATTAGACAGTATATCTAATTATTTATGAGACTTTTGCATAAACTTATACTTATATATAGTATTACATTCTGCATAGCTGCATAGCTGGACAGTGTTAGAGACAAGCAGACAATTTATTCATATATACCGTATACGACCATCCAAGTGCCCAGGGCGGTTAAATTGAAATTTTCTCAAACAGTGGGATGGGCTGTTAAACGAGAGTGCAGTTACTACTTAATTGTTAAGGACATTTAAGAAAAAGAGGGGGAAGGGCTGTTACATGAGGGTGGGCACTTGGATGGTCGTATAAGGTATATATGTTCATATATTTATCACCAAATCATGTTGAAATTTTCTTTGAAATTTATCATTTGCTTCAAAACCGTCAAGTTGAATAGCTGTAAAATTAATCTATCAATCAAAACACCAGAATTTAATAGTCACAAAATATTGTAGTTTTACAGTATGCAATTTAATCACAAACTATTGGATTCCATACATGATTTCGAAAAAGTAATGAAAAACAATTATGGAAGTAGAATAAATATTCATTTAATATCCTAATTATCAAAAACTAGCTAGATTGCAAAGTTACGAAAGGAAAAAAAAATCAAACATGATAAATGAAGTCAAGCAGAATTCATCGTCAATTTTGAGTATACTGTGAAACCCTTGAATTCTAAAATACTATTGTTCTTGCCGGCCACACAATCATTATCTTGAATTAATCAACCTATTTCATTTGAAATAAATTCATTGATTTGAAGTCATTTTTGACAGTTATTATATTTTGTGTTTTAGTTCCTGGTAAAGGTACAGCAGTACAACTATTTGTATGTATAATGGAAATAAACGTTGAAAACAAATAAATTACAATGTTTCACTAAAATGCTGACATGGTTCAAAATAATGTACTAGGCTGTGGGTTAATTGCATTTTTTTTATCTGACATATATATATTACATAGAATTCATTGATTCAACAGCTGGTAGTTTATCCCAACTTATAGTTGCATTTTAACATTTTTATCACTCTGACATGAGTTATTAATAATAATAGTAAAAATAGTTTACCATTCTCTACTGTTTATATATGTGAAACTTATGACGTTTCGCCATGGTGTACTACATGGCTTCTTCAGATGTTGTGACAACATCTGAAGAAGCCATGTAATACACCATGGCGAAACGTCATAAGTTTCACATATATAAACAGTAGAGAATGGTAAACTATTACTATTATTATGAATCTACCTACTGTCACTAACCTACATTCGATCATGAGTCATTAAGTTACAGCGCAAACAAAAGTACCGGTAGTTTGATGAGACTACATGCAGTTAATGCAAATATAAAGGGTTTTACAGTATATTTAAATTGACTGAATTATTCTAATTTAATAAGCTGCACACACTCAGCATAATATAATCATAACAAAATGTTCAATATCAATTTGTTGAAAATTAGTTGGCATATTATTGAATTACATATGAAATGGGAAAGTATGAGCCATTAACCAAGATATTAGGTAAGTCTGTTGAGTTTGCCTTGTGCTTAGATACAATAGTTACTTTTACGTGGCATGGATGAATAAAATTGCATTGATTTTGATGTATTCTAGTACTTCTAACCTTCATTTCTAACCCAGCATGACAAAGATATATTAATCTAGGGATTTGGTTCTGGCAAGTGCAATAAAGTTTAAGTTGAATCCAAGCATGAGCAAGTACTTGAAAATATAATGTCTTTGTCATACTGACCGCAGGTTAAAGGTACAATTACTTAAAATATTTTTTTTGATGAGACGTGTTGTTTATTTTTACTTGTTGATCTACTTCCTTGATATATAAAATACTTCCTATGTATAAAATATGATATATTTCAGGTTTTTAATACATATAGCTTTGATAGATTTATACAATTAACAGTATTTGTTTTAATTTCAGGTTGTGATCGATCCTTTGTTCAGAGAAGAATTGGAAATGACAAATAATGAAACAGGAGAAGAGTCATCACTTGTGTCACTGAAAACTAGAAGATCATCAAAAAAGCCTTCTCGTAGTAAATCTGCCACACCAACCAATCCTACATTGTTGCCATCAGCTAGTACAAGCATCCCTCCAGGAATAACCATGGAAACACCAGCAATTCGCATTGCTGGGGATGAAATTTCATCTTATTCTAATGTTAATCAGTCAAGTTATAAAAGTACTGAATCTGGTTATGAAAATGCTTGCATGTTGACATCACCCAATTCCTCCAAATTAAATGCTGCTAGTAATGAAATTGTATCTCCTAGTAAAAGAACAACTAACGAGGAGCAGCCATTTAAATGTGCAGAGTGTCCAAGGCATTTCGAGAGTATACAGCAACTCCAGACACATGTCAATGAAGCTCACAATGCAAAAGAGAAGGATATGAAGCCGCCTTTGAAAAATGTACTTATTTTGAAAAGAAAAGATGGAAAGTGGAAACAGGATACAGTGGTGAAAAGCACCAAGCAACATATTCATAAAAAAGGCTGGGTTGTTGTTGTAAATGATGTTAAAGAAGTTGTTGGAGCAGCAGAAAGTATTGTTTTGGATGAAACAATGAAAGACCAGCTACATATCACTGATCCTGCAAATATAGGAATCTATTCTTCGCCAGAAAAGACAATCGCAAAAATTTCAAAAAGTCCCAAAAGCGTTAACGATAACGCAGTGATAAATGAGTCTCCGTACTCAAAAAGTAAAACTAGTCAAGCAAGGAAAGGTGTAAGTGAACTTAGGAAGAAGCAAGCCAAAGAAGAAGCTTTATCAATTTCAAAAAATAAACTTGATGAGTGTTGTGTTCAAGATGTTAGCACTAACGACATTTCTCAAAGTGACAACATGGAAATAGATAGACTTCAATCACACAATTTGGACATTCAGAATGCTGACAAACTTAAGGTAAATGACAATGATAGTGTTCAAATGGAAGCTTTAACAGACAATTCTGATAAAAATGAGCATCAAATAATGAATAATGAGCCAATTGCTAGAAGAATGCGAAGAAAAAACCCTGCCAGGGATTCAAGTAAAACTGATGATCGATCTGAGGAAAGGAAAACAGCTTCTGAAGTCAGCGGCCCAATGTCAAAGAGAATTCGTAAAGTCTCAGATATAAAGCAGTCAAATGAAGTTGAAACACCCAAGCAGGAAAATTCGTTGAATGAACCTCGAAGACTTAGAAAAACATCATGTGAACATCAGTTGACTGAAAAAACAAATAATGCAAATGTGTTAGAGAAAGAGAAATCAGAAGATTCTAGTCATAAGGAATTAATCAATGAACCTCGAAGATTACGAAGATCATCATTTGAACATCCTTTGTCTGATCCAGTTATTGATAAAACTGGGTCTTGTAAAACTGGACATAGTACAAAAATCGTCAGAAAGTCTATTGATAAGGCATCGTGTCATGCGAAAATTCCTAAGCAAGGCAACACTGGATTGAGTCAAGGTTTTAGGAGAAGATCCAGTCGGAGATGTCATAATGATGAGAAGGAAACCCAAGATGAAACAAATGATAAGCCAGCAGAACCATCCAATGATGCTAGATTAGAGAAGGCCAATTCAGAGGAAGTGGAGAATGGTGACTGTATGAAATTAAATCAGTCTGGCCAGGACATTCCTAAGACTAAATCATTTGAAGAGGATGAAAATACAAGTACACCGAGATTAGAAAAGGATGAGCAGTTTATAGAACCAAATGTTGCTGAACAAGAAGCAAAAGCTGAAAATACGAACAATGCTGATGAAATGGAATTGGATAACATTATGAAAGGTTCCACATCCACTAGAAATGTTAGAGGTAGAGTATTTAAGAGAAAATTGCGAGGACGCCGAATAGCATTTGGGAAAAAAACACCAAGGAAATTAAACAAAACATCAATTAGTTCAGATAATAAAGAAGTCCTTGAAAGTAAACCTGACAATAACACTGAAGTTTCTAATGACAAAGATGAAGAAAACACTTCAAACGATATCGATATTGTTACTGAAGTTATTCCTGAAAATGGTGCGACTGTTGAAAACATCCCATCAGATAAAGTTGCAGAGGACAATCATATTCCACCAATAGATACTCCGAAATTCGGCTTAAGATCTCGGTCAAAAGGTAAAGAAATAACACCTAGTGAAAAATCAGGTAATGAATTTGTTAAAACAGGAAAGGAAAAAGAGATTAGAAAATTACGGTCTGGCAAAAAATCTCCAAGTAAAAAAATTACTGGTAAAGGAAAAGTTACAAGAAAAATTAAGTATATATCTCCAATAGCTCGTAGAATGACAAGAAGAAGCACTAGTAGAAGCACAGATGTTGATTGTTCAGAAAAGGCCAGTGAGTCTAGCAAGCCTCATGATAATATTGAAATTTTGAGTAGTGAAAATGAACCAAATCTAGATGCACCCAAAATTGGGACACAGTCAGAAAATACATGTATAGACTCTGCCACATGTTCAACAAAATCAATTAATCGTAAGCAAAAACAAAAAAGAAAGAAAGGTAAAGTAAAGGCAAGTGCCAAGAAGTGTGATAATGTGCGTTATGAGTGTGGACTGTGTGGGGATATTTGTCATGGGAAGAGGGCTATCAAGGATCATATGAATATACATGTGGAGGACAAGCCTGGGAGCAGCAAGCAACATCCTGATGATTCGTCACTTACCGAGCCACTTACAATAGACGAAGATGTCCCAATTGTGATTGAAGATAGTGATTCTCAATGTGTGCAGACGAACAATGAAGTATTAGCAAAGCAGATTGACAACAAAGACATAAAAGGGGACTCTGTTGATGAAGTAGCAGTTGCTACAAACCTACCCGAGGAGGAAGATTCAGTAACTACACTGGAGAAAATGGCCAATTCTGTGGATGAGGTAGAGAAACAGACCACAGGAATATCATCAAATAGAAAAGAGTTGAACACAACGGACCCTGTGCCAACAATGTCTGACGTGTCAGATGTTGCTATTAAGGAAGAGCCCAAAGATTCTGATGCCGGTGCGATGCTGCTTGGTGAGGAAGTGGACCTGGCAGACATAATGGATTTTGGGGGCTCGTCCGCGTCGTCTGCTCCAGCTGCCGTCCGTCGTCCGAGGCGTCAAGCTGCAGAAAATGCTCATCTCATGATGCTGTGTGATAGCTGGGATCGCAAGTTAGTATCCATAAGTTGTTTTATCATCATTGTAATAAAAAGTTGACCTGGGAAGTTTTGTGTGCATGTACATTGTATACATTGATTGCATATATGGAACAGGTGATTTATGTATTCATTGATTTACAAGTATTGAACCTGAACACAAATATTTTACAACTTTATCTTTTCACAGTTATCTAGATTAAACCTAACTATAGATCTTGTCTCAATCATCCAAATGAGCACTGTTGCTAAAGTAATTTAGATAATCAATAGAAAGTCAGTGGATACAGGTTAGCTGATCTTGCATGGTAGGTTTGAAAAGCAGTTGAAATTGTTTTTTCACACAATGAAAAAAAAAAAGAGCTGTGATATGGATACTTGGACCTGTACTGTATCTAGAATCCAAATGTAATATCAAAGCATTTATTTGTTTTAGATCAACTAGAACCCGTCAGGATATATTGGTGCCACGCCTAAAGAACAAATACAGCTACCATAAGCCGCTCAACAGAGCCCCAAAGGTAGATTTTATCATCTCAAATCAGAAAATATCATTAAGAAATATCACAAAATATATTTTCAAAACAGTGCTAACTAAAACATTTGACCTTTCGTATAAAGTGCAATATGTGCTCATATAATATTCTAATGAGATCATGAGAAATTTACATTATTGAAAATATTAGCAACAAAATAAAATGAAAGTTTTTATATGACTTGTTATATCATTATTTAGTTCATATGATTTTTAAAAATATATAACTTTTAAGTATGCATTGCAATTTCAGGAACAGTACACGATGCGTGGGTTCAAGGAAAAGATGCGCTTTATGTCTCAAGGCCCATATGTGTGCCACACGTGTAACAAGGTGTACCTGGCACGACCTTCACTCAGGCGCCACATCCGCGAAGAGCATTTTGTGAGTACCACACTAACACTATTTGGCGCCACTTGTACTATTAGTATTTTTGAGTTTAAAAATAGCACACAAATGCACAATAATAGCAATTGTAGTGAAACTAGTAGTGTGTTTTTTTTAGGTGGAAAAAGTTTAAGTTTATCCTCAATATCGACTTTTTTATTTCTCATATTTTTCTTGCACAAAATCATGCCTGGAGGTTGTACCAAGTACAATGCTACCTTGGGAGTGAAATATGATTCCAACAATGATGAAATCAATTCTTTGTGTAAAGAAGGCTCAGTACATAACAAGGACATGTATACGTGTTCGGTATAGCACCCATATTGTATTGGACTAAAACTGTTAGTGTTTGGTTACATCTGTAAAAATGTTATTACTTTGAAGTGATTGTGGTTATGTTCCTATTTTTTCTTGTATATATTGAATATCAAATTCCTATTTTTTTGCAATATTTCCTGTATTTTTTTAAAACAAAAGTGGCTTGACAATCTGTACTAGATACTTCGCAATGTCTTGACATTGTGGGAACAAGTTATTTAGCTAAGATTGGGGTAAAATCCCAAAATAAATACATTCAAATCTACAAACCCCATTTAGCTTCCAGCTTAATGAATCTATTTCATGCGTGGATAAATGTAAATGTTCACAGTGCATATTTCCATATTATGCAAGATAGACTCTGAAGGCTTTGTGTTGGTTGCTGACTACACGAGTGATTGAGTCACCTGACGACTGATTTTTTGTTTTGTAGGGCTATTTCTCTCACCATTGTGAGCTGTGCGGTCAGGGTTTTGAAAAGCGAGTTCGTCTCTGCGCTCACCTGGCCAAGGAGCATGGGGCAGAGCACCTCAAGTTCTCATGCAGGTCTGTAGAAGTTATTTTACACATGCAGTTCTCAAGACATATCACAAGTATGAGAAAACTACATTAAGGATTAGAATAAGTTTAGCTTCAATTTATTTTTACAGTGCTGCAATATTTAATGGGCAAGTGACAAATTGTTGGTTTGTCAGGCCTTAACATTTATAATCAGTCTGGTTGGTATGAATGTGCTTGTCATATACCACAGAGATTATGCAAAGTCTGTAAGTCTGTAAGCTGATAGCCCACTATGTGTATTGCTTAGTAAGTTTACTATTGTTATTCTTGAAACTTCATTGCTTACCATACTGTTCCAACAAACAAGGAAAAGGAAATGCCCAATATTTAATCCTGGACTTGATTTTATGTAGGAAATATATTTTATATCAGAATATTTATACAAGTCATATTAATATTTGTAAAAATTTTGTTTGCAAAACTGGAAACAATATAAGGTCTTGTATAAATATATTATATAAATTAGTTTATTTTCTTATTGTACAAGACATTCATCAAGCATATTTGTGGATACATGTATTGTTAAAAGATACCACAACTATTGATCAAATGACAATGAAGAACGTTTTTTTATAGGAATCCAATTGCCATTTCTTTGCATCAAATTAAATGATACCACAGAACAAAGGGAGGAAAAATAAATTTATCAATATTGTTAACTAGGCAATATTTATACCTTCAACTTTTAGGATTTGTGGCAAGAAATTTTTGTACGAGAAGTACCTCAAGTCGCATGTGAAGATGCTCCATAATACCACTTACGTCTCTGAGATAGCACCGCGGCCCAAGACCGGAGGCGCGCGGAAACGATGCAACACTCCTCGTAGAGAGGACCAAGCACCAGGTGCTGTATACTCCATTTTGTGTGTGCTTGTATCTAGACAAAACCAAGTGAGTTTGTACCATGAATTATGTTATCAGGTGAGTTCTTGTGGCGTATCACGGCGAGCCCAGGTCGAGCCTGATGCGCCACAAGAATGAATCCTGATAAAATGATTCATGTTTAATACACAACGAACCTGGTTTTGTGTTTATCATTCTTATCTAAACAATCTAAACATTGTTTTTAAAAATGTGGAAAAGTAGTTTGGCTTAGAACAAGCATGATAACCATGGTATCACCGCTGTTCGAACAGGGGTGATAACCCTCTCTGGGTTATCGGATACTTCTGGGTCATGATAACCAAGGAAATTAAATGTAAAAGAATGATAAATAGGGTTCCCAGTTCAGAGAACGGGTGCTATGTCACATCATAGATTGTAAAGTCACTATATAATCTATCAAGGATTCTACTCTTTGAATCTATGGTGCCGTTGACCTGGCATATGCAAATTAACATGGCCGTAATCAATAATTATTGATACCTTTTACCCTGGGATTTATTCATTTGAAAAACAAAAACAAAAAGAACCTAGCAAACATCTTTTGGTTTATTACTCAGTCATCAAATTGCCTTAAAAATACATTTGAGCCAATGAGTAAAATATTTTGGTGACTTAAATAAATGGTTAATATTTGTATATATACTCGCATTTTCTGTCTGTGTCTGTGTGGAGCTACCAAAATCATTGTACATGATATATAACTGTAATTAAACCTGCGGCAGACATCGACTTGGCTGCTGTTGCTGCCTCCATGGAGCCACCAGCAGAGAAGAAATTGGTGCTGCCGCATCAACAAGAATTCGAGTTGGACAACCTAATATCACCCTCGGTGTCACCGCCAGCTGCGGAGGGTGTGGAAGAGTGGACACATGAGCATGAGCTGGCTGTGCTGCAGGGCCTGGACAGTGCCGAGGCCGCCGCATTCATGCAGCAAGCTGTACATGCAGGTAGACACACTCTCGCATACATATAGCACCCACAAGCACCCACATGCCCGCCAGCTAAGTAGGTAAAATACTTACTGTTGTACCAAAAAAGCATTGTGCTGGCTACGCACAGAAGTAGATAAAACACATAACTAGCTTCTTGTCACTGGTATTTTTGCAACAATCAACGTCGTTGTGGTGGGAGGTGGATGAAATAATTGGCAAAATGTCTTAACTGTTGAAGCTGATATCAAGCAAAACATACCACATGACTTTATGCATAATTAAAGAGTTTTATGATTTGTATATACTATGTCACCAAATAGATAAAAATCAAAAGCAGATATGCAATGAGAAAATCGTGTATTTTTTATGAGTGTTGTAATTGATACGAAATGAATTTGACATTAATCAAAATACTGTTCATGACTGTTGCACAATTCTTGTCAATGCATGTTTTTAACATGCTCAATCTTTCGACTTTTAGATGACCTTCTAGATGAGTTTAATGCTGGGCAAGCAGAAGTGACGCAGGCGCCACCTGTAGCCCCAGGTCAGCCATCAGCACCAGGACCGCAGCAGCTTATGGAGCTAACAGTAACACCAGTCAGTGACGCATCTACTCCAGTACTAAAAACAGCAACTATGAGTACTACATTGGGGCAAGCCGACAGTACCACCACAGATGACTTCGCGAACACAGGTATATATAGTGTAGAGCATTACAGGCGTAAATTTGTTTTATATCATTAAATAACGATTTAGTGGATGAGTAGTTGCACTATGGTAGACATCCCACCTGTTTGCCATAACTTGTCTCCATGACCATCTGTTTCCTTTTTGTTATCTTAGTTTATTACTTGTACAATATACAGGCACTGTAATTCTTGAATATACAGTATTGATATTTATGAAGTGAAATAAATTAACAATAACTTTTAAGATACCTTGTTTGTGCAGGTTGTCCTTAAGTATCTGTGGGTGTTGGTGTGGGCTCCATTTTTGTGAAACATGCAGGTGTGGGCTTGGTTGCAGCAAGCTCACTATTCCAATTTTGTGTTGCAGGTATGAGCTTCTCATCAAACAGCCCTGCTGGTGTGATCCCATGGGCGCCCGGCAGTCATGTGATGTCCACTCAGCTCAGCTCTGGCAGCAGCAGGGATGGTATGTACACGTTACCTCATCTCACTGCTCAACGTCATAATGTATACAAATGCCCAGTGGAAATTATGAATTCCTTAAAGATTTAGTGCGCTGTTGATAGTAGCACTTTCAGTTGGTAGATGACTAATCCTTTCATGATAACACTCATAACACTACCAAACCTTGCACTACGGACGCACATTTTGTGAAAAGGTTCCATAATTACTGTTTGGAGCATATAAAGCCGGTTTGAGGTGGTTGCAGACAACAAAAGCGTACTGGTATGTTTCAGGCGCCTCGTCCTCCTCGTCCAACTCCTCTATGGTGCACATGCTGCCGGCGTCGATCCCGGGCATGCCCACCATAGACACAAGCCAAGGCCCACCGTACCGCTGCACCATGTGCGAAAACACGTACAGTCTGTCTCGCTCACTTATGCGTCACTACGAGATGGACCACTTCAACCTCTACCCGTACAGGTTTGTGTCAATGTGGTGCTATAGTTACCTCTACCACCCATGTAAACTCCCTGACTTTGGGGGGGGGGGGGGGTCTTAAAGATTTATTTTACAAGATTTTTTACAAGCATAATAAATAAGCCAAAGAGACCAGTGCGCCTCCTCACAGCTTGCCCTTGTACTAGAAGTCATTCTTCTTGATGTGATCCACCAGCCGCTGCTTTGCGAACATCAGTGTGTCATCTGAGCAGGGCACTGTGACCATGCCAAGCTTCTCCACGAATGCCTCGTGCAGCTTCTTGTGGTCTTCGTACTTGTCGTAGCTCGCCTTGGTCATTATGGCCTCCTCGGTGGCAAAGTGCACCTTGACTTGGCCCTCAGACCCGACAAAGTAGTGCACATGTGCATATTCTATTATTTCTTATACCATATCAACACATCTGGTGTCAGGATAGTTTAAGCCATATAATGCTTCCCTTCATTTAATTTTATATTTAAGTTGTCTGAAACGTTTTCCCGACTTAAGTATTTAAACAATTTTATTGCATTTATTAAAGACCAATTGTTCATATTTCAGATGTGGTATATGCAAGAAAGGCTTTGAGAAGAAAGACTGCGTCATTGCTCATCTAGCCAAACACCACGGCTATGAGAAGCTCAAGTTCAAATGCAGGTCTGTACAACCAGAAATGATGCTGGTGGGGAAAGTGCAATATAATATACAAACCACAAAAATAGGTGATATTTTAAAATGCATGGCTAGTAAACACTTGCTAGTGTCTGCATTATGCTCTACAGTATCTAAAGAATATGTGTGCATCTAGATTGACTATGATCGTATTTTTATGTTTTAGTCTTTGTGATCGCATTGTGCTATACGAGGCTACCCTCAAGAAGCACATGCGGAGTGCCCACGGTCAGCCATACAAGAACAACGCCCCCTGGAGGGGTCACGACCATCTCGACCTGCCTATTGAGGTCTACAGTGAGTAACCATCTCAGCATTTTTTATGGTTATAGTTGTAAATCTGTTATGTAGCCTGATAGATTATATAAATTATTAGAATAGTAAATAATAAACATGTAGCGACAATATTTATAGGGAAACAGAACTAAAAATTTGCTTATGTTAGCACAGATAAAAATGCCACCAATATTTTAGTCCTGAAATGTAGTTGTAGTAAATGAACAATTTATCTTAATGATTTTTCTTCAATAGAGAGGAAACCATCGTCTTTATCAAATGTGCCCGGCAGCGATGACTGTTTGCCAGCAACAGCACCTGTGAGGGCACCTGTTAGAGCACCTGCGAGCTCTGTTGAGCTCAACGAGGTGACTGCACATGACGTGTGGGAGCTGCTTGGTACTGTGGAGAACATGGAAGCACCGGCATCGGCGCTGGGTCACGAAGGCAACCACAGCATGCTAGGTAGGCAGGCATGAGGGGTGCAGGACTTATTAACTTGTTGTAGTTGTAGTGCATTTTATTGGACAATATTGACAGATATATTTTGTGGAATCTCGTTAAACTGGTACATGTGATTGTAGTTAACATTTCTTTGCCTGTTGAAATTTCAACTCTGTCTATATGCATTCATGGCTAATTTTCTCTGAAATTTCTTCATTCAAGGCAACGAACCACCTAAACTCCCAGTTATTGAGAAACAACTTGAAAAATCAACTGGGGCTAAAGTGCTGAACCCTGTCACAGGCCAATTTGAAGACGACTTGGCATCCAAAGCATCCACCAAGTCAGGGTCACTATCGATGTCTGAGGATGAAGATGAGGACCTAGGAGAAGACAGTGAGGAAGAGGAGGATGATGGTCGCTATGGCAGTGAGGGACTCCAAAACAAATCCCCAGTAACCTTGGCGGCACCGGTGCTGCCTGCTGGTGGGAACTTGAGCACCAGTGCCAGCGTGGCTGGGGACACGAGCATCCTGGAGCGAGCCGTGCAGGAATGTGGCATCATGGCACCTCGTGGGCCTGGTACCAGCTTGGGGGCTCGAAGGTGGGGAATTTGCTCTCTAACTCTAACCTTGCTATGTATAGAAAATAGAATGGTGAACCGATAACTATCAATGAAGGAAGTTCTTGTCATGCATGTACATTCATGTATAGTTTTACATATTAACATATCTCCCTTTTTTTTATTTTGAATTTGATAAATATGATGATTTGAAAATACAATGCTCAAAACTTGCAACATAGAAATTTTATGAAAATATAATCTAGATGAAAATGTATTAGTGCATTCTATATGGTTATCTACTTGGTTATCTCATGGTCCATGAATATTACTCTGAGTGTCAGATGTCCTGAAGAGATCTCTGACACATAACTATTCTCATTAAAAATTCTGACCAACCACAGGCTGTTAATTTATATTCATCACAGGACTGTGATGAATATAAATGAGGTCAAGTGATCAATCCCAGCTGAGTATCAGATGGGTGTGGCGGGTTCAACCATTCAAGTTGCAGTATTTAAACAGGTCACATAAAGTGATAAATTATCATAGGCAGATCCAGGGGTGAGGCATGTGCCCCTCTTTTTTTCATAGGATTTTTGGCATGGTCGCTATCGATCGCGCGTTCAAAACCCATGAGATCCCTTTATTGTGCATCCCCCCACCTTAAATGAAAACCTGGATCTGCCTGTGTACAATGAGACTATTAAACCTCTGCCTGCCTCTCTCCAGCGCTCCACCGCGGTTCTCAGGCATCAGCACACCGCGGCCCATCTCCAGTGTGGGTCAGCGCGCGCCGAGCGGCACCGGCGCCGGTGGTTTCCGCCAGCCGGCGCCTCCTGTGACCAGCAGCCGACTGGTCCCGCCACACACCGCCGTCGCCACTCCAGTGGTCACATCACACCAGGTGATCAATCATTGCTCATCTTTCCTGTTGGGACTACTTGATGTAATCAGATAAGCGCTTTTATTAGAGCCCTTTCTTTTAGTGTATAAACATGGGAGGAGATGGTTTGAAGAACATATACTTAGAACATGCAGTGCAATGATCTTTTGTTTTTTGTTGTCAGGTTTCACCAGCTGTGTCCCCGCGCGGCGGCGGCAGCCTCCTCGGTGCTCCCGTCATCAACACTGGTCAGACAATCCGCGCTAATGTCGCCGGCAAGGTTGTTGAACTTCCGCTGTTGGAAGCTAGTTCTGCCAGCGCGGGCATCACATCGCAGTACCTGACGCCACCAGTGTCATCGCAGTACCTCACATCATTACCAACATCTCGGTACCTCACAGCATCCATCACGCAACAGTCATTCAGCGGGTCGTCATCATCACTCACACCCAGCCTGGCACCAAGGCAGGTCTCCTCAATCGGCAAGGTAGCAGGATCAGCAGCCACTGCCGTGAGCAATCCACCAATTACCCAGCAGCAGGCAGATAATGGGAGCAGCATGGGAACTAGCGAGCCATCGCAACATTCAGTGCAGCAGCAGATTGGATCAACATCCTCTGCACCCTCACAACAGCCGCAACAAGAGGTGCAACAGTTGCATCAGCAACAAAATCCAGTATTTGCACAGCCTGCTGCATCAAGCAGTGATTTTAAATCCTCCGCCCAATCCACAGCAGACACTGTAGAAATATCGCGGCCGGAGCAGCAGCAGCAGCAGCAGCAGCAGCAGCAGCAAGACCAAGAGGAAGATTTGGTCACAGAAGGCAGTTCTGTCTACCAGCTTCTGTAGATAAACTTATAGATTGTTACTTGAGAGACTCAACTGTCAGACAGTGAATGGCCAGATTGTATTGGGTTTGGAGGAAATCGTCTGTTTGAATTACAGGATTCAAATGGACTATACATATGTCCATCTAGTCTAGAGACCCCAGTGACACAGTGGACAATTATCTAGCTTGTTTGCTTAGTTGTATGATTGTGAGTGGCAAATTATATTTTGCCAAGAATAACAGAGGACTTACATTATTTGGAAAAAAAAAAGCAATATTGTGAAGCATGATTTGTACAGAATCACTGTGAAGGTAATTATGTAGGATGTGGCTGGATGTGGAAAAGACCCTGTTTAGTCACCTGGGATTCCAATTTTTGTGGCCATGAGCATTTCATTTCCTATTTCAGTCATATGCTGTGCAATGATTTTTGTTTTTTGTTTTCAATAGGTTTTTGAAACAAAACTTAAATTACAAAATATTTTAATAAGTTGTGACATATTTTAAGTAGAAATTACAGAAGTGTTACAGTTTACAAAGAAGCGTCACACAAATGACTGAAAGATGTGGTTATGGACATGTGTGTTGTTTGGCCACGTGATTTTCTTTGCCCAGAATTTCTTTTAAGTTAGGAACATTTCATAATTGTGCCAATTTTAGTTGATGCCAAGCTGTGTCAAAGCAACTACAAAGCTCACTTTAAAAAAAATCCTTTTTTATATAAACTATATTTTTTACTTGCACGACAATGCCATTGTAAATGGCCATTCATGCAGTTTTCCTGTTTGTATGCAAATCATGGTGTGTTGGCTGTAACAGAAACAACTGGTATGATTTTGAAAAAATAAGGCATAAAGATGGAACGATGACTTGTTTGTAATTGTTTGTACTTGAAAGAATTTATCTGTATGTATTGTGTGTCCTTAAGTTAGTTGTATAAGTTATTTTGTTATATATGAGATCAATAGATAAGATATAAAATTATTTTTTAATTATGTTGTAGCTGTTTTTTGGTATATATTTCTTTTCAATTTATGGAAACCATTTTATAAAATCATTTTTTCATATTAATATCATTATTCTTATTTTTGTTAAGTTAGAAGGTTCAGTGTAAAAATTATGGAAAAATATCTAGTATGATATTAAAATAGATGTATTTAAATTTCGTTGATACTAGTAGGAGTCATATACTAGTGATTGGAAGATTGAAAGCTTAACTAGAAACTAGTAGTTTTTACATTTTTAATATTTATTTTCTATAGAGAAAAGATAATACATTTACAATTGTGTGTTTGCAATGTTTTTTGTGTCACCACTTCGGCTTTTGTTTAATATTTAATGTTATAGAAGTGATAATTTATGCCTTGGTCACTTCATGTGTAAGAAAACATTATCATAATACTGTATACATCTACGTTCCATTAAGGTTCAGAGTTCTATGATCATTACCGAATATTGCCAATGGTGTAGATATAGGTACAGTATTTGTGTTAGGGAGTGCCAGGTGTATACATTTTTTCTTACGCTTTTGAAATAGTGTAAAACTCTTTTTGTCTGCAGCCTTTTATGGATTTTTGTCATACATATATCAAATAATAGTGAATATTTACAGATGAGAACTTTAATATGGCTAAACATTTTTTTCCCTTCAAATATATCACAAGTACTACTCTCAAATTACACCTTTGTACTGCAGTTCTGCATAAACAAGAATATGTCATCTACATACATGTATAGCACAATATTTTCTTCAATTTCTAAAATGTACAAAGTACAAAGTTGGCTGACAATGAATATTTGTTGTTGCACATTTAAAGGGTTTTGCAGTAGTGGATATGTAGATGTAATTAAGTTGAGTGCTGTTTACGGTATATATTGTTTATTGTAAACTGGAGGAGTATGATCTATCAGGAATTCATATTTGTGTTTTTTTACACTGGTGATACTCCCAGTACTGGTACTTGATTTCTATATACATGCAAATAAGCTTGCAGTCCCTCCGCCGCCTCCAAAAAGAAACTGGTTGAAAATAATTCTAACAAATTTTTGTTCTGCTGTGACAGTCTATACTATTTTTATACATTTTAGTACATTTGTGATATTTTTTTGTGTGTTGTTAATGACTGATGTGTGAAGGTAAAATTGATTTTAGTGATTGTTTTTATTAGTAACGGGTGTTTTTTTATATAGTTTAAATGGTTAGCTTTGTATAGTATTTTAGCAATTAAATCGAAGTTACAAGAAGCATGTGTGTTTTCTATATAAATCTACCTATTGCCCATAATTATACAAGTGACAAATTAAAAAGCAGATTTATGATAGTTTATTCATCTTTATTCCACATCTTCCACTTTAACTAAACTAGATGTTATACAGCAAAAAAAATTGAGCCTCATAGAAGTAGAAAAAGCACTAATCTTAATATAGTTTTGATAACACAAAAAATAGCATGTACTGCTAGCAGTCCCTAGGAATGTTGGCAATAAAGATCTCATAATTCCTTACTGGTTACTTTTCATTAAATAAATAGTTCAGCACCGTCTGAAATGAAGATGGCTTATGTTAGGAAATTTCTTGTACTTTGCTCTGAACCATAATGAACACATTTTTCATGCATACAAATTTCATTCCAAGTCCTAGTATGCAGTGGATATGTAAACTTATGTCCCTATTTTGATAATACCAAAATAGCATGCATTGCCAGCAGTGCCTAGGAATGTTTGAAATAAAGGCCTCTGGTTAATTGTTATGAATGAAACTGTTCAGCACCATCTGAAATGAAGATGGCTCATATTTGGGAATTTCTTGTACTTTCCTTTGAAGTTCATAACCATGATGAACACATTGTCATGCATACAAATTTCAATCCACCTGCTATTGCACAACTCAAACTAACGCAAATTGGGCTTTGCAACTATGGTAGTGTTCATAGGCACTAACATCATGAGTGCATCACGCTGGGACACAAAGTGCAGTGCATATGACGGGATAAATAGTGCAAGACATTCGATGACCGAACACTCTCCGAATGGGCTAGATACTATCCTAAGTGCTGTGCATGTTGACTAATCGTACATTTGATGCAAAATCTTCATGTGTGCCTTCATGTTGTCCTTGCGCGTGAAGATCTTGCCACAGACAGGACATGCTGTCTTCATGGCGGCCATGTTGTGCTGAGACCCGAGGTGTGCGTGGTATGCGTACTTGTGGTGGAAACCTCTATTGCACTCATCACACCTGTAAACATACAGAAACTTATTTTCAAAACATCCTACTGGTACTTAACCATGGTCTTTCTAATTATGAATCGCATCACTTAAACTAGCACAGGCAGGTTTACCAGAGGGGTAAATATAGATTCTTATATATTAATTGAAGATATGGTTATAACATTTGGTAGACATTAGCTATTAATGAGCTGAATATGAACCTAATAAGATGAAGATGCTGGAGTTGTGATTTATTGACAAATGGAAATATAAGACAGTATGTCCGTCGCAATGAGGAAGGAATTATTAGGATCTGAAACTTCTGCAGTAATTGATGGACCTAGTAAGAAAATATAAGCACTGTAACTGAAATGTAGATACACTAATCCAAAGAAGTGTTAACTGACCAGAAACTAAATTTGCCAAGGTGAGTGTTGACATGGCGCTTGAAGCTTGTGCTGTTTGAGTAGACATTGTTGCAATAAGGGCACGCCAAGTTTGGGTCCGAGTTGACTGTAGCTCCCTCCCGCGGCAGTGCCGATGCCGAGATCTGTGATCGTTGAAAATACAATAATTTGCAGATTAAACAGTCTGCTTGTTTATTTTCATACATGCAAGTGTATGGGTGTTTATTAAAGGGGTACTCAAAACAATTAAATAGTTGCAAAATTATTATAATTTTGTAGTCATTGTGCCATAGTTTTCCAAGATAACAAGACATGAGCATATAGTGAACAATTTTAACAGATATCAATTTTTTAATATAGATTTACATTGACACATGTTCAATAATCTTCTTGACAATTTTTAAATAGACTTATGAACTTTGCATACTATTCCCTTTTGTTCCCATCAAGTACAGAATACTACAGATAGAGAAAAATGAAACAGACATACAGGAATCATACCGGTATGTCATACACAGAAAAAATTGGAGTCCATGGTAGCTATTTTGATGTTAAGTTCAAAATATATTACTCATACAATTCTAGAATGAACCCGTTATTACAAGCAAGAATAGGCCATATATCAACCAATAAAAGAAGAGAATATAAAACACCCACCTCGAGTCTGTATGGAGCAATCTGCTCTGATTTCTTATTACACGTTAGATTTCATGACACCTGTACTATTCTGTTTGTAGATATGGTTGCCTGGTGTGATTTCTTGCTGGCAGCTTCTGTCATTTATGTCATCAATTCTATTGTTCTCCCACCCTATAAAGACAATTCATTTCAAAGATGAGAGGAGAGCAATCTTGAATATTTCTAAGCCTTTCATTTAAAAAGGGTAGACAGGCCATGTGGCAGATTGTTCGCAATTTTAATTAAAAAAGCTAGAATCCTTATCCATTTCAATATATCCATTTCAAGTTATATATTTGTGAATAGTTTACCTTGCATGGTTTCACGCTGGTCCAGTAATGGGGAGAGTCTGTCCGGGAGGGACAGCATCAATGGGTCATTCTTTTCTGACACCATTGACAAGCATTGCTGCTGCAAAAGAAAATATAAAGTATTAAACTTTGAATCATAAAACAGAATTTGAATGCTTCGTTTTGCATTAACTTGCAAATTATATGCTCGGTAAGTGATAAATTGGGACTTTGCTTCAGTTGTTAGTACATGTACCATTGTCCGTTTGTTCTCTGGCAGTGCAAATGAAAGGGCTGTCGTCTAGTCATTCAAGGTCATTACATAGCGTCAAAACTCTTACGGTGGTGAGTTACGCCACAGTATACTATATACGATCGCCAGAGCCTCGATATACGTTAGCAGATCATCACGTCACTAAAATATGTGTGACGACCTGGTAAAGTATGTCGATGCTCTGGCGACTGCATCTACGTAGCTTCCCTTGATGTATTGTTTGCATATTAGAAGTTCACTAAAGCCTTGGCAGGTGACAATGGTAAGTTAGGGTCTGTTTAATAAATCACAGTAAAGTAAAGTTAAAGTAAAGTTTATTTTATTGGCTTTTTACAGAATTTGTTGTAAACATGACATAGTAGTTACATGTAAGTTTGAGGCAGCTACTGAGTAGCACACTGCTTGGTGTCGCCAACGTCTAATAGTGATACTCGACAGTGGCGACACACTGTGTGGAAATCGGCAGTACAATGGCAACCGCACGATGTAACGCTTTGGTGACACGAAGTCTGCCGTGGACGGGCCGTGAACTCATGTCGCATACAAATCCTCTTTGTTTGTCGTGCGCTCTAACCACTGTGCTAACGAGGACCACGTACCCATAGTTTCACCTCATATGTACACATGAGTATTTAAACTTGTGCAGATGAGTTTTCAATATGGTTTCACCTGTAGATAAATTTATAATCCGGTTTACCTGTACAAGAAACTTGGGTTTCTAGAGCAGCAGATTTCCTCACTTGGCCTGACCTTTGTCTAAGCTTACCTATATCTCCTTGCACAGTGAATCTTCTTTCATCATTGAGTGAGCCATACAGTAAAACCTGTTTATAGGACTTGCTACATATAATAACATGATAAAAAATAGTTCATCATACATTCTATCACTACACAAATGCAATGCAATGGAACATTCTGATTGGTCAAGAGGGATTCAGAATTTACCCATAGACCAGCAAGACTTGACATCTGTACAAGTAACACGCTATAAGCTACAGGCGATATAGGCATCATGTATTTCAAGGGAGTGTGTTCACATTTTATAATGATTGGCAACAGTGACTGTTCACTCC
>CM032665.1:14300655-14359541 GCA_019095985.1 Streblospio benedicti
ACCGTTGAGATCCACGTCCCGCCAAAAAATATGTGTGGACCTGGTAAAGTAGCGATGCTCTCCTTGATGTATTGTTTGCATATTAGAAGTTCACTAAAGCCTTGGCAGGTGACAATGGTAAGTTAGGGTCTGTTTAATAAATCACAGTAAAGTAAAAGTAAAGTAAAGTTTATTTTTATTGCTGGCTTTTTACAGAATTTGTTGTAAACATGACATAGTAGTTACATGTAAGTTTGAGGCAACTACTGAGTAGCACACTGCTTGGTGTCGCCACGTCTAATAGTGATACTCGACAGTGGCGGAGACACACTGTGTGAAATCAGCAGTACAATGGCAACCGCCCGTGTAACTTTGGTGACCGCAGGGAGTCTGCCGTGGGCGGGCCGTGAACTCATGTAAGCATACAAAAAAATCTTCTTTTGTTTGTCGTGCGCTCTAACCACTGTGCTAACGAGGACCCACGTACCCATAGTTTCACCTCATATGTACACATGAGTATTTAAACTTGTGCAGATGAGTTTTTCAATATGGTTTCACCTGTAGATAAATTTATAATCCGGTTTACCTGTACAAGAAACTTGGGTTTCTAGGGGCAGCAGATTTCCCTCACTTGGCCTGACCTTTGTCTAAGCTTACCTATATCTCCTTGCACAGTGAATCTTCTTTCATCATTGAGTGAGCCATACAGTAAAACCTGTTTATAGGACTTGCTACATATAATAACATGATAAAAAATAGTTCATCATACATTCTATCACTACACAAATGCAATGCAATGGAACATTCTGATTGGTCAAGAGGGATTCAGAATTTACCCATAGACCAGCAAGACTTGACATCTGTACAAGTAACACGCTATAAGCTACAGGCGATATAGGCATCATGTATTTCAAGGAGTGTGTTCACATTTTATAATGATTGGCAACAGTGACTGTTCACTCCCTGCCCGCGATTTCCTACTGATTATGTATAAAAAAGCTTTTCCCTTGTAATCAGGACAGTCTTTATAAATGATTAATGTCCCTCTTTATCACAGTGAAAATCCCATGAACGTGAAGACAAACCTTTAGCCACGTTTGCTGTAGATTGTCACTGTCGACTGTAGTTTGAAGCTTGTAATATGAACACGCTTTCATGTACATGTATTATAAAGAGAGTACTCACAACCGGTACCCGTTACATGCAAACGCGTACATGCAAACTTCAACCTGTTCAGGAAGGTAGCATATTTATATTCACACAGTCCAAATGTGTAGTGTTTTGAGAAGTTACCATAACAAGTTATCATACTCAGAGATAATATATAAAATGAATTAGGATAAAATAGTATATATGTGATGTAAATTTTTAAATGTATCATTAGAATAGAGATTTGTCGTAAAAATCTGGATAGTAATTACATTATGTATAGGATATGACGCACCACGCCATAACCCGGGGTCCGGATAATAACCCGGGGTGCCGTGAAATGCACACCCCGGCATGCCCTGATGCCCCGGTTTCCCTGTGATATCTCTGTGTACTTGGTTACATAACAGGTTTTTAAATGATCGCCTTATTTTAAGCACAATTATAAAAATAATATTGTACTCTCTATACACCCAAACGCATTTTTACGTTCATTTTGCGGTGATTTTGAATGTTCTGGTGCAATTTTAATGATACAAACGACATGCTAATCATCACGACATGCCGGGGTATTGATGTTGAAAAAAAAAATAATTAGCTTAAAAATGAATTTTTTATTATTTTCACGGGCCGGGGTATCACGGTAACGTGGGTTACGGTGTGGTGCATCATATACATGTACTGAATACAAAGAGAAATAAATATGAACAAAATTTATGAAAATTGTGTTTTATTCTGTTAAAATGAATGACTCACAAATTTTAAATCATTTCCATTTCTTCTCGACTAATTTGTACTGTGAAAAACAATGAAACAGCAAAATGATCAAGCTAATACATATTTTGCATTCCCAAGTAGAAGAAAGTCAACATAGATTTAAGATTTTGGCCTCTAGGTTTTTATTTCAAAATAGCTTTTACAGTTTTTCATAATCATATTCATAACTCACTACTATAGTATTTCTAATTTAAAATCAAACAATTGTTATTCTTATATTGTATCATCAATAATTAGTGATCTTGCAATACTGATTCCGCACATGGTGTTGACATTATGCTTTGCTTTTAATTTTCTTAAATTTCCCGTACCTTTTATTATTTGTGTACATAAAGTATTCAACTGTATCCATTTTGTATATCAATAAAATTTTACTTCACATATCACAAATGCTGACCTAAGAATGAAAATATTCCGCCTGACTAAGCCTATGGGCGTGTGATTGACAACACTAGCTACAGCAATTGTCTAATCGATGATTTAGCATTTTCTCCATATATGAACAGGCTTTTCAAGAAGGTGGATGAAGTAGTATCTAATTTTACGAAGAGTACACATTAAAAGTTACTAAAGTATTTTCACACATATATTATCTACCAGTAGATTTGTATGTAACTGGAACAGTAAAAGACCCATTCATACAGGCACATACCCAGGGACCACACAAATAAAACAAATATTCTGACAAACTCATAAAACTTTTTTTTCACACATGTATTATTTACCACTAGATTTGTATGTAACTGGAACAGTAAAAGACCCATTCATACAGGCACCTACCCAGTGACCACACAAATAAAACAAACATTCTGACAAATTCATAAAACTTTTTCCTATGACTAATACCAGAGACAACTCAATTATGGAGACTGCTCAAGTCGCATTTTGTCTTGCCGACTCTTTTTTCATTTATGAAATAAACTGTATGTTTATAATTAGAAATATAAAGAGCATATCATAAAACACAGTTTAAAAATGTACTTCTTTATAGCCAATAATAAATGCATTAATACTATATAGAGTAATGTGGAAGCAATCAAAATGCTATACATTTCTCTTGAAATATGTAAGTCATGTACAATCCATTAACGATCAAAGACTTCTTATTATTAAACTATAAAAAAAACAAAAAACAAAAACAAAAACAAAAACAATCATGTCCATAGTCAATCACTCTTTGCATAAGTAGGTGACCACATGAAGTATCCACCAGAAATAAAACGCACCATGTCTACTGCAATAGTCATTTGAACCAAAAGATTAGTTTATTAGTTCTCTGAACAATGTGGACAACTATATTTGATAAGTCAAACATAACTGCCCAGTAGTTGTTGTCAAGAGCGGTTAATATTCAAGATGAAAACTCAGATATTGCATAGTTTGTTTGATGGAAAATGGGGACAAGTTTAGGATCAGTGATCATTCAAGATATGTGATGTCAGACTATCTAACAAGTTTCTTCTGTACCTTGAGCATGGTTGTAGAGCTCATGCCCTGACCACATAAATGGCAGTGGTAGATGTAGATGCCCCAGTGTCGGTTCATGTGTGCCTTCCATGTCGCACGGCGTGGAAATTCTCGCTGGCAGATATCACAGCGGAATGGTTTCTATAAACAGACGACACTGCTTGGTCAAATGTGTACTCAGATTTAGGTTATTCTATAACTCACAAATTCAATACTTGAAAAAAAAAAAATGTTTAAAATTCTTTTCATGTACTTATTAATTATTTAAGTATTTCTTGCATTTTATGTGACCCCCCCAAAAATATCAAAACTAGCTAAAAAAATGTTTACAGTTAACAGTGGTAAAGCATGCGTCTTCAAAATAAATTTCCCCCCAAATACTGAAAATAGATTTTTTTAAATGTAGTGATAAAACATTTCAATAAATGGTTTAGAACTTTTCAAAAAGTAAGACTTTACTGTGGTTGGTATGAGAATATTTGGTTGTATTATGTAATCAATTCTGAGTGCAATCGTGTAGTCTGTTTTCATGTTAGAAAGTGATCAGAATATTTTGCTAGACCATCATTGATGGAATAGGCAGAACTGTCAGAAATACAATTATATGATTATGAATGGATAGTCCGTTATAAAGTGACATTTCTACAAATATGCGGTAGATGTAACAATGTTCCCATGTAACTGACAGCCAAAAAAAGAAAAAAAGTAAGAGTCAAAAGTCAATATTTATTTAAAATAAAAGGAAATTCTGTTTTGATATTTAGTGCTTAGTTAAACTTTGTTGGTACGTCAGATATAATTTGCATCATTATAAAGATGAGGTGAAAGATTCTAACACTTTGTATCACTTAACTATATGTCCTTACGATAAAGCATATTATTGAAAAATCAATTAAAGTTCTACACTTCACTACCAAGTTCTACAATCTTTGGCACCATGACAGTCATTACAAATAGTCCCAATACAAATAAGCATCATAGATACCATTTTAGCCAGTTTAGATACAACCTATATTGGAAATAATATTTTTCAATCAAATTACAGGTACATATCATGAACATAAAATCAAACTGAAACTAACACGAGTAAGTAAGGTATTACATTGTATCTGTTTTCATCTCTCAATCATGTCTACATATAGCTTTATAATTCTTTTGATTACATATTCACAGCTTTATTATATAATCAAACAAATGCTAACATTTGACTTATTTTAATTACATACGTCTTAATCATATACTCTCCTCAATTCATCAACGTCTATTCAATCACTACACTATGACAACTCTACCACCACTTACACACACACACCAATAACTTAAAAAAGAGATGTAATAAAACATCTAATATATCCTTCGGAGATTAGTGTCCAGATGATCTATCAAGATTGATGATGATCAAGATTGACTGCGCCTAGCCCTGAGTTCTATTTCATAACATGTTGATTCATCATGGCAGCAGCCTCATCGTGTGTGACTGGTTGGGGATGTTCTGCTTTGACATGCCGGTGGAGCAGGGCAGCGTAGGTGAACAGGCGTCCACACTGTTTGCACGGGTACATACAGTCAGTCCGGTTGTGGACTGATGCGAGGTGGCCTCGTAGGTTCGCCTTCTGACTGAAGCCCTTGTTACACTGTGGGCAAGAGAACCGGTACACCGTCTGTAACATGCAACACAGACACTCATTATCAGACTTTCTACGCTCCGCTAATGGACCCTGATATGAAAAATAGTAAAAGAGTGGGAAGATCCATTTCTGTCATTTTTAAAGCTGGGGCAATATTTCAAAATATTGACTAAAATATCATCCTGTAAAGTACTGATAAAGCAATTTGAACAAAAATCATTGATGCAAAAATAACACAGGAAGAGTTATCATGCCAATCTTAAAATACTGGCATAGCAAACAAATAATTTTTTTTAAAGATGGTTAAAATGTTTACACCAACTAAAACTGTAAAATGTTGACCCCACCCTATAATTTTACAAGCCCCAGTTTTCTCCCAAGCTCTCAAGCCAAGGCCCCAGCCCCTACCCAGCACCCTCAGCCATATTCTCAAAAGCCCCACTCCCCCCATACTCAAACTCTCACAATCTCTTCAAGCCAAGCCCCCCCCCCACTTACCAACTTACCATATACTCCCAACCCCACCCCTTAATCTCAGCATTGTGCGCTGAATGTGCTGCAGATGCAGGAGTGTGAGAAATGATCAATTGATCAACAACTGGCCTCATGAGCACGTGTAAAATGTTAAGTTATGAGAACAAGATTTGAATCGGGTCTATAATCTACCAAATTTAAATTTACATCAGATGAATGTAATAAAAAGACATCATCGCACATGACTGTAGTGTTGGATAATAAGTAATCACAGAACCCTAAATAACATGCAATACCTTGGGTGATTGTGTGGCTCCACCAGGTGGGTAATCCTGTGTTACAGAATGGCTGCTGCCAGGTTGCGTGTCGCGGAACCATGTGGTCATCTACAAACAGAAAGGTAACCAACACCAATGATCGAAATTGGGGAGTCTTGAACAGGTAATTTGCTACTAGACTATTATCTCTGCATTTTAGCCAGTATAGAATTACAGTACTAAAATCGTTTGCAACTTTTGATATTCAACAAAACTAGCATAGGCACATGTAGCCAACATACATGTTAGAACGAAAAATTTGCTAGTTTCAAATTTATTATGAATACAACTTATTGGCAGCACTCTAGAGTTAATTTCCTTGTTCAGTTTCTAATCTATGGCTGATGACCGGCCTCATTATAAAAAGAGTTTTGGGATTGCCTTTCTTCCATAGCAGCGAAATTTTAGGTCTCATCCTACATATCTTTCCTCATCTAGTAAATATCTCAATATAATTACTGGGTTTAGTACCCAGTATATACTCTTATTTCAACTACTGATATAATTCTTATAAAATGTAACAAAAAGACACCTACCACTATGAAATCCTAGTGTTTTGGACTTTGTAGAAAAAAGTGACAAGGGACTATACATGTGTGGGAATGCACACCCATGAATTAAAGTAGATCAAATGCAACGCAACTTGCCAAACTGTAATGCGTGGAGGTATGTTATAGTTACTTACAAAAACAAAACTCTGTTGGCATGACAATTTTTTAATGAATTGAATCAGTGTCTTTGGAAAGAAATATACTATGAATTACTGCAATGATTTATGCAAGTAACATTGTGTAGGCCTAATGAACATGTGAAAACATAGATATGTAATAAAACAATAATACATGTACAATAAATATCTTACAGACTAGTTTTAGCAACACTGAACCAATATCATGGTTTGTCTTCAGGAAAGCTGAGCACCATATCATTGCTTCTGACGAAACAAACATTCCATTGGTGTCACATCTGGTAAGGAAAATGTTTCTAACCATGTTGATTCAGTGTTGCAAAAACTAGACTATAATCTGAATCTAGAAATAAAATACATGATTAAATATTCTATCTTTATTTTCATTCAAAAATACATCATTGTACATGATTAAGAAACATTCTTCTCTACTTTTTTTTTGGCTGCTTTCCATAGATCATTTAGAAGAAAATGTACATTTTAAATACACAAAAATCATTGTTTTAAGTAAGAATATTTCAATCATCATGAATGTTACACAAGTTTTTACCGTCTAATGGACCAAATGAATACCAGGTACTGCTAAATAATTAGTTACGTTTCAAGGGGAAAACAATACAATAAATGTCACTTAAATCATGAATGTTAAAAATCATATCTTATCATCTTATGATAAAATGAATATTTAACAAATCATATTTTAATCAACAAGTTGTCGTCGGGAACGCCAAAAATCTCCCCCTCCTAGATCAGGCCTTTTTAGGTCAATTAATTTTAAAATTAGTAATTCAAATACATACTTGTATAAAGAATACTGTAGAGAGGCACATCTAATCAGAATGAAAATTATTCACTTCATCAAAAGTGGGCTAAAGTACACCAAAATCTAATCAGCTCTGGAGAGTATAGTACAATGAAGCTAAACGTGAAGTTTAGTGATAATAGGTCAAATGATTTTCCCTGTAGAGTGGTAACGAGGTATAGACACATATCACTCATAAGTTCATCAAAAGTAGGCCAAAGTACACCAATATCAATTCAGCTTCGGAGACTAGTATAGTGAGCAAAATTGTTAAGTTTAATGGCCATAGGTGAAATACTTATCCCATTACAATGGTAACAATTGTTTTATTCAAATAATCTGTAAATTTGTCAAAAGTAGGCCAAAGTACTCAAACATCGAATTACGAGAGGAAAGTGATATGGTCATACAAAATGTCAAGTTTGGTGATGATAGGTCATAAACTGTTCCCAGGAGACAGATAAACACAAATTTGTAATTATTTGTTTTTAAAAACACATCGTAACTTAATCAAAAGTAGGCCAAACCACACCCAAAATCTAATCAACTCTGGAGAGTAGTACAATGAAGCTAAATGTGAAGTTTGGTGACCATAGGTCAAATACTTCTCCTTGTAGAGTGGTAACAAGGTTTATTGTGTAACGCTCATAAGATCATCAAAAAACAAGGTTTATTACGTAACGCTCATAAGTTTGTCAAAAGTAGGCCAAAGTACAAACAAAATCTTCAAGTTATCAGCCTGTTTATTTCTGCCAGACGCGCACGGACAGAAGCAAAGCTAGAAATCTCCCCCCGGACTTCGTCAGAGGAGATTTAAATCACACTATTATATGATTAAGGGAATGATCATAAATAATGATACTATGTTGGTCATCAAAAAAGGTCGGAGGATCGTCCAACTTTTCAGATTCCGTTTGGGGGGGAGGGGGGGGTCGCTGAACATTTTTATTACGCTACAGTATTTTTTTTTCAAATATTTTCTTTTAGCAATTGTACAGAAATGCAATGACTATGTAGGGGACTTTTGCTTTAGCAGGGGAGGGGGGGGGGGTCACTCAACTCTTAAAATGTTGATGGGGGGGTCGGTTAATTTTTTCTTCGAGCTCCAATAAATGGACGACCCCCCGGTATCGTTATTCATGATCATTCCCTAACTTCTACTAAATGTTAAACAGTATTTTGCCAGCCTATTTGTGTTTCTTCTTCATGTGACCCTGTAGGTATTTTTTGGCCTTAAAAGCTGCATGACATATTGCACAGTTAAATGTTTTTGTAACTGCTATATGAACACTTTTATGTCTTGATAAGTTATTTCGAGCAACGTATTTCCCACATAAATCACACATTATTCTATTTCCACCCTCATGAACAGATTTCACGTGGTCAGTCAAATTCTTTTTATGCACGAATCCTTTTCCACATATTTGACACAGATGCCCCCCTTCACCTAAAATAACAAAAAATATTTTATCACAAATAATTAAATTGTAAATATGATTTTCAAAGACACCAGCATAATTCTTTGTACACTTCTAAACATATCTTTCGAATAGATATGATAAGATGTCTATTTTTTCTTTCTTTTTAAGTTCTTCAATAGAGTACTACTATACTACTAGTTATGCGCACGGTTTTAATTTCTTCAATAGTTTATGTCCCCAACCACTGATGCCATGCATGCTGTTGCCTGTGATAATTTTCAATAAGAATTGAACATTATTAACACATCTCTGAACTATTTAAAATGGTATATTCTCACCCCAAGGTGCTGATTCACATGGGATTCATACTTGCTCTTGACCATAAATGGTCTTCCACAATGTTGGCAAGTGTATCTGGGAGTTGCGTTGTGCTTGATAGCCCTATGGTTTTCTAATCCTACTTTAGTCACGAAAGTCTTTCCGCAGAGATCACACAGGGTTGAACCTTTTTTATCTACTGTAGGGATGCTCAATTGGGCTGTTGTTAGCATGTGAATACTTTCATTTTGCTCATCATGGTGATTCAACTGAAATAAAAATCAAAGGTTTGTAAATCAAAATTATCCCTGCAATGTGTTCAACTAGGTATCCTATGTGTCTTTACAACCTTTTTCTGAAGCCACACAAAAATAATAAAACTATCAGATACTTCTTCTCCGGTATGCTTGAAGGACCTGTAATTTCTGATCTTTGACATCATTTTTCTTCTAAGAAACCTTTAACAACTGTATAAGTCGTTCAACTACATGTCAGCCTTCTTACTTCATGCAAATTGGAATTACATTTTTTCCAATAAAATTCCCTGCCAAATAGAATGCTGGCCACCTCATTCCTCAAACAACCCTACAAACACTTTATGTACAACCCCCATCATTCCATTTCATTGAAAGGCCACGGTTGAACTGATGCAGATTGTCATTTTGAACGGTTACCCGTCCAGACCTTGCATTACAAAGCCACATTTCCATCAATCTGTGTTCGTGGTATTCTGCGTTTAATTGGGCAGATCGTTGCCCCTGCATGACCAGATCAGAAAATCCATTATTATTGATATTTCCCAAATATTTTCCAAATTTCTAAATTTATCTGACAATTCCCCCCCCCTGACTTGTATAAAACAACTTGTTCCAAAATTTAATTCACAGGAGCCCATAATTCTTTGGTTTGGTGGGCAGCACAACCATATAGCAAGACCTGACGATAGCAGGGAAATACTTGTATTTATTCGTCTATTTAAAATCTTTTCCAAACATTTTGTCATCAACCCCTCCCGATCTGTTATGACAGGGTTACATGAAATGGTCCATCGTCTTTAAAGTTGTTGCATTTGTGTACTTCAATTGGGTGGTGTCAAAATTGTAGTCAGCAAGTTGATATAGTAATCAGTTCAATATGAAGGAAAAGTTGTGAAATCGGGGCTATTTCTCAGTTCTGTAACAAATGTGGTCTAATACTTCCCCACTGGGACTGTCAATAAACTAACTTTATCCTATTAAACACCTTCGCTTAACAAAGTATGAATCGGATGAGTAATGTTAAGTTTCAGATGTAAGCGCCATGCACCACCATCATTAAGGTCAATGGTCGTCATGATTTCAAACTTGCAGGTCTTTCTTGACTGTTTCCTGCCAAGTTTTAGAGGGTCTAGCACAGTTGTTCAATGCTGTAGATCTTTATTCTTGTGACAAGAGGTAAGTGAGACTTGCGGCAAGTTGTCCTTGTGTGTGAGCATGAAGCACGGTTGAATCCACCACCAGCACTCAGTGTGCCTATGACATAGCACAAGCCATCCAGACCCAGGTAATCTATGAAGTTATCATCTACCTTAATTAACTTCTTTCACATCCATGACATCTTACATCTAAAAGACAATCCGAACCAGTGCAAGGCTTACATGTGAAATTGACAATCATATTGTGTCTACTTCTGAGACTATTACATTTCTCAGAGGTCCATATTATAAAGAATACAGGTTAAGCAACCAAGGAAATCGTATATACACAGTGGCGTAGGGAGGATTTTGCTGATGTGTATGCACAACTGCATTTTGAAAAAAAAAAGTGCCAAAGGTACTGTAGCGAGCTGCCGTAGGCACGAAGCTCATCAGGGGAAGGGTCTGGGGGTGATTCCCCCGAGACATTTTTTGAACATTGGAGTAAAAATGGTTGCAGTTGGGGCAATCTGTTGACAACAACTATGAATGACTTTAATTACATTTTTTATAATTTCTTTTTCAAATATGAGAAAATCTAATTTTACTTAACTAACCAGTTACATTAATGTGTCTTTTTACAGAAACATTATAAGGGTATGTAGTATCTATACAATTCTCTCACTGATGACCTTCTTGAAAAAACAAACTATCTATTTGTGCACGTTCGTTTTGGGCGACACGTGTATACTGAACTAGACTGGTACTGGGACTGGCCAAACACGGGATAGGCCTATTCATCGTTTTCTTTTCTTTTTCTTTTTTTTTGTTCCAGCATAAATTTCATGCAAGATTTGTTCTTTGAAACTTGCACACGTTATAGTTACAAATGACACCGAATGTAGACTATAGTAACCCTAACATTGCAGATAGACTCTCGACAAAAATCATTCACATTTACCATAGTACTTTAGTTGAAATTAACAAAAATGCTAAATTTCAGGAAAATATCCGCAAGCCTCACTATGTATCAACTTATATTTAAGGGACTTTAAAAACGACTTTAAAAAATTAGTCCGTACGTTTATTACTAGTACAGTACACCAGAGCTTAGAACTATGAGATAGTTCTCACCATTTTGCTAACTAAACATGAACTGTAGAGACGAGGCCTGATTGTCTTAGGCGATACAGAGCTTTGCTTGTTGGAAATATTTGAAGTCCCGAGAAATGGTCTTCATTGTAATCATTTGCCTTCTTAAATCGAGACTGTGTGATTCATCTATGATATTATCATAGAGATCAATATACACGTATGGTTTGTCCATCTTTAAATTCAAATGAAAATGGACAGCAGATTACTTAAAAATTTCCACGCCAGTCAGTGTCAGTGAATGATGTATTTAATACGCGATCCATGTACATGTATCATTTTAGGGTAGAAAAATCAATAAATCAATGTGTACGCACTGCGTTGTGTGCGTTACAGTGGCTACGCCACTGATACAACATTTATTTATTTATTTCGACAGGCCTTTATTCCTCAGATTGAGTGTATGGGCAGCCAAGCCACACTGTGTTTTGCAGTTTTAGTCATAAATATAAGTTAATCTTATATATATAATGTCTATAGAAATGCATGAACTGTGGTCTATATTCTATAGTGAAAGAGAATCCATGGTACGAAATCCACGGAAGTATGGAAGTATGCTGTCTGAGTGATGATTTAAAGCCAACTAAATTCAGGACTATTTTTTTTTCCAAGTTGCCAGCCCTCACCCTGAATATCTAGGGCTCCTGTGCCATCAGCCAAAATGATATAGAGTGCCAGCCCTTTACTCCAAATTCAAATATAGACATAACCAGGAATATATGAGACACTCTCATAAATTCCTGACACAACCCATTTTATTCAGAGTTAATTATCTATTAAATAGTTTTGAGTGTGTAAAGTTTTGGTAAAAAATAACAATTAACACCTCACATATACAGAGAACTTTAATAATGATGTCATTTACAACTTGTATCATTAAAAAAAAGTACCTATGCAAACAAAGTTACAATATCTAGGTGCTTGTCTGTATATCTGCAATCTTGCATTGAAGCTCTCAAATCAAACTCCTTAAACATACACAAAAAATATATTATTTTGTGTCATATTGTATCATTTTGTCTAGAGCATTTGTATGTGAAATTACTGATTGATTATTTTACCTGTCCCCTCTGCCATAAAATCTTTCACACAGCTTAAGTGCAGTCTGAATCATGAATAATCCTTATCAACAGTAGTGCAGTAGTCTTACATGTACATCATCATCATGCCAAAGCCAACATGTAAATTATGGTTTTGCAAAATATGGGTACATACTAGTGCTAAGGCTCGGGTGGATATTGGCACTCTTCATTCGGTCGGTACTTACCGAATGAATACCGAATCAAGTCGAATTGGAGGAAGGGTACTGAACACTTACATAGACATGCTCAGTATACGTACTACGTGTACACAAGGGTAATGAATAGAGACTAAAATGTCAGAACGTCGTTCGTCATCATTCTAGTCTAGTTGGCAACATTTCATTTGGAACGTCGTTCGCAATGACAACGGCCCATACCCGTGAAAATGTAAGGAAATGTGAAAAAAAAATTACAGATAATTTTTACTTTTTTTTGCTCTAGAATGTGTTGATTCTAGTTGATTTGATTCTAAAATAGTCAATTCGAATAAGGAAATTTCATAGACAAACGAATCATAAACCGAGTGACGACCGATTCATGTACAGCACTAGTACATACATAAGATAGCATTTTTTATGTGGTATGTTTTGATCAATGTCATACAAGGACACACCTTATAATTGAACCGACATCTTGAACATCACAACTAAAAAATTTCAAGAATAAGTGCTGATCTAAATAAATAATACATGTATGTTAGGCGATTGGTAACTGTAAACATTTCGGTATACATGTAGAGATCTCCCCTGAAAATACATCATGTCTATAGTTACAAAGCTACTCTATTTTATACTTATTTGCTATCATTGAATGCAAAAATGAGACCTGACTAGAAATACAATTCAAATTAAGTTTGAAAGGAGAAAAGTCTCAAAATATTTAATAGCTACTGTTGTTTGCAAAACTTTTTAGAGGGATAGAAACATCAAATGGAGAAAAAGAATTATTGCTAACACACAATCTTGTTCAATCAGCAGTAATTATCATCCTGGTTAATGAAGCAAATATGCAAGCAATCCACAATTTACTTGTTTTCCTGGGAGTCTTCCGGGTTTTTATGCATTAGCTTCATATGGCTTATCAAATTTCTTTCATTTGAGAATATTTTGCCACATTGTGCACATTGCTTTGGTTCTTTAGGTGTCCCACAAATCATTTCATGGTCACGCCTGTTTGATGTACTTCTAAAACTTTTCCCACAATTTTTAGAGCACTTGAAAGGCTTTATTCCCTTGTGTATGTTGATATGACCTTTGTAATGATTCTTAATATTAAAACCCTTGCCACAATAGACACACAGATATTGAAACTTGCCCTGGTGCTCCCTTTCATGTAGTTGGAGTCCACGCTTGGATATGAACACTTTTTCACATTGTCCACAAGAATGTTTTTTCTGCAGGTGATGCACATCAAAGTGTTGTTTGAGGTTGTATTTATTAGTAAAGCCTTTTCCACACAGGTCACATTTGAAAGTGTTTCCAGTGTGCATTCGGTAATGCCTCTTCAAAGAGTCATTTCTCGTGAACGATTTCCCGCAGAGAGAACATTTAAAGTCTAAAGTTTTGACTAAATGATCTGCACCATCTGTATTTTCCTGAACAAACTGTTGCTCTAGTTCATCATCTAGGTTCTCGACCATTGGGGTAGAATGCTCTTCGAATGCATCCCCTGGGTTTTCCTGGAGGAACATAACATTAAAGATCAAATGTCATGTGCAAAATTTAAGATAAAATGCAAAAAAAACTAGATCAAAAGTGTTCAAAGAACACTGCGTCGCTAGAACGACGTTGACTTATGGGCAATTAAGATATTTACTGAAATGATGTATACTTTACAATCAAGAAATGAATAATTTGAGGAGAAAACATCAGAATGAATGAGAATCAATATACCCAGGCAAAAGATATTTGTGTTGCAATACAATAGTACTGTTTGAATAACAGATACTAATCAATATCAGTTTCAAACCCAATAATCAATATTTGCTGCTTGGGTTGGAATATGGATTTTTCTTGGTGCCTTAATTGCATTGAATATCAGTAAGAATATCATGAATGGGCTTCTAGAAACCACAGTTTAATTGGCAGATTGCCCAAATCGAATCACTTCGGTGTCGTCTCAAACCTCATAATTGTGTAAAGTTTGAACGAAATCGGTTCATCCGTACGCCCGCTAGCTTGTCCAGAGACAAACATAGTTACATAGTTACATAGTTACAAACATAGTTACAAACGAACCAAACACAATGC
This sequence comes from Streblospio benedicti, assembly GCA_019095985.1. Lineage (NCBI taxonomy): Eukaryota > Metazoa > Annelida > Polychaeta > Spionida > Spionidae > Streblospio > Streblospio benedicti. Next base: position 14,315,552 of record CM032665.1, read on the forward strand.
TTGCTTCAGCAGCTGAGCTGAAGCGACGCAACAACAACAAAAACCTACTATATTCAGGGTTGGGCAAAAACCAGCCTGCCTACCGTTTTTTTGTGGGTTTTACAATAATATAATCAATATTAATACTCTTATGCATTCGCTTTCTTGGAAAGCATATCATTGTATATTATAATTTTTTATAACTAGAGAGACAATACAAATTAGGACCTAAAAGTCAGATAATCATACTCCTCCAATTTACTATGCAGAGTACAGTTAAAACCAAGCTCAAGATATTGAAGCCAGTTGCCAATAATGATTTTCCAGAGCTTGAAATATTGAAGAAATATACCATGTTTAGTAGTGGTATATCTGTTATTCTATCATTCCATGCAAAAATCACAGCCAATAACCCACGCTGATTGGTCAATCAGCGTGCTCAATTAAGCGATTGACTGAACGCGCGAGAGATTGACTGCACGCTACACCATCAAAAAAAAGTCTAATCACCAACCTATAGTTGTTGTATTTATTATTTCTTGGTGTCAAAAATCAATCGCATATTGGTCTTTTATCATTCACAAATGTTTTTACAGTGGATAATTTCTAAACTACACTAAATTCAAAGGTTTTAACCGAATACCAGTCTCATTCTATCATGTCTAAAATACACACTAAATGAGTGTCTGATTCGTTTTTATTTTGAAATAAATCATATCATAACGGTCTCATTGCCATTTTGACCATGCGATGTCATGACACTAGACTAGTACCATCACATTGTCTATACAGCTGCTGACATCGCATGGTCAAATGACAATGAGACCGTTATGATATGATTTATTTCAAAATAAAAACGAATCATCCACTCATTTAGTGTGGATTTTAGTCATGATAGAATGGTATTTGACCATTCGATTGTCGTGTCAATCTTGAAATTGAGCATGCTGACGTCTGATTTACCCGAACGAAGTGAGGGTAAATCAGACGTCAGCATGCTCAATTTCAAGATTGACACGACAATTGAGTGGTCAATTCCTACAATTCACAGCCCGAATTTGTGCAATATTCCCCAAGCTTATGAGGGGAATAATGCACAAATGAGGGCCGTGAATTGACAGATATATCACTACTAAACATGGTATATTATCATTATACCACGACAAACCATCAAATATAGCATTTAAAACTGAAATGCGCCTTAATTTAGTTTATCTACAACGCTATGTGATGGGACGTTCATAGAAATGCGTTATTGATTGCTCGTATTCTTGGAAACCCGCAGCCATTAACATTATTGTGAACAAAACATTATTGATGGTCTGAATTCTGGGCATTTTAGTATATACGCGTATTTCCACTTTGCAGTCCAATTTTCTTCCCTTGGAGGGGGTTTCCGCTGATTAGTCATCTGAACATAATATTCACATGTACCATCTGCATCCATTATCGCTCAATGCGGAACGTTATTGTTGAATCCTGCTTGTCAAAACAAATGCACTGTCCGTTTGTCAGTAGCATCTCTTTGATGAATACATGACTATTCCATTGGCAGTTTATTACAAACATAATTTTTAGCATGTTGGCCAGAAAATAAAAATTACTGTTAAATTTCCTCTTTGTTTTTGTTTTCAATATGGCGCTTCCGTTTGATAGCGCATGCGCAGAATTGAGACCATGTAACTTTGCCGCCCAAACGTTACAAGACAAGTGCGAGTCCGAATGAGGTGGCCTAAATACTAGTACGTGAACTTTAATCACACACAGATAATTATCGTGGTTCTCACAGCGGCAAACATCAAAGAAAATTAACACCAATAGATCGATCGCTTTGATCTCTCTCATAGTAAACGGAAGGTTCAAAGGAGAAATTGGTTAGTAGATGTTAGCACATCTTAGAAGTATATGTTTAAATCAGGTGAATAATTGCTTTGAAGTTGTAGGAACAATAATAGTTGTTGTAGGAACGTGCTGTGATTGGCCGGTTAACATATAAAGGTGACCTTTTATTGGCTTGAAGAAGCGCCTACAATAACGAAACTAATTTAAATGCACAGCTCAGTTGTTTACAAGATAAAGAAAGCATGTGAACACGATAACAAAGAGCAAAATAAGGTTAATTCCGTTGTTTGTCACCCCAAATGCCTTCCGTTGTTCGTTGCTGAGGACATTCCGTTGATTACTCCATTGTTTACTTATCTATATAAGGGAAAATGTTAATGCACAGCAATTTCTTCCGTTATTGTTTTTTTCCGTTGAACACTACTCAGTTGTTGGGGAGATTTACTGTAATGAAAATGTCATGGGATCATTCAGATCACCTGGATATGCAACCCAATGGACGTTATCCGGACGGGAAGATTCGAATCGAACGCTGTCATTATAAAGAACCCATATGAGGTGTGGTATATTAAAAAAAGTACCCGGATCAGGTGTGGTATATCGGATTTTATATTCCATCTGTTTGAGGCTCTCAGCCAATCAGAATACACCATTTAAGGGGGTCTTACATGAGAGTGGTATAATTAATAATTTGCAGACATTGTTCTAACAGTTAGTACACGTAACCATCAAAGGAAAAGCAACTTTTTAAAAACCAAAATCAAGATGCAATTATGTTAATATGTATTACTAAAATATGAATAATGTAAATGTAAAATAATATAAATTAAACAACAGTGATTGTTAAACAGATTGAAAAGGAGGCTGTCGCTTTGAAACCAGGTTTCATATAGATAAGATTTTTTTTTTTAAACTTTAGGATTTTTTCGTTTATTGTATGGATAAGAAAGACTACAAATTAACATGAGACCACATGCAGTGTACCGTATAAACTCAATATTGGATACAAGATGCAATTATAACTAACATGTTTAATCAAAAGAATCACATCAATATTTATGACTTCTATAATTAATACTTTTTGAATATGGTAAAAATAAAGAATAATTAGAATATTACCATATTCATTCTAATAACCGCACAGTGCGCTTACAAAACAAATTTCAGCAAAAAAAAAAAAAAAAAAAAAAAGCTTAATGGGGCAGGTGCACATATAAGAACAAATATCGTGTATGTAATTAAGTCATTAGACTTATGACTCCAAGTCAGGTTAAGACTATATCATATAGTCTCTGGTAGGATTCGAACCCATGACCATACGGCACCAAATTGCCTAACAGTTAAGTCTAACTCACTAGTCCACTCTGCCACTGGAACTGGTTTGTGATATAGGCCTAACCTGACTGGGAGTCATAAGGGTCTAGTTCTAAAAATAATTTGAGACCACAATCAGGTCCCTCTACACAAATACACTCCACGGTCCACATTGGCAATGGCAGTCTCTGAGACCCGTTACAACAACGTTTTTTCGTTCTGCCGCCGGGCGGCGCTGCAGTTGTCAAGGGTGGACTTTCAAAACAGCGCCTCAACATTCGTGTATATTAGTCATTTTGAAGATGGTATTAATGTGCTCTATGTTCATAATTATGTTTTGTGACACACATAGAAATGTTAGCATACTTCTCTAGTTTTCATATATGATGCTCACATTTTATTTGGAATTGTATATAATGAGCTTTGTCCAGATTTCCAAGTTGTGTTTTTGCCTCAAGCTAAAGCCACGGCCGATTTTGACAGTCAGTGTGTTTGACAAGATTATCCATAAATGTTGTTTGTCCTTTCTAACTGTATACGATGCGTATGTTATCCTTGATGTATACATGTCTTTCACATGTATATTCCATTGATAAAGTCCATATTTTGCTACAATTTTAATGTATAAAACACTCCGTTCGACATTAGATGTACAAGTCTATAAGTACTATATTTTTTCAAACGTCGAACGTAATATTGGCACGTAGGCGTTATAAATCTAGCTAAAAGCCTAACTGGCAGGTCAGATAAGTATGTTACTTAAATTAAATTATTCTAATTATGACACATATTTGAGTAACAATGCTCAGATGCATAGATACTTAAGGGCTTTGTTATTGATACACGACGTTTTGGAATAACATGGATGAGTATTTCTTACAGAAAATACACCTCAAAAGTCCCGTACTTTCCCGTACAATTATAAGGCGAATTGCACAACGTCTGCCCCTGACGACTGCAGCGCCGCCCGGTGGCAGAGGCGGAACTACGGTTTTACGGAGTTAGCCATTGTGTTACTCTGGTTCTCTATCAGCCAACATAGGCAATATATATAACGTTTCAAAGAGCAACAGATAGGTATTCATTTAAAATGTATCCTTACAATGTCATATTGGATATAGCAGCTTTCTATTGCCATTAAAAGCAGAAAACACACAAAAATTACCCTTGCCAAAATTCACAAACCACTCACTACAGTCACAGCTCCCACTGACACGGAGATACAAGTTTGACCCCCCCATCTATCATATGACCTCCTGATTCCTTACCATATATGCTAGCATATATAAAAAAAAACAATAAGCTTCTCAGGTATACAGATTTTTAAAATCGATTTTCCATAAAAAAGTGATATTTCCATGTGCTTCAGAAAGTGCCAAAATCAGCCTCAAGCTGTCAGATGACGCCCTCAGACACGCTCATTTCGTGCACATCAAACTACATCAAAATCATGCCAAAATGGGTTTGCATGGTGCAAAATCGCATGCCCTTTCAGAATATGCACCTTACAAATGCCATAGTAAACTCAGCCACCCCCCACGGCAAGAAAACCGACTGTTTTAGGTACCACACTGAACCCTTAGTAAGTTTGTTTACATACAAAAACATGTGTGACCGCTATTATTCTAAGACTAGACCCATAACTGTCTAATGACTTAATTATTACATATAATATTATAGACCCAAGTCCATTAAATCATAATTCATTTCAATATGATTAGAATATCTATCTATAAATTATTTAGAATAACGCATTTTGCAAAAAACAACCACAAAAACCTAACCGAGAAAACCCCAGATTTTTGTGGGTGGGTTTTTGCATGACCAACCCTGACAATATTACTAAACAAGGTTGGTGCTCTTTTTTGGTTACTGATTTTACTTGAGCTTGCATTAATACTGGTAACTACATTGTATATCTCATATATCAAAGTGCCCCAAACTTATTATGGGGAAGGCAGACATGACATTTGATCAACACCAGCATGTTCCTTGTGATTAGTTTAGCGAACACTATTTTCTGGTCGTACAATATTTTAGTTGCAAACTAGATATGATTGTGGAAGGACCTTTACATGTAGGGCACTGAATAGTGTGACTTCATCCAGACTCCTGATTTCTAAAGTGTATCTGTCTTGAGATATATTTTCTGGTTCGAGTATCCATAGAAAAACATACTATATTTTAGTAACCAGATTTGCTTGTTACACCACTTTGTGATAATGAAAAAACCCACCCCAAACCCAGTCATTGTAAACTTTACTTATTTTCAGTTTTAACATACCAACAATAAAATCTTGCTTATTGTTAATGACAAGCCCAAATTATTTGATACTTACTTAATTACTTAATCATAACCCTGAAATCGAACAATAGCAGTTCAAGGTAGTGAGGAAATTAAGTCTCTGGGCAAGATATGTTTCCTGAACATATACCGGAAGCACTGACACACACAGTGTAATATATGTCAGTTCAAAACAGATCACTTATGACATAATCTTTTGTTTGTTGCACCTCCCTGGATGATGGACAGCTTTGCGATGACATTATCTTTTATGACAACACAGAATATTACCCCGCAGACCAACCTTTTGAGGTTGATTGTCCGGTTGGGCAACCTAGGTATTAGAATTACTGTTCCGTGTCAAAGATTAAACTATTATATTCTTCTTTCTTTCTCTTTACTATGGCAAGCAAGCTCCTACTGCTATTCTGACATATCTGAAGATAGGTTTTTCAACCCCAAGCTTCCATTTGACTATGTCATGTGGCCCTGACGGGACTCGAACTCACGACCCCAAGGTTGTGAGACCAGAATGATACCATCATCCCAAGTACCGGGCTGTTAAAAGGTTACACGGACGAACCATTGTCTCTGTAACCCCCAGCCTACATACTTGGTCAGTTATCCTCTCAACCCAGAGACAACAGGTCAATCAAAAAATTAAAGGGCGACAAGAAATGGTAGTTTAGATATGCCCCTATCCAATAAAGTATTATAGCCGGTACCAAGCTTAAAATATTTATCTAAAATTTTATAGCCTCGTTTAACCCCATGTTTGAAAGTTTCTGAATACGTTCTGTTCTAATAGTGAACACAGTCCACCACACTCTTCTATCTAAATGCAGTGTGCATGTTCATTACACATAAATTAAACAATAGCAAAACGTTACCTTGACAACTTCAGCTCATTTTTAGGCAGCAAAATATACTTCAAAAATTGGGATGTAACCTACCTGTGCTGCCCCCTATGAGTGACTTGATGACAAGGTCATCATGTGCACTTAAGTGGGCACCATCAGCTTGATGTTAGGTCATTACAGTCATCCAATGTCCAGCCGCTTACAATCCAGTGTACAATCTATACCAGAAAAACCTCTTAAAAAGTAGGACCTATCATTTTGTGATCTGTATGCAGTCTGGCCCAGTCATGCTGATGCATAATGGGTACATTGTGTTTACGTTTCATGTCAAAGTGTAACAATTTGGAAACCATTATACTATTTAGAGACTGGAAAGACTTCAAAGTTAAAATTTGGGGATAAGAAGTATACCATATACAAACTCACATGACCACAATGCCCATAATGCATAAACCATGCCGATGTGACAGGCAATGTCAATAATTTTATGGCTCTCTCATGTAGAAATTTTGTCGCTTGAGTAGGCCTATTCGCCTCGTTCGAGTACTCCGTCATATGTGAATTCTCTCTATAACAATGGTTCCAAACAGGTCAATAATTGTCTGCTGCAGGTGTTTGTGTATGGAAAGCTTTTAGCCTGTTGCAATTGTACATCACATTGGTCATTGAGGGTCTTAACTGTCTTAGCTTCATTTCCTGGCAATCGTCAGTTCCTGGTGTAGCAGACAAAAGCAACTCAACATGATAATGACAAATCTTAATACATAGTACTCAAGTGCAAGATTTGAACTTGAGTAATTGGTACATATTCTCTTTGTGTACGAGTACTCGAGGTACCATTGAGGACCCCAGCTATGTACAGCGTATACTCTGAAGCAAAATGTACTTGGTAAAATAGACACCCAGAATAGATTGTACACTGAAATTGTGACTCAATACTTAGCACTTATTGTGCAGAAATCATGGGCTTGAACAATGGAAGAAGCCGCACACAAAAACTACCCAGTACTTCAAATCTATATCTATCACATACAGCACCAGTCAGCGAACAGTTTGGGAATATATTACTGTAGTCAGGGTGCCAGGTAGCCTACCCCTTTTTTGTCAGTTATAGTTTTTTTCTCTCTTAATCCTGTTAGAAGGGTGTCTTGGGATCACCAATTGACCAGGTGGACCTTTGGCACCCTGTAGCATTTCCTGTTATTAAAGATGGCCGCCACGATGGCCGCCAGAATACATAAATGGCTCTAACTCCCTTAATAAACAACTTAGAAAGATGATATTAATGTCATTTAGTAGGTTTTTATGGTCAAGGAATTCAATAAAAGCAATAATAGGTCACTAAGAGTGATACATTTTAAAATAACTTACATAGCCACTGTAAAGCATGTCAATACATGCACAATAGTACACACGGGATATGAATGTGGAAAATTTTAAATCACTCATATAAATGTAGCATGATATTCAGAGTTCATTATGATTAGAATACAATTAATATAAAAAAAGTGACTGTAACGTGAAAAAGGGACAAGGAAACTATTACTAAGGCTGGATCGCCGGCTACGAGGTTGGAAGGGTACGGTGTAGAGTACATTAGCCGACTACAAGGAATACTAAAGCCACTGTAGGTCAGATCAACCTTGAACTTAAAAGTCCAACTCCTACAGGCGAGGGTAGTAACTGGTCCACCGACTAAGAGGATGACCCTTTCTCCCTTGACGTCCAAGCCGCCAAGATTTTGCCGCGCCATGTCCGGCATTGCTGGGCTACGGCCACCACCCGAAAGTGACCAACTTGCTGACCAGACACACCACCTACAACTCGTCAGATGGCGTGATGTGCCCTCCCCCAAAATGGCGCCTACTTGTTTGTAGTCAAGGAGGGCGGAATCCAGCTAGCGGCGCTCCCCCACTTCGTGGATTGGTTCGCGGATTGGTTCCTTGCTGTTGCTGCTGTAGCAGAAGGCACAAGGTTCCCTTTCCTGCGGCCAGATGAGGTCTTGTTTGCTGCAGCCGGCGCACTACTGCCCGCAGCCGCAGCTGGGGGACAGTCGCGCGACTGTCTGGGTCGGAGGCCAATTCCATACTCGCGATGGAGATGGACGAATGGCTCCTGCTGCTTGTGGAAGATCATGAGCTGAGGGTTCGCGCTTACGTCCGAGTCAGCTTTGCCGTCACCCCGGAGTCCCCAGTCCTGCGCTGATGTCTTCAGTCCACCGCTGCATTTGGACTGAGTCTGATGCGTTGCCAACAGCCTGGAATCGGCTATAATAGTTGTCCAGTTGTTGCTCCAGTTCAGCTGCCTCGCGGAACACTTGTGGACTGTCAGCTTCACTTGGGCACCCATGCAGGAGTGTCGCGAAGCTGCAGGCTCAGGTTGCGAAGGTTGTCCACTAGCTCGCGAAAAGTTAGGGACATGTCGCGGAGGTTATCCGCGTTCTTGGAACCTTGACTGTGCACATGATCCATGTCAAGAGTGCACTGCGCCGCATAGTCCTTGGCAAGTTGTGCCTCCTGCTTAGCAAGGGCCAGATATTGCTAGAGTTGGTCGGCCTCCCCTGCGCTCGTGTCGAGTTCCTCAACCACGATGCTCAAAGAAGACTGGTCGGGTGCTGTCGCTATCTCATCAGCCAGACTAATTCCTGGGACTCAATGCGATTAACTTCTTTTTGCTTGCGCGAGATTTCGCTTCGTTGGTGAGCTGCTGGAAGTCGGAGGTCAATGAGTCAAACTCCGTCTTAAGGGTGTTGCACTCCTTATGAGCGTCATCGCGCTCAGGACGATTGCTGTCGGCCTCTTCCTTATAATCATTGCCCCACTTCATCTGAGTCGTTAGCTGCTGATCTAGACTGACTTGGTCGCGCTTCCAAGCCGTCTCTTTTGTTCGCACCTCCTTCTCTAGAGCGGTGTGCTTGCTGTGAAGGCCAATGAATTGTTCCTCCGCGAACTGCGCACGCCCTATCCATGTGTCGCGATTGCTGTGCAGGTGCCCAGCAATTGACTTCTTCCCACCGCGAGCTGTTGGGCTGGTGGAGTCACTGAGACCGAGCTTAAGCGCACTGCCCCCGTCTGCCTTTCCCACCTCATGACCCCGATCGTTGACTGCGGGGCGAGCGAGGCGGCGTGCCGGTGCCGGCAGTGCTCGTTGTAGGGTACTACGTACAGCTGGCGACAGACACAGGTGGTGGTTTTCGGGGAGATTCCCGCGTAGGACTTGATGAAGTCGGCTCAGGCACAGACAGTCCCTTCACCGACTTGAACAGAGCCTGTATCACGCTATGCCGAGCTGGCAGAGGCGTCGACACAGGCCCCGGAGCTGCTGACTTGGCGGCCGTCTAGCGAGGAATCCTTACTAGCTTGGACGTTTCTTTGGAGCGCGAAGTGCTCGACGCCACTATCTCGTTGTACCGGTTAGGTGGGCGTTCACCCACCACGAAGTGATCAATGCTGTCCACCTTGCAAAGCCTGTCTGCAGGTCTGCAATCATTTCTTGTGGTCCTCGTCCCATCCCTGTGCTTGTGGATCCACGTCGCGTAAATGGAAACCGACCACGATGTGAACAAGCTTCGCGTCGGAGAACCATTTTTTACGCCCGATGACTTGTGGTAGCCCGATACGTGCTACGTACAGGCCCATAAACTCCATCATGAGTTGCTGCGTGATGGATTGGGGAGAGCTAAGGTCCCCCAAACGCTCATCGTTGCCGTCATCATTTAACGCATTCTTGACTGAAGAGCTCTTGGAGAGAGGGATAGGAAGTTCTATACCATCAGTTTACCAGGAACACGGGGTTATCAGATCGGGAATTCTCCCAGCTAGCGGGCAGTCCCATAGTCAGCTTTCGGTGACCGAGTGACCTGTAAGAATTCTCAGATCTAACTTTCCACCATCCGTCAGATCACACATACCCATAACCCAACTATCTGAGTTCAACATTACCCGGGTGGTAGCCCCCTCCCCCACTATCTTGTATACAGGTTCAGCCCACTGTGGCTTCACTGAAGCACCCGGGTCCGTGGTCTTTCACCATGTGTAAGGAAATTAAGTGTAAAGGTATTTGAAAGGCCGTGGAGTCAAACGCACTGTCTCCTGCTAACACCAGACCAGTCATTATATGTAGGACAGGCGCTCTAGACAGCTGAGCTAACCTTTCCACGCCTGACCCTGAATTTCCTTACAATGTTTTTATTGGATTCCTTGACCACAAAAACATTAAATGACACCAATATCATCTTTCTATGTTGTATATTTTCTTTGTTCATATCGCATGTGTAATTTTGTACATGTATGGAAATATTTTATGGTGACTATGCAAGTCATCTTGAAATGTATTAAACTGAAAAACAGTCATGTTTGATAAGTGGTTTCCTATCAAAATATCGGGGAGTTAAGTTTCAAATTCACGTTTTTAACAACAACAAAAGCCTGAACTCCACATTTCCATGTTGATTTTCCGAGAAATAAAGAGGATTATGATAATATTTCTATTTTATTTGTAAGCACGTTTATTTGCCAATATAATACGCACTTTCCACTACAAATTTGAAGCCTCAAATATTCTTATTTTTCTGCAATGAACCACGGCATGTGATATATGGATGGAATCGTCTTTCTCTCACATCTTTACATTGCCACTGAAATAAAATGAAGAATCGTCTCATCACCATCTTTATTTGGGCAGGCAATTAATCCTTGTACTGGCTGCCTATAAAATGAAGAACTTGGAAATCCTTGGGATCCCTCCATCAAAGTGATTCTATACCAGCTCAACCCAGGTCATTTGGTCTGCCTGGAATCGTCTTCTCATGACTTTGTCCCTCACTCTGGCTATCCAGCCGGTGCCGCTTGGCTCATCCTCTCAAAGTCAGCCATCCCTAAACCAAGCTTTAATTTAAGCTCACATCATCCTGGGGCAATTAGCCTCTCAAACGGTTCAGGGTCTTGGAGGAGGCAGCCCAGTTAATAGTTAGCATCCTTACGACACAAGGGAGTAAACTCTGCCTCTGGATACCAGCGGGAGATGCTTGTTTGTGAGTATCGGAGGAGCTCACTGAAATTACCCCATGTTTTCCTGCATCTCACGGTAGCAGCTAGCTCACAGTCACCACCGCTGGATAGCATGTCACCCAAGTAGCAGAACTTGGTCACAACTCCAGCTTATCACCTACTGTGACCTCCTTGACTGGCCTTTTCTGGCAGCACCTGCACATACATATGTAACTTGTCATGGCGGGGGCCTTTGATGCCACTGCATTTTTTAAAAACCCAACAGGCACATTTTCCACAGTAGATGGAGTTGTCTCTGTACCCTTGAGACAGACAGCATTGATTCCCAGTCTTCTGCAGTCTGTCGAAAAATCCCATAGTATTCCTTCTCCTCGTCTCCTTCCAGACCTGCCCAGTAACTCTTGTTTTGTGTTTGCAATAATGACTAGATCATGCCATCCAGTGCTGTGAAGGGAGAGAGCTAAGTACTTGATGAAGAGCAGTGGGCTTAACTGAGCCCTGGTGCCACGATACACTAAACTCTTTCACTGTTCTCAAAGTCATATAACCCAATTAAAATTTGTCCGGATGACAATCGCCATGAAAACGCATTTAATTTAGGCTACAATGCAATTAGCCTCGATATCAAGTGGCATAACGTCACGCTTGATAGAATGCGCCTGTTTTTGACCAATCAGCGATTGAACCTAGTTTTCTGCAATCGGAAGGAAGTGTCATGGCGCTACTGACCAGGTTGTCATATTTTTGGTCAAAAATCTTAGTATTATTCGTCTCCCGTGCCTCATCTAATTATATCTTATAATCCGAATGACAAGAGAGGCGATTGGCAAACTATTGATCAAGTGTGGACGTCGAAGAAGTATTATGTCTCACGAAACGATTGACACTTGCAATCGGACTTCCCAAAGATGAAAGATGAGTGGCTGACATTTAGTATGTCATGTTTGCAAGCGTTTATGGAGCAAAATATTGTGAGTGAATCTGTGTTATTATAAGAATACGATGATTTATGCTGTAGTTGGTTTGTAACCGAAACCAAATGTTGCCACGATTAGTATAAGTTGTGATACTACGCAGTTCAAAATCTGATGCCGGCCTGTCAAATTCGAATCGGCGATTGCTTACAATGTTAGTTTAGATATTTTTTTTAACATAAGATCAAGTAAAATGACCACCTAATGGTGAAAATCTGAAACTACATGCGATTTTATGCACGTACGCAAATTGGCATGTTGAAATTCCTATTATTTTAGGCTCTGCAATAATTCTTATAAACACGAATGACAGTCAAAACTGTAAACATCGAAGACGTTTTTTTTACGCGAAATTTTTACGCGAAATAATTTCCCGGTCCCTGCACGGAGGGGGTATACACGTCAAACGTCTGGAAGTAATAAGAGGGTTAAGCTTTTAGTGCTTTTATTGGATTCCTTGACCATAAAAACCTACTAAATGACATTAATATCATCTTTCTATGTTGCATATTAAGGGAGTTAGAGCCATTTACGTATTCTGGTGGCCATCGTGGCAGCCATCTTGAATAACGAGAAATGCTACAGGGTGCCAAAGGTCCACCCAGTCAATTAGTGATCCCAAGACACTCTACTAACAGGATCAAGTGGGTAGGCTAAAAATCACTGTTTGGCAACCTGACTACTGTTTTAAGTCTCCAGATACATTTTTCTTATATGTTTTATTTTTTTTACATCAAAGGTGAAAAGTCGCTTTGTTTAGACAAATTAATAACATGTAGCTTGATATGCTAAGACTTGTATTATAGTAAAGTCATGATTTGAAATTTTCGTTGTGTATTTTCTTAACTAGTGACTATTTCATTGATCAGAGTTCATATGATTAATTTTTTGTATCTGGTACATATATTTAAAATTTTACAAAAAAAGTTTCCAAATTAGGTTTGTATTGAATTAGTAAATTTCATATCTTTAAATGTATTTGCCATACATATCTAGATTGTAATCAGCAATAGAATTACTCGTATCAGGACTTTTACAAATTAATTACGTACTCAGAAGCTGACAGCTGCAGTTTAATGTCAGAACATTCATGATTAATTCTATTATTCTACGTCTAGAATGGCCAATAATTTGTGCAGACATACATTTGGTCATCTTGCCCTTGCATAAGTGATCATTGGCAAAGATGTGTTTTTAGAAAACCACTTCTTCAAAGTAGTTGAAACAACATTTTCAATAGATGTCATAACTTGAAAAAAAATGTCAGTCAGTTGAAATTTAAAATAGTTCGGTAAAACTCATTAGCAGGCCAATCATCTTTTAAAGAATCAAATGACAAATAACCACTATAATGTATATCTGCACGAATAATGCAAAGGTCACCCTACTAAAAACTTCAGATATAGACAGACACTCACCTGTTTTGGTTTGAGGTCTGAGGTTGATGTGCTCTGTACTATTTGTGGAAATGGTGTTTGGTGGCTCCATGAAGATGGTCCTGCTGATGTGTCAGGTGCCAATGTGGAAGTACCGAACAGTGCCCCCTGTTGTGGAGACATTGTTTCTAAACTATCCTCCCCTAGTAGAGGCTGTTCTTGCTGTGTTAGTGAGTGCTCATCTCCCATTGGACCTGTGTATGATGATACTGTCTGTGTACCTGGCTCATCCTTGATAAACACCAAGTCTTCACTATCATCATCTTCAGTTTCTTGTTTGATGATTTTTTCAGAAAATGTGTTTGAAGAATTGTCATTGTCACTATCCACTACCTCTTCAGACCCACTGTCTTTTGCTTCTGCTTGTTTGGACTTTTCAGCACCACGTTTCCGTTTCTGTCTTTTCCTTGTGGACTTTTTAGGAGTTGTTTCATCTGACAGCAGAGAATTATCATCACATGAATTTGCATCTTCAGCAGTTTTTATTGTCTCACGAATATCGAGAAGAAATACATCATTCTCATCCAGAGTTATTCCTATTAGAGCATTGATGCAGAACTTTGATTTGTAGGTAAGACCATTTCTGCACAGTAGGGTTACAGTATCCGCTATCAAGGTGCGCACTCGCTCTTGTTCTTCTTTCATAACCATGGCTGGTTTTCTTTTCTGGATAAAAAATTTGAATATTTTGAGTACATTATAAAATCACTCTAGATAATCAATCAAATCCTTTACTATTATACAGAGCCACAAATAGGAGAAAAATCATACTTGTCCATAGGACAGGTATCCTGAAAATATACCCAGAATTAAACGTCCATATCATCAAACTTCACATATATTAAATTGAAACTAATGTCTGGGATGACAGAGAAACACTTGTCCATAGGAGAAGTGACGCAAAAGTTTTGCCCCTCCTGACCAAAGAGATACCCGTCTCGGGATGATAGGACAGGTACTTTAATATCAGTTGTCCTTTTATATAAACTAAAAATTAAAATCATTTCGATCTACTAATACATCAGTTAATACTATTACATCAGTTAATAAGAACATAAGTTTGACTATTTGCCTACGGGAGAAAAATGCCCAAGAAAGACTCATGGTCATGGAAGGTTTGTCTCAGTTTTGAACTTTGAGGTATAAAAAATTTAAACAATATCTGAAACACTTTGCTTGCTTCATTTGGTTTTTAATAAATTGTTTTTCATTCAGAATTTTTTCACTTTCCAATCTTAATTCTATTCATGCATCTTGTTTACAAAATTGGTAAATAACTGGCAATGACGAGAAAATCAGGACCAGGATGTTCCAGAACACACCCAGAGTAACATGGACAATGAACAAGGAATTAAGATATTGGCAGAGATTTCAGCTATTAGACATCCAAGTGATATATATTTGTTACAGAAATAATCTGCAATAATATGCGATTCCATTCATGCAGATCGAGGTAATGGATTTCGACATCTTTCAGGCAAAATGGCTGCAGGCGAGCTCTTGTCCGGATGATTCAGGGCAGAGTCAAATGTTTTGCAGGGTGTGGGATTAATAAGCAAAGTGTGGTGGAAGAGACACATAGATCGGATGCACACGTGGGTGGGCTTGAGCAGCCTTGCAGAACCCAATCAATGCACATCTCTGAGAGATATGGGTAGGATAGGAAGATGAACATTAGATCAGATTTATTCAGGATTTCAAAACATGTACAATCAAAATGCATAGGATACAATTTGTGTGCTTCCGTGGCTGGATGGATATATATTGAGAGTTGGACTTGAGACCAGAACACTGTGGATTCGATTCCTGGTCGGGTGTGGTGGTGTTGAGTAAACCTACCGCTAGCAGGTTGCACACTGGTCCATGGTACCAACACGAGAAAGGGGCACAGGTCAAGCGAGTGAAAGCTTGAGTGATAAACACGTCTGCACTACGGTAATGATGTGCAGTATGCTCCCTGAGGAGTTGTGGGAGAATATAGTGTGACGATGATGACAATGACATGATGCAGATGTAAAGTTGCAGGCGCACAAACTAAATTGCAACTGTTTTAAATAAGCACATATTTACGTTTAGGCTTCAATCTTCAATCTTTAATCCGGAAAGGGCCGATGGCGTACAGGAAATTTTATGCATTTGTGACATACCATGTACATGAATTAATTATAAACAAGTGCAATAATAAAAAAAAACAATCACAGTGAATTAGAAAAACAACAAGAACAAAAAAGAACAATAACAACAACAACATTTCTAATGACTATAGTACTATACAAGAGTCCATGTATTACATACTTTCTCCCAATGTAAAGGGGTCATCCATATTACTGACTTGGCTTTAAAAATTTCAATAGATCCTGCATTTAATATTTGTATAGGAAGCATATTCCATATACGAATGGTACTACAATAGAAACTATATTTATATGCATCGGAGTGGAGAATTTTAACCAGACGTCTTCCTAAGCAGTCGCCTGGTCGCCATGGCAGGTTATAAATACTGCCGGGCGAGGGTGAATAAAATGCTACAAGTCCGGGCGGGCGACTAAGGTCAAATCCCCTATTTAAATGTGGTCAACATAAAGCCACTAGCAGCAGAAGTACTGCGGTGTAAACATTATAGCTCTACTGTGCAGTGGCCGACTGCAGCTTAGACTGCTTGCTGCTATAGACTTTTAGTTGCAGGGAAGCCTTATTAAGAGGGGAAATTCTGATGCCAATAAAAAGTAGTAATAACTTATAGTTAAATTATCTTGGGAATTGAAAGATATTAAGTTACTTATTGTTAAACAAGTGTAGTAGTCCATATTTGAAGTCAAGAGATTAATTCTGCTTGCATAGCTGTTATTAAATCCACTCTATATCCATTTGTTTACATAATTTACATGGGATTTACAGAAGCTTTTCAGGTGTTGTTTTAATGCCAAATTAATCTCTTCTTTTAGCTGTGCATTCTTGCACCTTTCCTACAAGTTTTGACTTCAATTCATAAATACTATATACTGTATAGAAAGATTGTGGCAATACACATCTTTATGCAACTTGACCTGTGTGATATTGAATGTTACCAGTATTTTTCTGCCTGCATTATTTAAAATGAATATAGAAACAAATATTATTAATTTAAGACGTTTTATTTGGAAATGTTGATAAAATGTATTTATGTATTTACCACCTTCATTACACTTGGCATCATTTGAAAAAATGTTTATAATTTTATTGTCCACAGGCATGAAAAGTGTGTGTATGGGGGAGGGGGGGGAATAATCGTGTTGAAAGCCTGCAATTGTATGTGAATATATTTACACTTTATTAGAGTACTGAATCACGGACCACCAAAAATATTTACGGACCAGTCAGCTTCAGACCCTACTAGCCCGTACGGACCAGTATGAAATTTGGCGAAGCGTCAAGTCTGTTAACCCTATTGTATCTTACATCAGATCTGTATGACAACTGTGCAGTGGATGGGAAGGAAATATTGACAAGATTATTCTTAATCTTATAAAACATAGACAGATTATAAATTGCTCTTCTATGCTACCACATATTATCACACACTTGACTCTAGATTCTATATATATATTCTAGATTCGTATAATTGTGATGAAAAATATCTGTCGAATAAGAGGTTGCTTATATTCTCAAGGAAACCCCCGCGTCACAAGTCTCGTGGTCACACACCAGCTAGGCACGTGACCATATAACTGCATGGGAATTAATCATTTTTGACGTGATAATTTTACAGATGCTAATAAAAGTTTCCGGGGGCTTTAACTTTGCCGACATCTATACAGCAAATGCCTGGACCTTGCCAAACAATCACAATGAACACGTGAAACGCTGTACTTACATCAAACGCAGCTTTTCAATTGTTAAGTAATACGCTTCACGTTCCAGACGTTTTCTTATTAACGTCAATAGGGGACACGTGCGTTTTTTATCACCGGGCAAACAGTAACCGGAAGGGAGTGTTTTCTTGATAATTCATTAAATGACATTTACAAGAAAACATTGTTTTTTAAGCTTCTGACAGTGAGTACTAGTAATTGCAATGCTTGCTGCTGCACTACAGTATACTGTAGTAACACTTGCTTGCACTGAATGGTGTACTAGAATCGAACTTAGATTTCTATAATTTAATGAGTACGAAACGTGGTGGTATAATCACATGTTAAAAGTGGATAGACTAGAGTCTAGCAGTAAGCATAAATATTGATGACATAATTTTAGGTTTCATATTGTGTTTAGTATACTGGCTGTCACTTGAAGTGCCTCGGTTCGAGGCTCGGATATCTAACACAATAAACCTTACAAGATCTAAGTAATGAGAAAGAATAATCAAACAAATAGCAAATGTATAAATGTATAATTTACCAAAAATATTACAAAATATATTTAAACTAGTTAGTTTGGATGTGAACGGCGATATGAATTAAATGTTTTCAATTATATACTACTTTACATATAAGAAATGATTGCAGTGTTCCAAACTGTAATAGGGCGCGCAATGAATCAATAGGCGAACCGTTCTAGATTCTAGATGTGTTAAAAACTTTATCACAATAATACAATAAATCGGCAAATATTTACATATTTTCATGGTATAAAATATAAGCTTAAAGTGACTATTAGAATATGCATATTAGAATATATATATGTGAATTTGGGGGATGCGGGTTCGAACATTCATTTAAGATTCTGATCAAGTGACTGACTTAAGCATTTTTCAATGACGTAACGAGAAATTGTGTTAAAAATATATTCTGCACGACTCTGATCAGATGGTGCAGTAATATAATTTCCAAATTTCTATGTAAGTATAGAAGTTTTGTTTGGATTTTAGTAAGTAGTAAGTATTCCTATTATTGGTGGTCGTAGTGGTGTGATTGTCTAGCTGCTACATAGTAATGAAAGCGCGTAAAAAGTCGATCTTGTTCAAAGGTCTTGTAATGAGTAATGTTTGTACTAGACCCCTCTCTAGCCCAGGCCAATGTCAAGCGCCGGTTTTGCCGATGTTCATGCTGTTGTGCACCTGCCGATATTAGAATACACGACAATAACAGACCTTTTATGTTGCTTACATTCTATGACAACCTAAATTATCAATGAACAAACATTGTACATACTAAATACTATCCTTTTGCATTGATTTGAAAGTAAAAAATACAATTGTTTATCGGCGACGTGAAAAAGAAGCATTTACCGGCACGCACCTGCAAGCACCCGCAGTATTCAAACACAGATGTAAACAAAGCCCGCATTTTCACAGAAAACTAATTTTTTATTTCTTAGAAAATGGGATATGAAATATCAATGAATGGCAATGTCCAGCGTATGTATAGACCTTTAAAATGATACCAAAATTGCCATATGTGGAAGAAAGTATAGGCATGTACTGTCACGATGAAGGGTGCGTTACTGCAGTATTTTACAGGTGATGTTTGGTCAGCAAAATGTCTATTTGGCCGTTTGTTAATCTTTTTCTTCTATAGGTGGCCGGTAAAGTATACCAATTTTATACATACCAAATATGAACGAGGTTCACCCTATAGGGTTTTTCTGAATTTCGGGTTCACTTTTACTAGTTTGGAGGGATCATAACGAAGACCAAAGTTCTCGGACTAATATTTGATTGTTTTTATGTCAGATTGTATAAGTTTTTTAAATTGAAGTTTAGATAAAGTTTGTGAGAATCTGTACATATAGAAAAAAACATAGTTTAATGGACCAATGAGTATATAGTAACCCCCCAAAGAAGCAGCTATTTCGTGAACATTTGGCGCCCACTGACGCCACGGTAATTTCACCCATTATCGCCGCGGCAAAAATGACGATATTATTGGTGACAATAGCGGATTCTCGGAACCCTGACCCGCACCTGTAGCCGTATAATATATAGCGTATGTTCGTTGGGCGTCTCTCTCAGTATACAGGGTATTAACTCAGCTCTACATGTAGGGCTAGACCCCTCTCTAGTCATCGTCTAGTAGATGGTAGATTACATGATCCACTTTGTCTTAGCTACGAACCGGTCTGGCACAAATAATATTAACTTCTTGCTAGAATCTAATTAATTTATCATTTTAAAAGCACATGAACCGATTCTTCACAATCATATTAAAATAACTGTTCTTGTAAAAATAATGCACTAACAGAAGTACGTGAAGTTTGATGTAATCCATGTTTTTAACACCTACAAACTGCATTAGTTATTGGTTCTAGTATTTAATTACTGAAAAGCGTTATGTGACGAACCGGTTCATTTGTGAAAATAAGAGTGTCTGACAAACCAGGTCATTACGACAGACAGGGTCATGGCTATGTGGATCATTAACCAAATACATTCGGCAATATGACCGCTATAGCTAGTAAATGGAGATTCATTGAAACACTTAGCCAAGATTCTTGAGTTAAGTGGATCATATACAGCCTAGATGTATTCTCTCGTTAATCGTGTGTCTCGTCCAACGGCTCTCGCGTGGAAACACCACTAACTCAGTCATAGGAAAGTCAATATCAGCTGAATGTTTGAGGCTAACAGATGTACTTATAGTACTAAGTATGTGTACTAGTACAGCAGAGTACCTGCATAAGGTTGTAGACTAACATTTTCGGAATGAGAACAGTCTTTACTGTTTTGTTATGACTTCCCGTCATTACTTTCTTGATGTTGATGGCTGCTCCGCAGACCCTCTAAACAGGTAACATGCAGAAGGGAAAAGGGCGCACACTAGTCTAAAGGTTGATGTATATATAGTGCAGACCTCTGCTACACACACAGCAGGGATCGCGTTCCAGTGTAATATATAGTTTGGAACACTGTGTTGTATTCCACAGTGGAGAGGTCTTCCGACTCGCCTTTGGTCTGCACAGGTTGATGTGATTTTGTGGTAATTTAGAGAGTGGTTTCGTTGCTCATTCTATGCCGATCTCTTGTAGAGGTATCTATGTGGTCATTTAGGATTTTGTTTAATGTCTCAAGTCTCAGATTTCTTCTGCGCACAGCCAGGTCTGTCCAATTCAGTCTCTAGGAGTATTGCCACACTGATCATCCCATGGCCATGCTCACCACAAGCCTGCACTGCCTGCCTCTGTACACGTTTCAACTTATTTAAGTCTCGCTTAAGAGTGGGGTCCCAGATTACACCATAGTACTCTAGTTGAAATCTGACCAGACTGGTGTAGCAGGGTACCAGGAAGAGCCTGGGAATTCTGGTCTTGAACGGGGATGTCAAGCCATAATTTCAGAAAATTGTCCTATTTTTGGGAAAAGTTGTTAATGTATTTTTTTAAATATTCATAGGTCGACATTACTTTTATTATCGTTCGCACAAGCACGGCCATTTTAAAAATATACATATACTCGTTTCAACTGCGCATCGGCCGGTCTAATACCAGCATTTGCACCATATCAAATCAAATTGTGAATGAGATAGATGATAATGTGCAGATTTAATATGGCAGTGCAAGTTTATAGATAGAAATAAATAATATACTACACATTTATATGTTAGATCATTTAACATATAAATACGTAGTTTATTATTTAACTTAAATGCATTACTAAATAACTATATAGAATGAAAACTTTATGTATCCATGTATACCCTAACAATTAAGTACAGTTCTGTTTATAACTAGTACTGCTTGAACTTGTTTACAGAATTAATTTTTGTAGTACAATATTAGAAATGTCATTTTGTATTGTCATTTTTCAATTGATTCTCTCATTCATGTCAACCAAATGCACCTGCTATTCTTGCAGGTCACTTCACATTCAACTTTTCAACTTGCCAACTGATGGTAGCAAGGAAATCAGTATTATTACTTACCAAACTTCAAAGAATTATAAAGGAATCAAATAAGATCTTGAACCAAGTAGGGAATGATATGCACAATACCATGAACTCACTACTGCAACATGGTCTTCAACAATCCATGAACATCCTTGGTCCGCAGACTTTCATTGGTCAGACGCTCCAACCTTTTGGAATACAACCCAGACTTGCTTTATCCTCATCTGTTAATCTACCTATAAATAACTTTATTCAGCAGCCATCACAGCAAGATCTAAATAAGCTACTACAGCTTGGATTATTACAACAATCGTTTATACAGAATTACGCTTATACTAATTGTGCAAATTATCACCCAACAATAGTACCAAGAGCAGAACTGCATACCAAGTCAATTTCCACTCCAAACCTTTGTGAGGAGATCAAGAACGAAATCCTCAAGCACATACAACCAGCAGACAGGGTATCTACCTTTAATATTCATTATTTGAAGCAGATAAATCTTGTGTGACAAAGCATTCAATTTTGTTCAATGGCAATCTCAGAAACCCGTTAAAACGACGTTTTTTTATTCGGCCGCTGGGCGGCGCTGCAGTCGTCAGGGGTAAGGTAATAAAATATGGCCTCAAAAGTCGTGTATATTAGTCATTTTGAAGATGGTATTATTGTGCTCTATGTTCATAATTATGTATCGTGACATACACAGACATGTTCGCATACTTCTCTAGTTTTCATATATGATACTCACCTTTTATTTGGAATTGTATTTCATCAGCCTTGACCAGATTTTTTAACTTATGTTTTTGTCCTCGACATAGACTTTTCGTGACGCTGCTCTTGTTATTGATACACGACGGTTTGGGATAACATGTATGAGTATTTCTTAGTCTTACTGAAAATACACCTCATAAGTTGGACTTTCTGGGTCGGTTCCCGTACAATTATAAGGCAAATTGCGCAGCGTTTACCCCTGACGATTGTAGCGCCGCCCGGTGTCAGAGGCGGAACTACGGTTTTACGGAGTTTGCCATTGAAGTGCTAAGTTTTGATATGTAAAAAGTATCTGTCACAGACATAAAACTACTCACTTGCATATGAGACTATATTGGTTTATACGTTCACCATTATACTTTGTATACACAGCGGGAGATTAGTTGTATTTAGAATTTATATTATTTGTTTCTAGCCTCTGTTGGCTTCAAAACTGAGAACATTGCAAGTGTCTCAGTCCACTGAGGACTTGTCTTTACACGATAGAGATACAGACTCAGAAGAAAGAATGGGGCGAGGACTCAAGTTAGTAAATTCAATATTTCTTATTCTATTGGCACTATGATGTGCTAAATATTATCAGTCTGGTGGTTACTGTACATAGTGACATTTTCTTGCATGTGCATGATGTAAAGACAATAAAAAGACTGTCCATAATAGCTCATTTTGGATAGCAAAAAAAAGAGGCCTAGATATATAAAATAGATTCAGAAATCTGATCTACTTTCTTTGTAATTTGTAGACGTCCATACACGGGACCTGGTCAGAATCATATGTGGCCACCACAACAAAGAGAGCTTCGTTCAGAGGAACGTGACCAACAACATACATCTCCACCACAACGCTGGCCATGGGGCCCCCACATCCCAGAGTTCAGACACCAGGAGGTGAGTATGGTTGACCTGTCAAATTGTGCCATGTCTGAAACTCAGAAATATATTTGAATCTTGGTGTGTTTCACATTTGAATCGCCAGAATGGGTTCTGCGATATAGCCTATCCTATGAATTTGCGCAGCGATGTACGTGCATCTTTAAAATTTACAATTTCAGCTGTGTCTGATAAAAGATCTTGCATTACCCTCATGTATTTTGGACGTTAGACAATTTATAGACTGTTTTTTTATCTACTGTGTTTCAGATGTCGAATGTGATTATGCATTACTTTGAGGAGAACAAGCAAACACAGGATCTGTACACCAGCAAGTTGAAGCTGCGTGAAGCGCTGTATGCCATCATGAAGGGAGTCTTCCCCTGTTAGTTATATAGCTACCACTATTATGTGCTATCTTTTTTGGATTGCGTTAAATGTTTTTTCTAATCGTTTATATTGAGATGCATTATAATGTTGTAATTCAAACATGACTTTGAATTGATTATTGAATTGAACATGAATTGATTATTTTTAGACTGTGGGCTCTATGTGGTGGGCTCGTCTATGAACGGTTTTGGCAATAGCAGCAGCGACATGGATTTATGCCTCATGCTCTCCAGTGCTCATGTAAGGTTTGATGGCACTTACATAGCAAAGAAAAAAATTGCCACCAAAAGTATACACAAGGGACTCACTTTAAGTAGAACCATAACACAAAGTCTATGTTCCTGTTATGAGATAATATTTTTTTCTAATCTAGTTAGCTCTTGCAGATGGACCAAAAAAAGGAAGCAACAGAGATCCTTCGTATCCTCTATAAGGCCCTGAAGAAACTTTCATTTCTGAAAGATGTAAACCTCATCAAAGCAAAGGTGAACATTATGGTGATATGGTCTCGTATATTTTGAGAAAACACTTAAATTTTTTAAAAAAAATGTCAGTTATATCACAAACTTTGTTGCTTTTTAAATTTTAATTTATGATATGTGTAATAGAAGGCAACTTTTTTGTAAAATTAAATATTCACTTTCAACTCTTTTTTGCAATCTAAAATTATATTTAAATTATTTACAAATGCAAATCATGATTGCTAGGGCCTGCCTGATTCAGCCTGAATAAATTTAGAATTTGATTGAAATCAGAGTTGTCAAAAAATCCTACAAAATATCAGAAAATATAAAAGTATGGAAAATGGGATGATAGAATTTATCACTCATAGTGCATCAATTCGGGAAAAAAACATTAAGAAGTTTGAAAACACCATATTAATAAGGTCATTAAATAATATGCACTTTTAACTCATTAAGGATGTATTTATTGTATTTGTAAATATTTTAAAATATTTCGTTCTGCAGCAATTTTGTCTTTGTGAAAGAGCTGAGCAACAGGTTGAAGAAAAACAGATTCAATATTTAGGTTGCCATTCATTAACGGATGTGCGCATAAAAATTTACAACCTAGCAGTTCTAAGTGTGATAAATAGACAAAACCGGGTGAGTTTGTAATATGAATTATAGTATCAGGTGAGTTCATGTAGCGTATCACGGCGAGCCCGAAGGGCGAGCCTGATGTGGCACAAGAACGAATTCTGATAAAATAATTCATATTACACAACGAACCCGGTTTTGTATTTATCATTCTTTTTTAAATAATTACAATGTTTTAAAAAACATGAAAAATTAGTCAGGCTGAGTACAAGCATGATAACCATGGTATCGCCCCTCTTCGAAGAGGGGTGATAACCCTCTCCAGGTTAACGGATACTTCTGGATCATGATGACCAGAGAAATTACATGAAAAAGAATGATAAAAACTGTTTTGGATACCTTTAAAACCCAAAAATACAGAATGCACCACAATGTTGAGACTCACTCTGATAATTCTGGAGATGTGAATAAAACGGCCATGTATTTTTAGGTGCCGATCCTCAAGTTCTGCGACCGCATCAGTGGTGTTGAGTGTGACCTTAACATCAACAATAGCGTGGGCATTAACAACACTCACCTGCTTAATGCATACGCCACTCGTGAGTATTCATGGCTGCACTAGATTAGACATTGGGTACTTGGCAGTGACGTTGTCAGTGTAGCTAGGTAATGTGAGACTGGCAAACAAATTTTGCTAAATTGTCCTGCTGTTGCTATTTGAATGATTTTCAGACGAATTATTATTGTGATTTTTTAAAGATAACATTTTAAGTCAAATTTACATAATTTGATTCATGTTTTTAAGAAACTCAAACCAAACTTGATTCAGAAATACTGTTTATTAATATTAAAGAAAGTAAATATGATGCTTTATTCACCATCCAAATACCAGTGAATGTTGATTTTTTTTGATAGAGGATTGGCGTGTGGCACCGCTTGTGGTTTTTGTCAAGCACTGGGCACGCACCCACAACATCAACGACGCCAAGGAGGGCACCATCTCGTCCTACAGCCTCGCCATGATGGTGCTGCACTTCCTGCAGGTCGGAGCCACGCCACCCGTCATACCCTGTCTGCACCACCTGTACCCCGTCAGTTGTTATGCTGTTCTCACTGAATGATGCATAAATGTGTGATCTTGTAAATTCATTTGCGATTGGATCTTGTACTTAATATGATTCTCTTCATCTATCTTCTTAACAGAATTTTTGTATACTGGGACTTGAAGTATATTGTTTTATTCAGTAATAAATTTTCTGTCTACTTTCAGCACAAGTTTGATGGTACTATTGATGTCCGGTTGTTGACTCTAAATGAACGACTGCCAGAATATAGATCTGCCAACACCCAGACTCTGGGAGATCTTTTCATGGGCTTTCTGCACTACTACACTCAAGTTTTCAAGTGAGATACTCTTCTACATAAAATATATTTATAAGAACATTCTGTTTTGGCTTTCTGTTCTTTTTCTGTGTTTGCAACGTTTAATCCAGATTTTTCAAAAAGTGAGCCGATTTGGAGTCAAGCATTCATTTACTTTTGTTCGCAATGCTAAAGGTCACAATATGTAATCATTTTGATCACTTAGATCTATTTGTGTTCTGATTTGGTAGATGATGAGAGAACACTGTATTTCAGTTTTGGTCGTGACGCCATGTCGGTGCGTCTGGGCTGTGTGGTGCCGCGTGACGTGATCATGCGACAAAATCCATTAATACCGCCGTCTCAGTGGAAGTGTCTCTGTATTGAAGGTAATGAAAATATGCCATGCACTCTTTATATATAAGCTGCATGGATCTGGATCTCTGGATCTGGAAGGTTACGTTGCCTCAATCAAATCTGACATTAACTGGCAATGGGAGGCCACGTGATGTTGGTACATGGACCTCCAGAGGCAGGCTAGGTAGCCAACTGAGCCTCAGGGGTGGGCGGGGGATCACACTAGCTATAGTTTTCAAACTAGGTGAGTTCTTTTACGTGCAGAGGTGTGGCTCTCCTCTACACGGGACACGCCTTTTAACGAGGCTTCCGAACCTCCGCTTGGCGTCGCTGCCGTCTAGTAGTAACACTGTACGGTGGCGACGTGCTCGGTAGAAATCAGCAACTCAGTGACAGACGTACGACGCATCGGTTTTGGCGACACTGTGTCTGCCATGACCGGGGCGCGAACTTACGACGCAAACAACTCCTGTTTTCAAGTCGTACGCTCTAACCACTGAGCTACTGAGGACCATTTCAGTTATGTAAACATAGCTTCTGTAGTATATTTATGATAATAGTATAGATATTTTTTTTAATTGTACAAGTTGTTTCTAAACTTCATTCAACACCCTTGTTCAATGGGGATGGATTGGAGAAGTTACCATTTGCAAAAAATAGGTACCTGTATATCAGATGATTCAGTTCAATACAGTTACACCAGGCATTTACTACAAACTATAGACTAATATGATGTTCTCTGTGTTGTGCTTTGCAGAGCCTTACGACCTGTCCAACACCGCTCGCTCAGTGTACGACGTCAACACGTTCAGCCGCGTGTTGCGGGTATTCCGTGCGTCTTTCGGCCGTCTGCGCAGCACCGGCGACCTGCGGTCAATCCTCGACGGGCCAGTGTGAGCTTGTAATTAAACCTGCCGGACAAAGGCTGTGGCTCATTTTCATTTTGGAAGTTTTCAGCTTCAATTGTGACTGTTGCTTATATTTTATACGTATTATGATCAGTGCATGTGCCACCATCGCAGGTGATTTTACAGTCAGAAAGGGCACAAGTATGAAATTATGAATACTACAAACGAAGCGCAAATGGAAGTTGGAGATGTGTGTTCCATTTAAGGCTGAAAAATTATTTTGTGTGGTGCTTTCTTTGATAATATATAAATAGGATCTTGTGAAAAATCTTGCCCATTGTGATGGTTTGTGATGTTTACACTTGTGTTATGTGAACAGCTGTATATTTGAAGAGAAAGGACTGTGTGACTTGATGGATTATTTCGATTTTTTTGAGTGCCAAAATGAATATATGTATGTGATTATGGATTGTGTGTAATATTGTGATTGAGAATCATTAGCAAGTGGTTAAGGATTGTGGTGCGGAACAGTGTCTGTATAAAAATTTTGATGGAGGTGTAATCGTTGGAGATAAATGATGGTTAACAAAAACAAAATATTGGCTCGCTGGATTCAGTATGACCACGTGAGGTAAAATATACAAAGCTGGTTGTGTGTCCTTTACATTATTTTTGAATAATGAGAAAATACTTTTGTTATACATTTTTTTTATAATTTTAGACGAGAAAACTAATATATGGTATAAAGCAAAATGTACCATAGATAATATATAAACGGATCTATGAATATGTAAGCAATATATGTAAACCGTCATTTTTCATGATTGAACTTTAATGTCTCTTCAGGGGTTTTGTTTTGAACAATGATTGTTAGTTGAACTCCTAGAATGAGATCTAAAGAATTCATGCTTTAACTAATATTTGATGGATTTACTAGTAGATTAACTGACAGAGTTTGTGTGCAAGAGTTCTTTATCCACAGATGCTATGAGTGTCTTGTTTGCAAGGAGCTTTAGACCCAGTATTCGAGGCATTCTTGATGTTCACAATTGGTAAAATAGTGTGTACATATGGAATCACAAAGGAATGTATGATTATGAGAAAATTTGTATAAAGAAATATGGTTGTAAACGTGTGTAAATCCTAAGAATGGCGCTAATTTGAATTATTGTGATGGACTGAATCATAGGTGATGGTAATTGAGTAAGTTTCATTTGAATATTCAAGATGCACTATCAAAAATGTTACTTCTGTTCTTTCACTATGCTTCTCAATTTGAATAGGAGATAGTTGTAAAGCAAATATTTAGAAAAAAAAATCAAAACACCCCTGTATGCTATTAAAAATGTCATTTGATCTTCGATGGTATGAACGAAAAATGAGGCAGGTGATAGTGTTCCATTTTGTTCATAGTAAGGGCATTATTTGTCTCGCACTAATCAAGTCCCTTTTAGCATTAATTTATTGTTTTTACTTAAGCCTCCAATGTGGAAAACAGACTATTTGGCATTCTACTCGGTAATGTGTACTCTGTGTGTATGGAATAAGACCGGAATGGTTTCCATATTACCTCCAATTTTGTGTGTTAATTTTTCAAAGTTTTATTATGTCATGTATTGTTGTTTTGGGTGTGCATGTGTAATAACAATACAACATAGATGGAAATCACTTAGGTGCTTATTGTTAAATGCTTTATGAAAAATCTGCGTGTAGTGGTGTGAGGCATGGAGACTTGCTGTGGTAGGTTAAGATGGCTTCCATGATTGGTATATATTATACCTCATATCCGTAATATGTGCCAGTGAGTAAATATTCATGGAAACCTTAACCTATCATTGTGCAAATGCCCACCGTGCGAGATAATAATTATGCTTAATTTACTGTAGTTTATGTACATTGAAGTGTCCTTATGATGTGGAAAGTTAAGCACACTTAGTAATTATTTACATTCATATTAGATCTTTAGTTAATTGAAAAATACAAGGTTTCCATGAAAATCTTCATTATATCATGGGATGTGAGAAAAAAAACCTAGCAACATCCCATACACAGGACAACCTTTTTTTTATCCATGTATCCTTATCCTAATTTCCATGAACATCTTCATTATATCATGGGATGTGAGGAAAAAAAACTAGCAACATCCCATACACAGTACAACCTTTTTTATCCATGTATCCTTTATCCTCATTATGTCATCTGGATCTTAGGCTATATTTCCATTTTTCTGGAATGCATACGGGCAAGTAAGACATGGCTTAAGTAGACATTTAACCACAATGATGGAAAACACAATGCGCACCGAATTCTGGAGGAATTCCACCAGCAAAGCCCTCTGAAATAGCTTGTGATAGTGAACAAAAACGTGTTTTCATTAATATAAAAGCATATACGATGAGAATAGCCATGGTGAAGTTCATTATGAATATGTAAAGGACATGAATATTTTGTAAATAGATTAAGATTAATTCACAATTTTCATTTAAACGTTTTTTTATTTAAAAAAATGAAATTGGACTCGCAGTTGCAAAAATGCCGCATGAGCATTGTCCATAATTCACAATTTGAAAGTATGGATAATCTGATATTGCTAATTGAACTTTTTTTGAACTGGTTGAAGTTTGAACTAGACAAATATTAACATGTTAGAACGATTATCTTGTATGTAAAATTTGAAATTAGTCTATTACTAGTATGTTATAAAAGAAAATATATGACTATCTTGTCTGTAGAATTTGAAATTAATCTATTATGTTATAAAAGAAAAAAACATGTGTTCAGACATTAATGATCAAATTGGTATATGATCAGCTTAATGTACACCTGTTATTTTACATGTGTTCTGTGCTTCTGTATTAAAGGTTTTTAGTTTTTGAGTTCTGAACACTAAGTTATGTCATGACAGAAATCAGCATTGTATTCTTAGTGTTCATTGGAATTACCTGTGATATTGAATTAAAACTGAAAAGTAGATCTGTTTTCATCTTTATTGGTAAAAAATAAAAGGAATTAGATAAAATGTAGGCATATTTTATCAAAATGTATCTTAAATTTCTCATCCATGGTAAATATGAATGAGTCTTTGTATACAGTAAATATTGTATACCCCACTTCTAAGATGCTGGGCTGGGGCCCATGATTTTTTCATACAACTTTCAAAATGTTTTAAAAATGCTGTTGATTCATGATAATTGTATGGTGTATTATCCCACTTTAATTATTAAAATAGTTTTGGAATAATATGGAACAATTTTTTAATTTGATATGGAACATAAGGTGTCAGTTTTAATATTGAAAAAGAAAACTTTCTATGCCTGTATTAGAAAGGCTTTTCCCCAAACAAACATTTTGCTCTAATTCTCCCTACCTATTAAAGTATTCTCACGAAGACATACTGTACTTAACTTTACTTAATTAGTTGTTTAACATCAATCAGATGATGAGGCTTAACATTGAACACACATGATGAAAATAGGCTAATTTTCATAATGTACTAAAACAGGTTCTTTCAAATGCCACGAAACAGCCACCACACGGTAGGGTCCTCACAAGTACTTTGAGTACCATGGAGTAGAGTATAGTAATTGAGTAATTTGTACAAACTGTTGAAAAAATCCTTTCTTTTCTGAAAAAATTCCCATCATCAATGTAATATGCAAAAAAATATTTGCATTTTTATTGGGTTTTGCCATCTTGTACATAAGCAATTTAGCTCCCGTTATACCACAGCACCAGAAACCAATATTGTGTATCATGTTCGTATCAAGTAGATAAATATACCAGTAGATATTTTCCCTATAATATTGTGTTCATTGATGAGTTCAAATAGATATTTTGAATATTGGGTTCTTTAAAATTTAATACAAAAGAATCCGTTGAAAATTTATGGTTCAGTCATGTAGAATTTATCCACACACACTTTCTATCAAAATACAGTCAACTATTTCTGGAAACAAACAGGTTCTGCAAACAAAATAATCACACACTTATGGCTTATTAGAACGATATGACATATTACAAATGTATGACTTAAGTACAGCGTGCCAACTACTCAAATCGCAATTTTTCTACTCGTGAGGACCCTATTACCCAGCCATCTCCAACTCGAGCTCTACATTCCCGCCTCGGCCTTGATCCACGTGAGGTAGTTGGTGATTCGCGTGAACACACCGGGCACTTGGCTTGGCTGGCGTGCTGATGTGAAAGATGCGATCCCGGCAAGACGCCACGTGCCTGATGGATCCCGGCACACTAGTGGGCCACCAGAGTCACCCTGAAATGGAGTACCGCCACTCAGTAACACGTGACACAAACCCCTAGTCCGCTGGGGCTCCAGATCAAACACTCCCCGGGGAGTTTTAAAACATATTTTTGTACCTTAGATACTACTCTTAAGGAAAAATGACGTTTGCCCAAAATATTTGATGGCGAAATATATTTTTCGGGGGTCAAACAGGGGTCATCGGGTCAAAATTTCATAAAATTGCATGGGGTCATTGTGGTCAAAATTTCATAAAATTGCATTTATCTCGATTAATAACAAATTTAGAGTAACAACTTGTATTGACCTTAGATAGGAACATGTGTATGTGGAATTCAAATTAAACATCACATTTGACCTTTGACCTCTCCATCAAGGTTACACTAGTAGGTCAATTTCAGGAATTTTGTTCATTTTTTGTGTTTACGAAAAGAAATGAGCAGCTTTGAATATTTCATTTGTTAATAATCCACGATAAATTAGTTTTATTGATATAAGCATTTGTATTCTAGATTGGAATTACATTATGTTTTATTTTAATCAATATTTTACTAAATAGTTTAATATATCAATGGGTTTCACTTTTAATGGTAGAATTTGAGGCAGCATCAGTATCATTGATATCTTCATAAAGTGCATGTTCTCAAATTTTGTTATGTTTTAGTATTATTTGATTGGACATTGGACTAAAAAATGTAACTTACAAAAAAAAGAGCAACAAATTTAATACATCTATATAATACAATGGTCATTGCTAAATCATGGAAAATTCAGTGAAAATGAAATCTAAGAAGCAATGCAAAACAAGGAAAAAGGGCAACATAAAATCATGCATCATACGTTTTAGAAGTATGCAGTCTTTCAAAATAGATAATTTATCAGATTCAGTTTGGGGAAAATTATGAAACAATTGAAGTGAGACATAGTTTAAAGGATCTAAAACAACATTATGATGAAATTTGCAAAAAGTGTACCAACTGAATATGGTAGTAAATGCTATGGTTATCACAAAGAATGCTACAGCAAATTCACAAATCTCAAATATCTAAAAAGCAATAAAATGAAAATCAGATCAAGATCCAGAGGTTGATCAATAAAGAAAAAAAAAATCAAATTTATCAATAACATTCACTTGTGATTTCTGCTTATTTGTGAAAATACTCCAGAATTAATTCTTCCTGGCAAATTTCTTTCTAGTGAAAGTTGGACATGTAAAACAGAAACTGCAGGGAAGACCTTAAAAGAGGGTTCAGAGAGACGAAGTTATGAAAGGATGCTGTGTAAAGTGATAGATGTAGATTTGAAGGCAAGAGAAGCTAAATACCATGATGAATGTAGAAACGCACATAGATATTCAGCGACAAGTATGCAAGAATATATGCAGGAAAAGATTCCATCTGTGTCGGTGTATAGTAGTAACAAGACAGATAAGCTTAAGAAAAAGATGATAAACCATTTCTGACCAAAGTGAGCTAGTCAACTCCGATCATATTAAAAAAAGCCATTTAAACTGCCTTTGAATATGCTTTATTAGATTACAGAAAACTTGAGGATGTTGGATCTTTATTGAATTGTACCACGAATAGAGAAAATGCACGTCCTGTTTGATACTAGAAATATTTATTAAATGAGTTTGACAGCCGTATCACCTGAGTATACGCTACCACTGTACTGAGGCTCCTATTCACCAACCACTTAAGACAGGTATAACTGCCGCATTAGACCACTCGGACATTCTGACCGACCGGGTGGTCTGCCTTAAGTGCTTTGTGAATAGGTGCCACAGTGGTAAGGGTCGAGGGTTTAAGTCCTGAGAGAAGCTATGTGATATAGTCCTATAAACTTGGAGAAATAATCCTCTGATGTCAATACTTACATCTAGCCAATTAATTCCAATATATCTACATATTCTATTCTAGTTGCCAGTCATAGAAAAGATATGTTCAAGGCAAAACAGAAATGTCCATCACTATTACTCAAGTGATCTTTTTACAAATGATCAACGTTGTTCAGCTCTTAGTTTCTCTCTACATTAACATAATTAATGTAAGTGATTTACTAACTTCATAAATGATATAAAAATCCTTTTGCTAATATTTAAGTACTTGTAATTACAGGACAAGTACACAGGCTGCGCAGGAACCTTAGTAGGTCAAGATTAATCTATCACGGTACCATTCACTAAATATCCAACATCCTCAAGTTTTCTGTAATCTGATGAAACATATTCAAAGGAAGTTTCAATGGCTTCTCTTTATGAATATGATCAGAGTAGACAAGCTAACTCCTATGATTGGGTGTCTAATAAATTAACTGCTTAAATGGTTTATCATCATTTTCTTAGTTCAACCTCTGGGATAACCATGGCATTTACCATCATATTAATTCCGTCCGTATATTTTTGCATAATTATTTAATAAAGTATTAATCAAAATAAAACATAAAAGAAGTAATCCCAATCTAGAATACAAATGCTTATATCAATAAAACTAATTTATCATGGATTATTAGCAAATAAAATGTTTAAAGCTGCTCATTTCTTTCGTAAACTCAAACATGAACAAAATTCCTGAAATTGACCTACTAATGTAACCTTGAAGGAGAGGTCAAAGGTCAAATGTGATGTTTAATTTGGATTCCACATACACATGTTCCTATCTAAGGTCAATACAAGTTGTTACTCTAAAATTGTTATTAATCGAGATAAATGCAATTTTATGAAATTTTGACCACAATGACCCCTGTTTGACCTTGAAGGATAGGTCGAAGGTCAAATCTGATGTTTTATTTGGATTCCACATACACATGTTCCTATCTAAAGTCAATACAAGTTTTTTTACTCTAAATTTGTTATTAATCGAGATAAATGCAATTTTATGAAATTTTGACCCGATGACCCCTGTTTGACCCCCGAAAAATATATTTCGCCATCAAATATTTTGGGCAAACGTCATTTTTCCTTAAGAGTAGTATCTCAACTACAAAAAAACATGTGTGCAATGAACATCTTATCTGGGCAGCGCAGCATGCGTAGGTCTAAAAATACTCTGTGCTAAGAATAAAACCTGTACCATTTCCAAATAGTTTTTTTTTATCGCAATAGAAATTATAGTTACATTTATATGTTCATACATAAAATCAAATTGATGCTTCTTACTGGGCAGATGCCAATGCCTCGTGAGTCATAGCCGGCACACAGACGGGTGCTAGAAATAGGGCCGTAGCGCAGCCTGCAGATGGACTCCTCTACAATGGGCAGGGCCACAGCACGGGCCACAGACGACATGCGCCCACCTGAAACATATGACTACGACTTGACTGAACTTTGAGTGTAAATAACAGTGTTTTGGTCCACACGGATAGGATATGAGAGAAAAGGTTAGAGGTCTCTTTATTAAAAAATCCCCGGGAAAATCTCGTACATTATGTAAGGCTCCTATAGTGATATAGACTTCTGAAAGCTGAAGGTTTAATAGCTAACTCGAGCGATCGAGATGGGTTTTTTTGTGTGCGCACATTTATGGTGACGTGGTAATAGTAGATCCATAAGAAATTGTGTGTTGTGGCCTCTCGGACCAGCTTAACAAGTATATGATTTTACTAAATAATGTAATTTGTCCCATTGATAAGGTCTTTCATTGAGACTAAGGTGGGTGCTCTGTGTGATACTTCGAGACTCGCATCAAATCCACCACGATCCTGCACGTTTATTGCGTGCTTTTTTGATACCAGGATACTGACACACAAATTATGTAAGTTTCAAAACTGGTCAATATAAATGCTACCATATGGGTATATCACTCACCATCCGTTGTGCAGCCCCAGCCCTTGATGATGCACTGGGAGCCCACCTCGGGCCAGGATGGCGGCACGGCGTCAGGTAGGTTGACTTCACCCATGGTGGGATTAGTGGCGAGGGGAAGCTCTTCTTTCACTCGCACCATTGCCAGGTCGTGCTTCCAGTCATCTGTAGGAACACATCACCATGCACTCAATAAGAGCATCTTTTCAGTAGCTTATCTGAGGGGGAGATTAGTGGGTTAAAACCCAACCCCACCGTACTCACACACGTGACTACCGTAACTCCTACTCTATCTGAAGATACGTAGACCTCCAAAACGTCATTAATGCAGTTTTATATGCTTCAAATCAGCATTACAGTGTGACTTAAAATTATATATGTGTGTTTTGTCTCATGCTAAGGAGTCCATCAGCGCTGCGACTTTGGGCGACAATGTGCGAGAATTATATCCCGGTTAGCGTGGATGTCTCTACTATTTCAATTTCGTTATTTTTACATTAGTAGCACACATAATTTCCTTCAATGGTTAATATCTGCAATAAAAATTCTGAATGTAGAGTTACGGTAGTCAGGCTCGAGGGTTACAGTAGTCACTACGCAAATGTTAAAAATCAATTTTATGCTATCATCAAACGAACTACCAATGAAATTATGCAGCATGCAGATAACATGCAGTTAACAGTCGCTTTCACACAGTGAAAAGAATCTAAGGGGAAAGTGTTGAACGTCTGGATATTTTTGTATGAAAAATGGGTGTTGAAAATGGTACAGAATGCAGCTGAGAACAAAAGAATACAAATATTTTCCCGGTGGCATGTCCCCTGAACCCCACTACGTACCACTTGCATGTGGGTACCATAGTCACTCCCAACATTTATCAACATTCTCTTTTTTTATCCCCCCCCCCCCCTGGAAAAAAATTCCTGGATACACCCTTGCATTTAAGACACGAAGGGAAGATCCTTTTTGGTTGCTTACTAGGCATACAGTTTATGAAGATTAGACTGAATATGGATGTTTGCACTTTTCTGCTGATGAGAAGATTCTCTGAGAGAAGATCGTGGAGTACGTCTTATACAAAGATTTTCATCTTTTAATAGATGTGCAAAACTGTTACACGACATAAGGACCTAGTGAAAATTCACACCCTGTTGGGGTGAACTATACCATCTACATGAAATGTTACGAATGACGGGGTCTCGGGGGCTGGGGGTGTCTACTTCCATAGTCGCCCTATACGACATGTGCCACTGATAGGGGTCACCTTTTTCAACCCTTCAGTTTCACTAGGGGTCATCTTTTCCACAACTCAGTTTCACTAGGGGTCATGATGATTAAAACATTTCAGCCAGTTTCACTAGGGGAGGTTCAATATCTAACTCTCTACTCATGTGATTTTGCATTATTGAGCCTTAAAAAAGCATAAAAAGTAAATAAATATAAGTTGTAAAAATCCCACACAGTTGGGAATAATACCCAGGGATAATGTTTTGTTTTCATCAGGTGGTTTCATTTTCATTTTCAGTTTCACTGGTTTCACTAAGGGGTATGATTTTGGACTTTAAGTGGCACCCCCTACCCATTCACCCCTGAAGTAGCCCCCCCCCCTCTCCCCCCCGGGACGGGGTACATCATATGCACCATACACGTAGAAGAGATACTTACCATCTGTGCTGTACGATCCGTAAATGCGGATGGTCTCAAGGTGTTTATAGTAGATTGGGTGTCCTCTGAACCAGCTGATGATACGATCAACGATTGTATGCTGGAAAATGCACACCACAAGTCTCAAGCCCAAGGCTCAACTGATTCTCTACTGTCAAAAACGTTGGGACACTGTGGGGATCTAGTGGGCAAATCCTGTAAACTTGCCATAGCTTGCATAAAAAAATACAAGAGTTAAGTTATTTGTCTCACTATATGGGCCCAATTGAGCCACACGCATTCCAATTCTTTACGGGGAGTTCCACTCATTGTCGCATTGACTAGAATATTGGCTTGCACAGCTGTAGGTTGTCTTACCTCAGCGTTCACCTCCCCCACTGTGGCGTGCCAGTATTTCGCTTCCTTGATGTTTGACCTGAAACACACGTACCGTGGACGTGAAAACCAAATCACAACATTCCTAGCATATGTATAATTAGGTGGGGTCATGGACGTGGATATATTTATTATACGATTCCACGTACAGTGCACAAAATATGCGGGGTAGCTGGGACAATGCACCCCTACTAGTTCTGGGTCTGGATCTGGTTTATTAATTCACAAATAAGACAGGCCCAGTTATGGGGACTGGCCTCCTCTGATGAGGCAGTACGTGAATGATGGCAGTAAAGAATTAGTGAGCACAGTACTGACTGTATGTACTGTATTGTTCTGCAGTAGGCTACTTACGGCGCGTTGGGCGGGTGGAAGCAGTGCGCGGCCGTCAACACCCATCGAGCGTTTACCACCACACCGGTGCAGTAGAAGTTCTACAAGTATCAGACATGACGCAGACATGCGGGACTTATAAAGGACCATTCGTCTCCAAATTTCTGTATTCTAGCACGTAGTGTACATTGAACAAGTAGAATTAATCTCAAGTGGAAGTATTATTGATTAGGCCGATTGTCTTTGTACATCGTCGGCACGCAGAAATCTTTCTTATAGGTCTGCTTGCATACATAGGAAAAGTAATACTACATTTTGGGAATTGATAAATAAGTCCTACATATACATGTATAATATTATATACGAGGATGGTGTGTGTGGTGAAGTATAAGTTTTAAAATGCCCCCCCCCCCCACACACACAACCCCCAACCCCCACCATAATATACAATGAATCGATTGGGAATGAAAATTAATGTTCTGTTATCAAAGAACTGCGTAATTTGTGAAGCGTTTGCCTATATGCATCATGCCCAATCAGATTAAAAAAAAATCATTTCCCACAAGCACGCATTAAAGAGTCGAATTGCGCTTAACTTTGATTAAGACAGTCGTCAAATTTTCGTGGGGGCAAGCTTTAACAAAACAAGTGTTTTTCACAACTACAGTGCCCCCGCCCCATCGCAAGTTCGGGCATTATTGAACAAATTGAATATCTGTGAACATCGCGACACTCATTCTCAAATATCAGTAGATGTTTCTTCATTTTGATATTTTCTTTCATAATGACCCCTTTGCCTTAAAATTGCCCCAGATTATAGAGTGTAGTAGCTCATCAGGCTCATTTAAATTGGGTCTGCAGGGATAGATCGGGATACACATATCCCTTTTCTACACCATTGGTAGCGGCGGTAATCAGCTTATAACACGGTTCAGAAATATAGTTTACTCAAAACATCTTTACACAAAACTATTATTAATGGGCAAACCTATATACAAGTATGAATTTATGAAATAGTTAAATAATTAGTGAAAATTATATCAACAAATGCGGTGCAGCATTGGATTAAAATTTTATAATATAAGTAAAAAGCAACAACTAATATTTAATCTATATACAAGAAATCCATATATTCATAGTTAGTTTGCTAGTATTTGATTTTCTTCAGATGATAGCCTATACAGTTATTTCAGAGCATGAAGATCCAGTAGACCTAATTACGGACTTAGATGTGCGTTCAACCGTTGGGAATTTAAACCCACCTCACGCCAAGTTTCTGGGTGCTGACTCAAAACCTTCTATAGCATAGTCATACGCTGAGGTCATACGCCATTACTCCCCCACCACAATGTGAGCCTATAGACTACCCAACATATAACATATGCATGAGAAGTTGGGGCGTGGTGGTTGTAGGAATTGACCACGAGATTGGAGTGTCAATCGCAAAATTGAGCATGCTGACGTCTGATTTGCCCGAACGAAGTGAGGGTAAATCAGACGTCAGCATGCTCAATTTTGCGATTGACACGACAATCGAGTGGTCAATCACCATTCTATCATGACTATAATCCATTTTATCTTAAAATAAATCATATTATAACATTCAACATTCAAGTCAATTCCGTTTGTTTTGAGCGCGCGGAGACGTCAATTCCTACAGTTTTGAGCACGCGGAGGCGTTAGTCTAAACTGTTGTTCTCCGCAACAACGAAACACGTCTTGCTACGTCAGCGGCTGTATTGATATTGTGAGGAGATTAGACTAGCGCCGTGATTTATTTGGGGAGCGTGTTTTCCATCGCAAAATTGAGCACGTAGATTGACCAATCAGCGTGGGTTATTGGCGGTGATTTTTGCACGGAATGATAGAATGGGGTTTTGTGGTGGGGTGAAGTAGCTTGGAGTGGAGGCGGCGAGCATGTACTTCCCGTGCACTAGACACTAACCTCGTGGCGTGTTGCCATGCCCCAGAACCAGCTGACGGGGATCTTGCCCTTGAGGTGGACGAGGTAGGGCCACTCGCCGGCCTCTACTGGCTCGCCGCCCGTCACCCGCCGCACGCGCCGCAGGGCCTCGGCCGCCGCAGCCACTGTAGTGAAAACAGGATGGCGGTTGAGTCAGAAGCATGGTCACGATTCTTTTGTGGTCGTTTATTAAATACATACAGTAGAACCTCACATTAAGACCACCTCTATATTGAGACCACCTCTGTAATAGGACAATTTTTCATGCTCCCAAATGTTCATAAAAGTGAGTAAAATGAACCTCCTTATAAAGACCACCTCTCTATTGAGGTCAGTCACACAGATGGTCTTAATAGAGAGGTTCTACCTGCACGAGCTCTTTTTGTTTTTGTGCGCTTGTTCTTTGCATTAATACATTACGAGTAAAACTTCATTGAAACCTCCAACCACCCACTTGAGGCCAGTCTCGTGGCTTGTCCAAATAGAGAAGTTGTGTGCTTCCGCGGCTGAATGGATAGGGAGTTGAACTTGTGATCAGAAGGTCGCGGGTTCAACTTTTTGTTGGGTCTGGTGGTGGGTGTTGAACAAACCTACCTCTAATAGGGGGCTCATTCCTCAGAGGTACCTATATGCCAAATAGATACAGGTCAGGCACGGGAACGATAATGTGACTGATAAGCACGTCTGCGTTACGGTAGCAACGATGTGCTGTATGCTCCCCGGAGAGTTGAGAAATATGTAGTGTGAAAAGGATGTTGCCAATGACCTTGTATGGTAGAACCTCTCTATTAGGACCATCTGTGTGACTGACCTCAAAAGAGAGGTGGTCTTTATAAGGAGGTTCATTTTAGTCACTTTTATGAACATTTGGGAG
This sequence comes from Streblospio benedicti, assembly GCA_019095985.1. NCBI lineage: Eukaryota > Metazoa > Annelida > Polychaeta > Spionida > Spionidae > Streblospio > Streblospio benedicti. Next base: position 14,355,959 of record CM032665.1, read on the forward strand.
CATGAAACAGCTGATGAAAAATGGTCCTACTACAGAGATGGTCTTAATATAGATGTGGTCTTAATTGGAGGTTCTACTGTACAAGTAATGTAAAGTCGACAGAGCGTATGTACAGGAAACTATAAAACTTGTTTTAATACAATATTTTCTTTTTCGCTGCTTTTATTCCTCAAACAAATCAAAATAATATATACTAGTTTCGAGGTCTTCAGTCTCCTTTTCAATCATTGAAAAGGAGACTGAAGATCTCGAAACTAGTATATATTATTTTGATTTGTTTGAGGAATAAAAGCAGCGAAAAAGAAAATATTGTATTAAAATGAGACCTTATGCTGCATACCAGGTACATTCAATTTTACAGCATAAAACTTGGACATTTACATTATGGTATTTTACAGCGTGTGAACATCGTGTAATGGGAAAAAAGCACTGAGGTCTCCATTTGACACTTCCACACGATATTGAATAGGTAAACGTTTCACCAAGGATAACTTACTAAAGTATATTTGGTTGTCCAAGGTGGTCATAGCTTGTAGATAGGTCTAACAGGTAGTTCCTAGATTGCTCCCTTAGAACGTTGACTTTTAGTAGCCGTTCTCACTATACAAAACAGAAAAGTGTCTTACTAGCATCATGGACAGGCTCATCCTGCGCCGTGTTGTCCTTCCCTTCTGCCGCAGCCAGCGAAACTAACACGACCACCATCAGCAGCCTCATCGCCATAGCCGAACACCACGCTGTAGGGCGTAGCCAGTGTGGGTGTGAATTCTTGAGTGAGTTTTGGATGCTTGCTTGAGAGGGTGAGTTTTTGGACGAATAATCATTTATATGGTTCACGGGCAGTAATTTGATTGCGGGTGATAAGAGAGCACAAAGGATAATGACAAGTGATGATATTAATACGTACCTAGGTCTCTATTATTTAAAAAAAAACAAAAAAACAAAAAAAAACAAACAAACAATTTAACAGATTTTGTGTTAAACTTTTAATTAATAAGTTAATTACAGAGTAAAAATACTCTGTAATTAACTTATTAATTAAAAGTTTAAAACTATTCAACTAAAACAACATGTAATCCACGCTGTAGTCTCTTAATTACTGTATATACGGTTTTATACTTATATGTTCGTATCCTATATATGTTCATATAGGCGATTCACTGAACGTCAAGCAAGAAACAGTTATTTAATATTATAAAGTGAATTATTTGGATATTTTGCACAATGTGCATTTTGCTTTTGTCTGAAATAGTAGCATCGCTTGTATCGCGGTGTTCTTTTTTATAGCTGGTAACGCCTTTGTGCCTTGCCTTCCCCTAAAAGTTATCGGCCTACTATGATAATGACGCAGACACATTAATTAAGTAAATGTAAATTAACACGCTAGAGAATAAAATAAATGTAAAACAAGGCCCTAGAAAACATTCTCCTCCCAATTTATAAATAATATGATTATATGAAAGCGTATGAATAACTAAACACCCAGGAAAAACAACAACATCACTACACGTATGGCATTTGAGTTTATTTTGCCCTTTGGGCCAGGTTTTAATTTTGTAAAGGTAGGATAGTTGAATAGTAAGCTTTACCAAATATTTTTGTAAATAACACTTTGCCCATTTGCAAACGAAGGCATGTGGTATACCTTGAGGACTTTAATTTTATACGACTATAGCTAAATGTAGTTTACTAAGATGTACTATTTGGTTGTAGGTGGTTCTTCTCATGTTGTAGCCACAAGAGACCATCTTATCACCATACAAGGTATAATCTAAACTAAGTTTTTGTTTTATTCTCAAATATTTTCTAGATTCTATTTCTATTGAATGGTGGAAAGGATGTCAACTCCCATTTATTGACCTGTATCCAAAGTATTGTGTTCTTTAAAAGTACCTTCCATATTAGAAGTATTCATTTTTAAGAATATTAGCAATCACTAATGAAAATGTGTAGTTGCCAATATATACACGTCTAACCTATTGTACAGTCTATCGTGTAATATACACTGATACAGGAGATAAATGAACTTCAACATAAACTCTATATGCTGCCAAAGTTTCAGGGCCAAAAATTTGAATTCTACTTACAGAACGACGTATCATGGAAATGGAATGGAAATGGCATAAGTAAACTCAAGAAAAATATTATGATGTTTAATAATTCAATACCTTACTATCGATGATTCCCCTGAAGATAATCCGGTAAACGTGATAAAATATCCCTTTTCTTTGTGGACCCTCTTCGTTGTGATATTATTCACCAATATATCCAAATGAATCACGCACAGGTGAAGGGTGACCGAGAACGCTGTATAAATTCGACGAAATAGAACTATAGACTAATACATAAAGTAGATTGGGGTGTTTGAATTTGACAAACTTCTTATGCATATGTACATTGCAAAAGAAGAGGTTCAGATTTACAATAGGTGTCATAAGAATGACATGTAAAATGTATATTATGAACGTTTAAAAATGAAAGTACGCATGGCAATTGACAAGACAAACAATTTGATTGAGTACAGATAATTTGTGGTGAAAGTATTTCTTTAATTTGATTTGCAACATATATGTAATTTAATACCTTTAGTTTCATTATTGTGGGCATTATAAACTTAAATTGGTATACGTTCATAGCTGGTGTGATTTATTGCTGAATATATTACAGAACATTACACGTACAGGACGTGGCACCCACCCGTCTTTTATTTGTCGAGTTTCACTGGGTACTTGTCACAAAAAAACCTATATGTATAATTTAAAAGATAAGGTATAGATTTATAAGTAAGTAAAGGAAGAAGAATTGCGTTCGTTTTTTTGTGATAAGTGCCATATTGCAGTGTGTAGTTACCACGTTCAGTTTTTATTATAAAACCTAAAACATGTACCATACATTGAAAGTAATCGCTACCACTGGGTAGGTTATGAATCATATGAAACTATGCGGGAACAAAATAATCTTTATTCTGAGAAAGATTATGTTTGTGAGACTTGACGATCTGGTACAGGCCAAGCCCGATGGTTTAATATGACTATTACCAATGTGCATGCAAAATAACTGCTATTTTCACACAGTTGTCACTGTGCTAATAAGAAGAGGAAAGAAGGTAGAAAAACAGTTATAGCTCCAAGTGGTCAATAGAGGTGGTCTCTATTATTATTACAGGTTCGAAGTGGTGTCTTAAGGATTGTTAGGAACTGGGGGGAGGGGGGGGGGAAGGTATACTTTTTGTTTAGGTGGTTGTCAAATTGTTGCCAGACATGGCACTCATGTATTTGCTACAATTACAATGAATATTTATACATGTATGAGTGAATTTACCACCTGGTATCTATAGCTTCATTTAAATATGGTCTCTGCACATGTAAAGATGAAAGCGCCAATAATATGAATACTATAGATTTCGATTCTTCTTTCCCACAAACCTATACAGATTTTTTTACCAAAATATGTGGTGTGGAAGTCTCTCAAGGGGAGTCTCGCGTGAAGCACGCTAAAAATTACTTTTAGAAGATATCAAGGTGCTGAATACAACAAAATTTAATCTGCTCAAACAGCATTTTAATTATCAGTTTAACCAAAA
>CM032665.1:14369353-14441756 GCA_019095985.1 Streblospio benedicti
AAAAGTGGGTTATGCTTTCTAATTGCAAACTGTAACTTTTAAATAGGATCTTTTGGCTAGTATATAATGAGCTTGACAAGCTTAAAGTGATAGGCTGCAATGAATGAAGATGAAGACATTAATACATAATGATGTAACCATTTTCAAAACTATCATGATTATGTAAGGCATTCACTTGATATGAACCATATATGATATAATCACTAACCCATATGGGATTTGCCATTCTTGCAGCTATAAAAACGTTGTACGTTACACGTAATAGCGCGTATATGGTGGACCGAGGAAGCTCACTTGGTGGACCGAGGAAGCTTGCCTTAATGGACCGAGGAAGCTTGCCTTAATGGACCGAGGGAGCTTGCCTTAATGGACCGAGGGAGCTCAAAATTACATGGACCGACAAAGCTCGTGGACCGAGGAAGCCCGGAGCCTATTTGCATTATGAATAGTTGATCTGCATAAAGCGGTTATGATGTAGATAAGAGGTTAGGTAATGCATCTCGAACATTTCAAGATGTATGATCAAGTCGTTTTAAAGTTATAGCTGTCTAAATTGCCCCATATTTCAATGCATTTCTGTCGGTCTGATTGGGAAATACCCCGTTTCTTACGTCATATATCTGGTTTCCGTCAAAGATAACAAAATGATAACAAGAGCACATGGTGCCAAATTTTATTTATTAATCCGGTTTTACTCACAAAATACATTATCTTAATATGTATATGACGTATGTATAGATCTAGGTCAGAAATGATGAGTTGTTTATTCTGATACTAAAATATACAGAGAAATTTTTTTTTTAAAGAAATAGACTGAATAGAGTATAGGACACCTTTAATACTGGATCCTAAGAAGATTGCAAGATGATAAGTTACAGCAAGAATGCCATTGATATTCTACACATTTTGGATTGGGGAGTCGCACTTAACACGGTATGTGAAGGTGCACTATAAGCAGGGTATGATTTGGAACAAAATATCTGCCGCACCTTAGCCTGACCAGTTCATCAGCCCCAAGTACATGGATCAAATCAGGGACATGAAGCCGAGATCATGTGTAGGTGTAGGGTGTAGTGAATAAAATAAAAAATATAACCTTAAATTTGTACACACGAAATTCGTATTTGATATAGACTTAAGCCCCGATCTTAAATATAGAAACTCCAATGATCTACCATAGCCAATTATTGTTTAGTAGTTGATGTGGAAAACCACAAAAGTTTCCCCTTTGTTGAAAAAGGTGTGGACTTCAATGCAGTTGATTACCGACCAGTGTTGGTGACTAGTATCTGCTCCAAACTCATGGAACATCTAATCACTAGCATACGGAAATATGGAGACAGGATCAATATTTTCTATCCACATCACCAGTGCAGTGATCACTGGTTCCTGCTGCAATTTGTCTTATGAGACCCAGCTAATAGAGTTTATTGATGATATCACCAAAAACTTAAATAAAAGGCGTTATACAGATGGCACCGGAATGGATTTTTCTAAAGCTTTTGATAAGCACCAACTCCTATTTTACAACCTTGAGCTATGTGCCATTTGTGAAAAACTGAGTGTATGGATAAATGGTTTTCTGAGTGGCTAGTCACAGATTGTTGGTGGTGAGACCTCAGACTCTGTTCCGGCGCAGTCTGGTGTCCCAGAAGGCTTGGTGGTGCGGACTGCCCTCTTTCTCTACTACATTAACAATATGCATGAAACCCTTTCATGTGATTGCACATTACGACTATTTTCCGATGACACAATAGCGTATGTGGCGGTCTCATAACTGCAAGATTCCTTGAAGATGCAAAATGACTTAAATTTGCAGAATGGGAGAAATCCTGTGTCTTGGTAAAACGCAGTGTCACCCACATAAGTGAGTGGTGCTCTCCGTAACAAGAAAACTAGCATATAGCGAAGATGAATCAAGGAGACTGCATATCAGTCACTAGTAAGATCTAAGGTAGAGTGTGGTAGCCCAGTGTGGGACCCAAGCACACAAGTGCATATAAACAAGGTTGAAACAGTCCCGTCCAGCGTCGCGCCGCACACCATGTGTGCAACCATTGTAACATAAAAGTTCCAGATCCAGTGACATAAACACTAACCAAACCCTCGAGAGTGATACATCAGTATTCCTTCCAAAACATGCACTCCTTGTGTGAGACCTCAAAGTGTGAGATTTGGATCCAATCATCTTTCCCTCGCACCATAAAGTCTTAAGGATTGAAATGACCTATCACAGCATATGACATCATCTAACACATCTAAGAATTAGGGATATCAATAGATGAATCCTGATATGAAAATTTTCAGCGCGTGCGAAAATTTAGCGCGTGCGAACTCTTGGACCCGCAAAAAAAAGGTGGAATATCAGAAACTTGACACCCCCCCCCCATTAAGTGGAACACTGTTCCACTTTTGCGGAGCAGGACAATATGACCATCATTCCTAAGACTGATATGTTTGTTTTTAATGTAAAACCCAAAAGAAGGTGGTTTATCGCATGCGTGCCACAAAGCAGAATACATCAGTCAGATGATGTAGGCCTTTTACGCGGTTGAAATTGAGATTGATGATATGCACGGGCAAAAAAAGGCATTATACCTCTTTCTAGCCATACAGAGCAGCCCATTTCAACGTTAAGGAATAGTGTTGTTATTACCTACAGATGACCACCTCAAATTTGTGTACAGCATGTGTCTGGATGAAATATACGGCACGTTTTAATACTGATCTAATAAGCTATATTCTATAGTTTGGTTTGCACACATCTTTTTTTTATAATTCTATATAATTTGCATACACTTTGGCACGAATGGGTCTGGTTTTAGCATTTATGCTTATCATATAAGAGAAGAGTAAATAAAAACACAAACTTTGGAAGGGCACATTTATTTACGAAAAATATATAACACATATTTCCACATCTCTCATACAGTACTTTTCCCATCCTCAGTGTACGTCTGTGTAATCTATAACGCCCAAAATGTATTCATTTCAAACACTATCATATGTGACCACAGAAGAAAAGATGTATATCATGTTAAATGAATTATGTGGGTTAAAAGAAAATAGAGATTGAAAAAATAAAGGGATCCAATCTGGTGGTGTAGGATATATAGAATAAAAAAAGAATCTTAACTCTCAATTGACACTGGTTGTACTAATTGAAATACACACATCGCTTTATTATAGTGAGAAACCTGTTACACAACATCACGCATAGGCCACATACAATAACTGTGTTAATGAGCTCCTCCATACAGATCTATACCATTTTAAAAACATCATACGAATTTTCATCTGATTCCGTTCATAGTGAAACTGGCCATGGCCACTAATCAATTGTACTCGGTGGAAGGTGTAAGACAAATGTACTACATGTCATGAGACAAACAATGGTGAAATCCACGAGCTCTGTATCTTAAACCCATCTCAGTTCAAATGTCCATGGAATTTACAAGTTTGATAGAGAGCGTTATCACTGCCACGATGAGAAACGCCGTCGCTATCACGATCCCAATGCAGATGAAGCTTTGCAATCGGATCTCTCGCCGCAAAAAGTCCGTGCCTTCGTCGCTACTGTGAACTGCTCTGCTGCTGCTGCTGCTTTTCCTGTTGTGCCCAGGTGACCCTGGCACTGAAGCTCGTCGTTGGCCTAACACGGAGCTCTTTCCCAGCACGAGCTTGCGCAAGTCTTGGTCGGCGGTGGGCATGGCACCGTGCGTTAGGTCCCCGCAAGACGAGCGTCGGCGGATGAGATGGCTGCCGCTGCCGCCAGCAGCAGCAGACAAGACGACAGACGCGTCACCTTGAGACGCGAGCGACGTGCGACGTCTCTGGTCGTGGGACGTGTGGATGAGCAAGTGGCGAGACATTGCTGTCACTTCGGGTGTAAAATCACTGCTTGAAAAGAAGCTGGACTATGTCTAAATGCAGTTCAAAGTATTGTCTTCCGTATGGATATTGTAACCCATAAGAACATTTGCTCCTGCTTGATGCACCAAACACTCTAAAGATGAATATGTTTGTCTGCATCGATGTAGCAAAAGAACATCGAACATTTTTGTGACTCTTTATAATCTTGCAACGTCATATATTTTGTAAATTCCTGCGTTTCCTTGGCAATGGTATTGGAGACATCCAACGTGAAGTACATGTATCTATTCCGATGGAGAGTGCATCGGCTGGAGCATGCTGCTATATGGACATAGCGGCCGAGGCAGGAAGTATCGCATTATCCTTCTTGCGGAAATATGAGTGAAACAGTCTCACGTTCACTGAGAGGTGCACCAGTATAACATTAAACATGTATCATAGAATATAAACCTACGAGTCTACCCTACAATCCCAATAGTATAAAGTGAATTTAAGTTATAAGTTTGAATGGACAAAGCTCTTCTTACAGAAACGTTTATTCACTGTTTAATATTAATTATTGCCTTTTGAGTACAGCAAAAATATTTTGAAGCTGTATAGTTGTTTGAACATCTCTCGAGCATATACAAAGTCCAATATCCATGTTTAAACAGTCCTATTATAGACGAACGCCCCGACAAATATTAGTGGTGTAATCACTGGTAATGTTTCCTTGATGTTGTCGGTGTCCACATTCTTGAAAGAATACTTGATTTTAATGAGTTGTGTCAAAGAATATCTTAACACAGTATAGATTTTATACTGTGATTCATTAAAAACTGAATAAGAAAATTTATCTATTCACTTTTATATATGCACCGCTCTAAGCTTAGATCAGCAACCAGCAATATTTGCCAAATAACACTTTTCAACTTCGCTCAGAACATTGTCTTTACATCGACACATTCAAAAAGCATTTCAGCTCATCGTTATATTAATCCATTTTCAAAATTAAATTTCACGTATCCATGTATGATTCTCTCAGCAGGAAAGCATTAAATAACTTGAGCGCAATGCACCTACTGAACACAGTAATATCCTGTGGAACCGACAATGTAATACATTATTAATTGCCATTGTTACATGCATCTATATTTCACAAATATTCTGGTTGGACTTCACTGCAGTTTATATTAGACGTGTACATTTCATGGGAATAGATTCCATGACGTGCCTAGTAATATTCAAGCCTGCTCAGAAGTACACACTACAACACGCACTGCATAATACATTCTCCTGCTATTAAGGACAGTCTAATATATGTCAGCACTCTTGAGACCCACGCGAGCAGACATGATTCTGAAGGCTATTAGTCGCAGCCGACTTTGACTTTCCTCGTTTCCTGTTTTTGGATTACCATTAACAGTGGTGTTAACCGGAAAGGGGGTGTGGGTGGGTGGGGGCTTATAATGGGATGGAATCGCAGTTAAGTAATATGAGAAGAATGGTATAGCAGTATTAGTCGTACCCGTACAATAATTTGAGTCGTGTACTCCTCGCCACAAGTGCGTGAGTTCGATTCCAAACAAGCATATTGAGCTCTCTCGCCATCCACAGCGCTCCAGGACACTGACTCTCAAATGACATTCTATGAAAACAGACTTCAGTGTAGGTACATTTATACTCTCATAAATCGTTGTAATTATTCGTAATATCCAAAATCAAATTATCATATAAATCTGACACCCTGTGACAGCTCAGTAGTGAAACTTAAAAGCGAACGTAGCCTTTTGCTATTTTGATACATGCAAGTGAGTATGAGTAGTAATAAATGTGTCTATATCAACGACGACTGCATCCAAAACGGTGTGGTAACCTACGTCTTAGACAATCACAGAAACAACAATGAGGCACAACATCCTTAGCGCGGTAGAGGGTATGTATACTGTAGCCTACTATACTTTGCAAACAACACCATACACATTGCCATCCATAATAGATAACGGTAACTAGACATTGTGAGCCAGCAGGGCATCTGTCTTAGGTTGGATTTATGCTCAGGAATATACTTCATCACTTCACATTATTGAAATAAGTCGGGTTGGGTATATATGCTCTATATAATATGGGCTTTATAATGTGAATGTTTGATTCCATACATTGTCTTGTTTTGAATTGCCATATTTTTTGCTGATATTCGTTATCTTAAAAGATTGTATATGTGCGTCTCTGCATGACGGATTGTCATTTATGATCTAAATAACTTTACCTCAGTGACCAGTATGGCCAACTCTTCAAGTGTGTATCTTACACGTCCGGTACGTCTAATCGTGGCGAGATTTAATTCAATTGTAGTTGGTTTTGATATTTAATAGATATATCACTATCTACAGTAAAATGCAACACCCTTTAATTATGATAGACGTTCTAGCATTGCGTGTAGTACTACTTTAGCTATAATGGTTCTGCAACCCACGCTATCCCTAAATGTCCATCGCTAAGCAATCGCTATCGCTAATCCGACGCTAAATCTGCATTTCTTTATGCAACAGGCCCATGTACAGGGGTGGCGTGCACCAAGCTCGCAAAGTACTGAATTCGCAAAAAATATTTGCGATTGCTATAATTGGCGTGCACCAAACGTTTATCGCAATTATTTTTACGCAAAATGCTTGCGAAATTGCGGCCCTAATACCCCTGCTGCAAACGCTATTTGGAGTACTAAAGAGGGACATAGCATATAGGAAATTCACATCGTTTTTAATATATGAACCATGGCAGCATTTGTTGCTGTAAAAATTAACAGGCAAAAGGCCCAAGCTTGAAATTGCTTGTTTCAAATTGAGGACTATATTGATAATTACATGCTCATTGGAGGCACCAACGACGGTGCTTAAGGTTTTTGCTTAACTTGTAAGTTGCATGTAACATGTAGAAAAGGATATTAGTTAAATTGGACAGTCTTAAACACTTGCAAGTTGTATTTTGTCAAACATGTTGCATGTAACATGTAGAAAAGGATATTAGTTAAATTGGACAGTCTTAAACACTTGCAAGTTGTATTTTGTCAAACTACTAAAACCTTCATCCCCACCCCTTACCACTTGCACTTTCCTCTTCCATCACATTGCAATTCAAGAGCGACTGTCCATACCGATGAATGGCAAGTACATTTTCTTCTATTACCAAACCTCATAAGCCATTCCTTAACTATTAGCCCATGGCTAAGGGATCGTTCACATATGGCGTCACCTCAGTTTTGGCCCTTTTTTACCCCCTCCCCCCTTGTCACTTTTTGTCATCTTTGCAGCAGCCCCCCTCCCCCAACCCATCCTGGTAAGTGACGTCATCTTTGCCCCCCGCCCCCCAAACGCCCATGTGCGCGATGGTTTCCCGATGACATTTAACATTTATTTAATTGTGCCGTTATATACATGTAAATACATTCGAATATACATGTCCATAATTTAGACATAATTTTTCAAATGTATTTAGGATTTAAAGCAAATACATGTATAGCAATGTGATTTCAAGTAGTAGATATATCACAACTCACTTAACATGTCAGAAAGTAATTTCAAATATTGTTAATAACTACTTTTTTCTCTCCAAAAGTTGACATCACACAAGTGCTAGACCCCTCCCCTCTGTCACCTTTCGTCATCTATCGCTATACCCCCCACCCCACCCCACCCCTACCTGCCAGGTGACGTCATTTGTGAACACTCCCTAAATACAGCATACGTTAGAGTATCGTACAACTAACAGGTGACATACAACACTTTCTTCCAAGTTAAATGTTTGCCGTTCATTCTAAATTTTGATTGGTTAAGAGCCGTAGGAAATCAGGCTTTCTCCCTACTTTGTGAACGGTAAACGCCATCAAGTTAAATAATTCTGTTAAACTGGAGAGATAAAAAGGCAATGGTCTGTTTTAGTGTGGTAATGACACTAGCTATACACTTATGGTGTCTTAGCTGCTCTCATTTGCTAACGTTCACTCGAGCAGCTTAGACATCATTCGTGCAAGCTAGTGTTATTCTCCACACTAAAACAGACCACTACCCTTATAGTATTCAGCAGTAAGTCACACAGTGGGATTTAGAGTAACACGTTCTTCCATTTTACAAGTCCCGTGTGGAGTGATCATGGAGGAGTGTAAAGTGGCAATTAAATCAAATCACAAAGGTCATCAATACCGGCAATATTACTACATAGGGTATACATGCACAAGTCCCAGATAGTTAGAACATTTCATGTTCCAAATATCACAGCGGATAAGAAATTATAATAACCGTTATCCATGTAGAAATTATCGTATACACGGTGAGCTGTTGGTGGCTAATTAGGACCAGAGTGTTCTTTCTCACATTAGGGGGTCGGGGTGGGGGTAGAGTGGGATACCGCCAGGGAACAGCGCACAATTACAAATAGCACAGCAAAAATACCAAGAGCACTTCAGCCATTTCATTACTTTAAAAACTCACTACTGTATACAACCCAGTAAGTGGTCATTTTGACGTGAAGACAATGCCGTTGGTTTCACTGCTCGACATGTGATTGACAATGTCTCGATTCCACCATTAATGACGGTCTCAGCCCAGCCTCATTATTCCAACTGTGACCTCCTATAATAAGACACTTCATACGCCTCCATATAGATACTGCAGCACACATCCCAGAACATTGCGGTTGCGTGATGCTTGGTGCACACCTCATGTAAATCGCTACCGCAAATCGCAAACGTAAAATTGTGTCGCTAAAATGCAAATTTGGTGCACGTCACCCCTGTATTTTTGCGAAAAGTGGACCCTAATAGTGAATACAGCCCCAGTTGCGTTTACGCAATATTTAGCGTTGCGTTCTGACGTTAAAATGTCGATGCAACCCGAAATACGTGAGTTTGCGAGGAATACTACATTTGCGATGCGACCTCGGAGCTGCGAACGTTTATGCAACAGGCCCCATAGGCTATAGGGGCCGGTTGCACAAAGCCATTTTACGTTCACGATCATGTGTTTTAAGGTCGTGTCAGTATTTTTTCGTAAAATTTCAGTTGCACTAAAAAAAAACTACGATATCGTAGATCGTATAATTGTAGTTTTCATTCGTAAAAAACCCACGAATATCGTAAGAAAATGACCGGGCTAAAAGGTGGCGCCATTGTCGTGGATTTGTTCTCGTTTGTTTTATGTTTGTCGTTTGTAAATGAAATATTCATAATATTAGTTCGATTGAACATTAACTTGCACAAAATGGAAGACTCTGTTGAGGGGAGTATATAGCCTCGATGAAAATCCGGTCATCAACATTTTTATTCCCTAAATCACCATTTTCATGTACAGCGTTCTTATAATGCCACAGTTGAAAACATGGTGCTAGACAAAATGGTCTTACTATAGAAGTGGTCATTTTGGAGAAGTGGTGTTGCGTTGATATTTAGTCTAGATCTAATTGTAGTTTTCATTTGTGCATTAAGAATTATTGATTTATCTATGTATGTCAATCAGATTATTTTGATTTACTCTTTTAAATGCACAAATTAGGCTATACGTCACGGCGTCCCCGGGGTGAGCGACGTGCGCTCACGCTCACGGCCACCCAGCGCAAGGGATGGGCGCTGGGCGTGATCGGCCAAGCTTGTTACCAACTCTCCTGACTTCTCTAATGACACATGTTGTGTATCGCTTCTTGTGACCTCTTCTTCGGTCCCCCAAAATATGTTCTGTCACACCCGGTTGGGCGTGCCCTCGGTGTCTGCCTCAGGTCTCACGAAAGGCCTCCCGTAACGGGGGAGACTTTGCACTGATGCTGACACGCACACGTGCGTAGGCGTCCCCCACGTCCGTGCCACACAGGACCTGGTGGTTCACGAGCGCCAGCCACCGGCTGATGCTCAGAAGGAAGATGTTTCTTAAGGGCCTATTCTCATCGAGAATAGGTTGCCGAGCCCTACCTTGCTGCCCGTACAGCGTCTAGGATAGAACTGAGACCTAATGTCTCTTAACCCAGTACTTAAGTGTACTGGTTCACTAATCCTACAGTGGCCATAGTAAAGAGAACAAGTCCTTACAAGGTGTGTGTAACGAAGGGGAACTAACCTAGTCCAGTGCAACATATATATTTTTCCCCTTTATCATTTTACATGCATTTTAAGTTTTAAAACCACTTATTTTCCGAATGTTCTTGCAAATCAATACAAAAACGTTCATAATTCATCAACAAGAAATAAAAAAATCAAAATCCCTAGTAAGGTTTTCTTCAGAATCCATATATCTTAAAATATATACACGTTTGTGAAAATTTGGTTTTCACGGTTAGAGAGAAATATATAAAAAAGAAAAAAATTAATCCACTATGCAAACTTAGTTTTGAGAAAATGAGCTTTAAACATGGCCAATCAAAATACATTGATAGTAGTTGCTGTCTATAAAATGTATCGTATAAAAAAAACTATTGATGATAAAAGGTTCATTTTGAAAAAGATGTTTTTTTTATCATTTATAGCATACAAAACAATGAAAATGTAAAAATTGAATTTTTAACCTTATAAGCCTGCAAAGAATGAGTCATTGTTTTTCACTCCGGGTTGGTCTTCACGAAATGGGTTGTAATGGGAAAACTATTGAAGATAAAAGGTTCATTTCAAAACATGTTGTTCTTCATAGTTCACAATATAATAAATATTAAAAGCTGAAAATAGAATATTTTTCCCTTAAAGAGTTCATAGTACCCTTAAGTAATTCTGTAGTGACAATACCAGCAGATCAAAAGTCTGCAGTAAAGTTTGCAGTACACTGGTTGATCCAATATACCCGAATATATCTCTTAGGAAGTACAGAATCAGAATCTGTAGAAATGGAGGCACAATTGGATGCAATTTTAAAATATGTTATAGAAGCAAAAAGTGACATTGCAGACGTTAAAAAAAGATGTTGGACAACTTAAAACACTTAAACCGAGTTACAAAGTTACAAAGAATGGGGCCCCCCAGTCTCCAACGTTCGTGATTCTACAGATAATCACAACGTTCTGCTCATAACATTTTTTTTTTTTTTTTTTTTTTGCATAAAATTTATTTTGTGCCCAATTTACATGTAAGGGTAAGCTGCGGACTTCCAGCTCCCCTATGTGAAGTAGATAGACAGCACCAAAAATAGAGACATTAAAACGTTAAAAACATTAATACTATAATATAATCAATTACCACATTAATATAAGTATATGAAGTTGTATTTTAATCAGAAAATATTGAATTAACTATGTAACTAGTGAGTACAAGCCTTTTAGACTCTGGTCAGCATACAGTATATTTCTTGAAGTTTTCTGCTTATTGTTATTAAACTGCCAGTTTTTTCATAAATGGCCTTATAATAGAGTATTTGTAATTTAAAATCTCTAAAAATACAAGATCTGTCTCTTTGTCTTTCACTAAGAGAATATTCCAACCAGTTTCTGTAAATAATAAAAACAATTACTGATATACATGTATTCAGTGTTATTATATCATTTTGTTTGTGATTCTGGGTACCTAAAATAACGTCTTCCAAACTAATGTTGATTCTCAGAGCATTCGATACATATCTCCAGAGAGGCCTTATTAATTTACATTCAAAAATTAAATGCTGGATATTTTCTTGTTCCCCCACAAAGACTGCATTTACTACAACATTTCTTTTTCCATTTTTCCAGATTTTCATTACATGGAAGGATATTATTAAGAATCTTAAAATTTGTTTCAGCTATTTTAATATCGCTTATTTTAACCAACTTATGCAGATAAACATTATAAAAGTCAATCTCCTTATTGAAAAACGCTTGCCAGTATGCTTGGCAATTTGGTTCTAGAAGTTCTGACTTTATTATATAAGTATAGAAGAAATTTGATTTTGCTTTTGTAATATCTATAGTGCCTTCTTTGTCATGGAAGATTGCACATTTAATATCATTTGGCTCAATGCAAGCCAACTCACTTTTATAATGTTGCAATGCCTTTTGCATTATATTCATATTGTGTTTTAAAACTAGGTGTTCATTTATATAGTTGACATCTAATTTGCCATTTCTAACTTTCAAATTACCTATACATTCATACCCGGAATTTATCCAATTGGTAAAATAGGGTATGGTCTCTCGACCGTTGCTGAGTATTGTAACATTATGGTTTCCAAACAGTGGTTGTGCCAGCAAGCCAATGTTTTTATTCATACAATAGTTTACTTTTGCTCTATTAAAGGATGTAACCATTTGCAAGTAAAATTCAGGTAACGTATTAATTAAAGGACACAATTTACTACTATGTATAAAAGTTCTCAGTATATATTCCCCTCTACCTAATCTGTTAATGAATTTCAGAGGTATCTCAGTCCAGTTCTCCCCTCTGCCTTTTAGTAATCGAGGCACCCAAGCTGCTTTCACTGCTAGGAAATATGGTTTAATATCAATCATTCCTAGGCCACCTGATGTGGTTTTATTGATGATTGATTTCGTTTAATTCTCTCCACTTTACCCCATATAAATTTATAAAGGATGTTATTAATATATTTGATTGTTTCATCATTAGGCATGGTACAACATGAAGCTACATATGTTAATTTTGATAATGCAAGCGATTTGATTATTTGGACCTTTCCAAAGAGAGTTAAATGATTTCACGTCTCTAAATACAATGGTCAAAATTATGTTTTTGTTAGTCATGATTTTTTACCACAATGCAGTGATTTTGAGAATCCGACCAAAAGAGCTTAACATGGCATTTGACACAATGATGTCATGGGTATGCCTGGCCACTCAAACATACCACAAGAAATACTTTTAACCATTCTCATAAGAAATATCAAAGGAATTATACAATACTATACAAAGGTTTAACCAGAAAATGAAGAAATTAGCAATCTATACAATCAACTAGATAAAGAATATGAATGTATGATCAGACATATAAAAAAGGCTATGGATAATGTACTACCAAAAAAGCAAATCACAATCGGCACTGGGACACCAATCTACAGACGGAAAAGAAAAGAATGGTGGAATGATGACTTAACAGAATTATGGAGGAGATTATGTGATGCTGAGAAATCATGGAGAGATGGAAAAAATAGTCGCAAAAGAGCATTAAAAGCTGAATGGAAAACCATACAGAAAGAATTCGACAGAAAGGTTCAATCAACCAAGAGACAATTTTGGTTCAGGCAACAGGAAAAACTTATCAAACTGCATGCACAAGAAAGCAAAGAATTCTGGAAATATATTGGCAAACTAGGTGTTGGTCAGGAAAGAAAACAACAGACAAATGATATTGTTGATGAAGATGGAAATGTGAT
The DNA here is from genome assembly GCA_019095985.1 of Streblospio benedicti. Taxonomy (NCBI): domain Eukaryota; kingdom Metazoa; phylum Annelida; class Polychaeta; order Spionida; family Spionidae; genus Streblospio; species Streblospio benedicti. The sequence goes on from CM032665.1 coordinate 14,382,532, forward strand.
AACCGACGAAACTCTTAAAACGGAAAGATGGAGACAATACTTTGATGAGTTACTTAATGATGGACGAAATGAAATGACAGATAGTAATTTCAATACAGAGAAGATAGACAAACCTGATGAACTATTAAACCAACTACACCAACAAGTACTCAATAGGAAAATTTCAGTGGATGAAGTCAAAAGAGCATTGCAGAAAACGAAAAATGGCAAGGCCCCAGGGTACGATGAAATACCGGCAGAAATACTTAGGTGCGGCAATATGCCATACATTTTGTGTAATCTCTTCAATGTTTGTTTTATACTGGGAACATTCCAGCAGCATGGAGGAAAAAGTATTATCACACCCATACCCAAGCCTGGAAATACAATACATAATGAGCCTAAACATTTTAGGGGCATCACATTAGCTTGCACAATGTACAAGGTGTATTGTTCAGTCTTGAATACAAGAATCTCAACATGGGCTGAAGAAACAGGAATTCTACATGATGAACAAAATGGGTTCCGAAAATCACGCAGCTGCATTGATCATCTCTCTACACTGACCACAATAGTAGAGACAAGAAAGAGCCTAAACCAACAAACTTTTGCCGCATTCATTGACTTCTCCAAGGCGTACGACACAATTGATAGAAGAAGACTGTGGGGCAAACTGGAAAAATATGGACTTAACGGTAAAATCTTCAACGCTGTCAAAGGGATATACTCATCAGTTGAGTGCAGTGTTAGAGTAGGTGGAGCATACACGGATTGGTTCACGGTAAATGTAGGATTAAAACAGGGATGCACCCTCTCTAGCTTGCTCTTCAATCTGTATTTGAACGACCTGATCAAACATTTAAAAGATATCGACACTGGAATAAAGATAGATGGAACTAAAGTCAGTATTCTTTGCTATGCGGATGACATTGTGTTGCTTTCCGGTTCATCAGAAGGGCTACAGTCTATGTTAGATGCTCTGAGTGACTGGAGTGCTCTCTGGAAAATGAAAATCAATTATGATAAAAGTAAAGTAGTTCATTTTAGAAACCAAACAATAAAGCAATCCCCTTTAACTTTAACATACATGGAAACATAGTCGAAACCCAAAACAAATACAAATATCTCGGACTCCTCTTGGAAGAGCATTTAGACATGAAAGTGACGTCAGATCACGTGGCAAAAGCTGCCCAACGTGCCCTGGGACTGCTAATTGCCAAAGACAAGGCCCACGGAGGTATGCCTGTGGACATCTATACCAAGCTGTATGACTGCATGGTGCAGTCCGTCATTGACTACGGAGCATGCATATGGGGACAAAGGTCATACAGTGCAATTAATAAAGTTCAAAACAGAGCTACAAAATACTTTTTAGGCTTACACAAAAGGGGCACCCAACGCTGTCTCAAATGGAGACATGGGCTGGAAGGCACCAGCAACCAGACAATGGTCAAAGGTAGGCCACCAATGGGCACGACTAGTCAACATGGAAAAACAAAGACTTACATACAAGGTCTTCCGGTGGTCATACAATCTAGCCATTAGGAACGTGAAGAATTGGACTCACAGAACAATGAAAAAGTTTGGTGAAATAAACATTAACAACAATATCAGGGATAAGTTAGACAGTAAGCAATTGACAGTTCAGATTCAGGAGAAAGTGCAAAAAATGACAGAAAAAGAATGGAAGAAAGAGCTAAATCAGACGACAGCAAAGCATGGACGGGGCAATAACAAACTTAGGTCATATAGAACCTTTAAATATGAATACAAAATGGAACCATACGTACAAGCCAAACTGCCGAAAAGTGAACGCTCAGCCATTGCAAAGTTCCGAGCTGGCATCGCACCAATCAACATAGAACTCGGAAGATATGAAGGAAAACCTCTACATGAAAGAACGTGTTCTTTCTGCCCAGAAGTTATCGAAGACGAAGTACATGTTATCTTACATTGTCCAGCATATGAGGATATTCGAAAAGAATTAAATGAACACATGAAACAAAATATAGACAATTTCAATAAACTGAATGGTGCACAGATTCTGGGCCTTGCCCTATCAAATGAAAGGTTTATAAAGGTGACTGCCAGGACCTGCAAAAATATTTTAAGAAGAAGGAAAGATCTATACAACATTTAATTGTGAGGACGTTTTTTTAAATATACAGTGATTATACGACCTGTTGTACCAAATGTTTACAACTCGGTTTTAAATTGATTTGTACACTATGTTTTTTAACGCTACAGTCTCTCAATAACTCTTACCTGAGTGGTTGAAATATGTAATATCTGATTTTAATGTCTGTAGAACATGTTTACTTACATATTTTAATTTGAGACTCAAATATATTGGGCGATAGTTCTCTAAATTCTCAGTATCCCCCTTTTTTGAATATTAAGGGAAATCACAGCTAATCTTAAACTTTCCGGGGAGACTTCCCAAGTCATAACTGTTGTTAAAAGCTCGAACTATTACATCTTTTAATACTGGCCAAAACTGGTGATAGAATTCTACCGTTAGGCCATCCAACCCCGGTGATTTCCGCCCTTTCATTTTATAGACGGCTTTTTCGCATTCAATATGTAATTGTAATTTTCCCTCACAAATGCCTTTTTCGTCTTCTGTTAAAATTTTGTTAAATTCAACAGAATTCAGATAGTTGTTCACATAATTATCTGACACTTTTGGTCCTTATACAGATCTTTATAGAAGTCATGACAAATACCCAGTATAACATAACATAACATAATGCAAACTATAAAACTGAATGTAGACATTTACATACAAATATAGCATTGTGTAATCATGGCAGTAATGCAACTTAAAAGTGCAGACTTAAATATTGTAAATTAGAAATATTTTGTTAATTACCAGCACCAATGTAAATTAAAAGATTTAAAAACATACTTGGTCATAGTTTGATATTACCCAATTTTATAACTAATCATGCAGTTGCTTGCTGCTGCTGCTACACCACACACCATTATCTTTGTCTTCTTCATGTTGTGTATGACTTCAGCTCCACGTTTCCTTCCTGTACAATGCATTCATCCTCATCTGTGAGTCAGCCGGTGATATCTGGGATTTATATTTAATCCGAGGTAATATCAATGATCACCAGGTCATCAAGATCAAAGCATGTCTGAAGGCGCACCAGAGTAGAATTCCCGATCTAAAGTCTTAAGCATGATGATAGCAGAGGGCTGCGGACTGAGCCCTGATGTAAACTGACCACGACTCTAAACCCTCCACTGTACATGATGTCCGTTACCCCGCACTCGTCTTCTGACATAGGAGTATATTGGAGCGCATAGCACAAACTGCCCATTCCTCCACACCTGTGTCCACCACAGACCTTTCTTGGTACATGGTCAATAGCTTTTTCCAGATCTATAAATGCAAGATAGAGTAGTTTGTTGACTCGCATCTCTTGCACAGCTTGATCTACCCTCCCACCACCATGTCTCCAGCTTTAAAAAAACCCAAACATTTCACCCACAGCCTCTTGTTTTTTCTTCTTCAGTTTGATCCAGACTGGATATGCACAATCTATGTTGAAAGCAGCAGAAAATTCCTCTCTTAATTAAGTACTGGACTTGTTGGGAGAGCCCACTCGAATACTCTTTTACCTTCAGCATTTCAAACACCATAACCATCCTCAAAACCCATACTATCAGACCCAACATGACCATTTCAGTCTCCCAGCAGAAACAAAAATTTGGAAGCAGGAATCTCGACAACTACACTTTGTAGCTGATTACAGAACCAGTCTTAACAAATAATTCTAAATGATAGTATGGTGGTCATTCATTTGATCACATGTACATTACAAAGCCAGCCCTATAAAGTCGAGTAGAATTACAAATTTAAGCTGAACTGGGAATAAATTTCAATCCATGCAAAATTGGGATAACTGGAAACAGAATTTTCTATATGGTAAATGGGTAAATACCAAAAATGGCTGGCTGGTATATTTTTTCATGCATTTCCAGACTATCGATTTATCTTAACAAGTCAATTATTAATGACCATTTTGTTTTCTTGGACACAGATATTTTCTCCACTACAAAAAACTGGTGATTATTACTGGGGTACATGTCATGTGTCACGTGTGAAAAATAAAGTTTATATAGTAAATCATGAGATAATATTTGCCCGTTACAGATGTTATTAGTCAGAAAATAAATGAATCAAAATTATACAAGATAGAATTTATTTTTCATTATTTCAAATCCAATAGCAGTATTTTTTGTACAGATTTCTTATAGTACCAGTAAATAAGGTATTCATTTAAAAATTCAAACACATGATTTAATTGTTTTCACAAAAAAAGAAGAGATTAAAAATCAGAGCAATACTTATACTTAAATAATTAATCTGTCATGGCAGTGGTAATTTAATCAAATATTATTTACAATACATGTACAAAACAATAATGAAAATAGCTTTTGATATTTATGCACATTTTAACAAACTTCACAATATCAACACAGATTCCAAAAAGACATAAATCTATTAACAAAAAGACATGAAGATATCATGAATGACAGAAACTGACACCAGCCTTTAGAGTCTAGACTCTTCACCTATGCATAATGAACTCCACTGTGTACACCTGTAACTAATTTTGTATCTTAACATTTTACTGTAATTATATTCTTTGCATTTCAAGATGTAACAGAAGTTGAAACGTTGTCCCAGTCACTAAATAATTTGTACCAAGCAATAATATCTATCACAATAAATAGCATGGCTAGTTGAGGTTAAATAATGGAAACAAACAAACCCAACTTGAAGGTACATTAAAAAAAAAGATGAACAATTTATGCAGTAGAATTGTTTTTTGTTTGATAAGATGGACTATGATGCCATTCAGTGGGAGGTGGTTGGCCCTCAAGCCCTGCAGACAGCTATGATCTTTTTTCAACAATTGAAAAAAATTTAGTCATGCTATTTGTTCAAAACCAATCCAATGAACTTTAACCCATCTATCACACTCATTCATATCACACAACATATCACTCGAACAGTAATCACACTTTAAAAGTATTATGCAGCATTCAACCAATTATGAGGATGTCTAATTGTAATGATAAAAATAGCATATTTCCCATACTTAAGGAATTCAGAACCACCACCAACAAATGAATAGCATTTACATTTCAAAATCCTAAATTCAACACAAAGAACACTTTGGAAATTGCCTTTTTTTAATCCTCAACGCATTCTGTAATAAACATATCACAGAAAATGCACCACTAACACGCATGCCATTTCCTAACAACAATATCACATTGTATTCAATCTTTTCAGAGTATTTAACAACACCGTCAATAATCAAGCTATTTTCTAAATCATTATACACATAATTTTCCTCTATCATTAACTGAATAAGATTTCCTAACTTAACCTAAAATTTAGCGACAAAAAAATCTAAAAATCTACTTCCCATCAATGACTATGGAGTTCACTATGCACCAATCTCCTGTTTGACCAACAATCCATTCTGTTTCATCAATCCAAAATTATTTATTACCTATGAGATTTTATAAAAATCAATTCTAAAAACTCTGTGTTAGGTGATAAACCATGATTGACCAGTGCAAATAAAAATGTAAACGATCACAATGGTTATAAAAATCAAAGCTTGGAAATTGTCTTAATAATTCTTACCCTTTATATTCATGATCAAATCTTAATAAATTTTGCAAGAGCACTCTTAGATTACACAATAATTAAATAAAAAATAGACCACAGCAAACAAATATTACACAACAGAATACATGTTGGAATGATATAATAAACAACATACTACTACAGTTACTAAATTATAAAGCAGTTTTAATCGGCAATAAATATCCCAGAGTGTACAATAATCTGTTTCAAGTGATTATGAATTATTCTTGTTCAGATAATTGCCAAGCAATATAAGCGAAATAAATGGCCTAAAATGATGTTGTATTATGTACCAATGAATACATATGGCTATGTAACATAGTGAAATAAAATCTCAATTAATAAATAAAAATAAAACCCTATTAAAACAAATATGCTCTACATCGTAAGTTTTACAAAAAATACAGATCTGTTATCAGCATATGGACAAAATCTACAAACTAACTGTTTAATGTCATCTTTAAATATTTCAATAAAACTTGTATTTAACAGAACATATCACTTTAACGGGAAAATTCTTTAAGAGTATGGGGGAAAAATGAACTTACATTGTTATACACAACCTGACATGGATTTTACAAGTTGAGCATCTTTACTGGAAATGCGTAAAATATAATATAAAAATCGCCATGGCCATAGCAACCACATACATACTGATGATATGCATCTCCAGGACTTCTCACCAGTCTGTCACCATGGTTACTGAGCATTGTCCATAAACCAGTCCACTTCTGCCATTCACTTCCTTTCAAAGCAAAAGGGAAAGAATGGCAACGCAAAGACTAGAGGTCTCTTGTCAAATAGTACCAGCCAACTGACAAGACAGGGTTCCTTAAATAAGGATTTCTGATATATATATATAAAAAAAAAACGCACACCTGGGGCTGTATGCACTATTCAAATTTGTAGATTTATGTGAAGACAAAATTAGTCTCACAGCAAACACACAGATAAAACTGTAAATGAAATCATCTAGTATAAAACACAGGATGTGAATATTCGGCAAAGCTGCTGCTAGCAAAGTTGCACCGTATGAAATCCATGAATACTGTCTCAGTTTATGGGGACTGCCACTGCTGACACCCCCAAGTGTGGCAATGGAGCCTCACTCTGGTATGGGTGAGAAGGATGTGTTGGAATCGTCAGTTTCCTGGTCTCCTCCACTGGGGCTGGTGGGTGCAGGGCTGGGGCTGGATGTGTGGGACCGGCCGTCACTGAGTGAGGAAGGCTTGGACAGACCCGCACCACCACGCCGAGCCGACTTCGTCAGCATACTTGGGTGGAAGTCTGGGTGGCGGCGGGCGTGCTTGTTAAGGTGGTCCGATCGCATGAATCGTTTCTCACAGAGCGGGCACTTGAACCGCTTCTCACCTACAACAAAAAAACAGTTGAACATCAATTCATTGCTACAAGCCTACAACATTACAGAAAATTCATTCTTGTCCAAAAGATGAGTATTCTAAAAAGCATACATACCCTTCTTAACTAATATGTGTAAGTCCCCAACAATAAACATCACATAAATGAATTTAACAATTAGATTTAGAGTGACTGAGAATATGATAACAGAGAACATGAAAATAATAATAATAAAAAATCACCTTAAGAACTATGTTACCAGTCTTAGAAGATACTTTGTACCTACATGTATCTGTGGCCATACAAATGACTGAGTTGAGAGTAGGATTTTCACAAGTACTTTGGAATAAAATTAAACAAGATTAAAACTGCAGAAGTCTTATCATATTTCTTTCTATACAGAAAATTACAAATCAAAGTTCATAGAAAATGATGGCAGGTGGATTTGTATCGAAATAACCACCATTTATTTGATTGCACTGACTAAATAATAAGTCTACAGAATGACCAATCAGATAATAACAGCATGATAAACCAAAGCTGTCTAATTAAGACCAACCTAATTAAAAAAAATAATTATGAGGTAAATACAAATGTAAACATGTTACGTTTCAAAACTATCTTTAACTGATTCATGTACATCTGATCAGACAATATTTTTCGAGTATTGCATGCAATGCTCCTGACTGACAGACAAAAGAGACATCCTTGTCATTGAGTAATTTCCTGCTGACCTGTGTGTGTTCTGTGATGTCTTGCCAACTCATCAGATCTTGCAAACTTCTTCCCACACAAGGGCCAGGTACAAGGAAATGGTCTTTCACCTGTAATGTTGACATGTAGCATAATAAGAAGACATGATCATATAGTAATGAACCATATATTGTCAATATACAATCTGATATTAAGCAATGACGTCTTCTATATAAATACAATTTTGATTAACCTACAAAAAACATAGAATGTAGTAGCAAGGAACTCATTCATTCAATAGCTTTTTGTTTGGTTATCAGTTTTAATGTACGGAACAAAAGATGAAAAAAACACAACCCAAAACGAGTAACTGCATGCATTAGCTAGAGGCTATATGCCTCCAGTTGTCTTTCTTCTTCAGAATATTTTAGGGAAGATGGACATCAACTTAATGTAGTTACAAAACACAAAAATACAACATTATATTAATAGGTAATGTTGATCTTCACTTGCAGTTATCTTAATTTTCCTTATGATGCATTGATATAGTCTACTATGAGCTGCTTTGTTCAGAGAGATATTCAATATAAGGGAGGAGTATTTTTAGAAAGTTGCACAAAGAAAATGCCATCTGTCCTACAAAGGTTGTAACAGCATGCTCTCATGTGGAATAGTTCTACCTTCACTCCCCAAACCTTCCCACTAAGTTTAGGCACTAAAAAACCTTTTCTCTAATATTTTGTGGTCAGGAGATTTCTGAACATTTAAGCATGTGATAAAACATTTTATCTTATTTTAAAACCACTGGTCCAATTTCATAGCTAATCCAACCAAATGCAATACATTGGGTATATAGATAATGTGCCGCATGACAAACTGCTGCAGATTGCAACACATATTAATATGTAGTTAGTTCAGAATTGGTATTGAGGTATCAGTACATTATCAAATAGTACATTATTAAATTTGAAATGTCTTTGTGTCAAAACTGGCTCTGACCCAAACCCCAAACAACTAACTCCATCACAGGTCCAGACTTGAAGTGCAAGTCTTTGTTTGATACTCTAAAAACGATTCTCAACATCTGCTACTGGTAGAACAAGTAAATGAAAGGCTAAAGATAAACAAAGCATTTTTTAGCCTTCAAGTATTTTACTCCTGTTTAATATACTTAAAAAAAAAAAATCATATTGATTGGGTCTATGTGGTCGCTGAAAAGCTGCAAACATACAAGTTTAAAAAATATATATACATGCCACATTGTGTAATACAAATAAGCATCATGAATATCTTATACACATTCTTCATATGAACATCAGTTACTATAGTATATTACAACTCAAATTTGTCTATGTGCATATAACATGTATCAAACAGTGACAACCACATCATAAACAATTTTATACTTCCTTTGATTTCAGTGTGAGGTAAATGTGATGAGCATGAGATGGATTGGCCAACTGGCCCAACATCACCAAGAACAGACATGAATTTTGCGAGAATTCACTTTCAAGGAAACCTTGATCTACATTTAGATAATATGAATTAGAGAAACTAATGATTTTGCTTCTTTATATCACTGTCAAATTTAAAATTCTCAAAATTGGGTTGTTCAAATTTAATCAAATTTGTATTAAATTATTTTTCCATCTTAAATGTAAACTTTGATCAGAGGTCTTTTGGTCAACAGTCTGGTACAAGCTTTGTGTAATAGAATGAATGTTTTCATCAGAAGATAGCATGCATGCAGACGTTCCATTTTAAACACAAGAGGAAAGTTGACATATTGTTTTTTATTTTATACATTGGGATTGTAGCTTGGGCTAAATATATGCATGCATTAACATGCCCATTGACCCAAATACACAATACTTCGAATGGATCGAGTCATTTTATCTAAATTAAAGAAATACTCTGCATTTTTCAATATATATATATATATATATATATATATATAGACTGATAATGCTGTGAGCTGCCAGTTGAGTAGTATTACTTGACTATATCATCTATGTGCCAAAATCTAGCAACATGATATACTAATTTTAATTCATAAACAATCTTATCTTTATCATTTCAGTCTATGATAAAGGAACACTTTAATTTTGAATGAATACCAAGCAAGTGTAGTGATCAAGGCACCTGGCAATGTTCCCCACGCCTATTGTGAATAAATTGACGTTTGCAATTTGTCCTGGTATGACCCCCGAAGTTTGTATTCAAAGAACTAAACAAAAAATATAGGACAAGGCGGGAAAGCCTTACAAAGACCTGACCTATAAAAGGTTTGATCTGTTCTCCAACTATAGAACTTACTTATAAAACAAATATACACATGCTTTGCGTGCCATGTTATTGATAAATTATATGAAATCTAAAAGAAAATGAATATTCCATAGTGGATATAAAACTAAACCTTGAATTTTTTCCCACAGCAAAATCGACCAACAGCGAAGTTGTGTATACATTTGAAATGTTATTTTAACACAGGCTGTTCTAACCATTTATCATCCCAATTTATTGCTCTTGGTATCACATCACACCCAGATGGAAACATTGAGCATATCAAGAGTGAGGATAGTGAGAAAGTTGTTTATAATGGTACCATAAAACAATAAAAGGTACATGTAAATTAAATACAATTACAATTATTATAGAAAATCCAATATCTTTGCCTCTAACTCTTCCTGTCAAATACTACTTAATTAACTCTACTAATTTAGTAATGGAGATATTGCTGTCTCCGAAATAGCACAATTCCCCTGTTTTTTTTTAAATCATTTTTTTTTCACCACAACCCTGACCATTTAAAAATCTTTGGGCACATTTGATGTTAGAGATGATAGGTTAAAAATGTAAGATAAAGGTGAGGCAAAAACCTCAGCAGAATCTTCGAATCATTTTGAAGACTTGTTAAAAATTGTGTGATTAGTGTTCTCTATAATAAGTAATATATTTTATTTGAGGCGCTAGCACAAACTCTTGCTTTCACATATTTGAGAATCATATATTTTGGTGATATATAAAGAGAAAAAGATAATCAACTAAGTGAAACATAATTTCCCCTGAAGCTTCATTGAACTAATCAATTATTTCCACCACATTTATATTGAATAATACCAGCTTCAAGAAAAATAAGACAGTGCTTGCTTAGAACATTGTTGAAAAGCTATGATTTATATACAGCAATGAAAGATGTGACAACACAACAGTACACACACACACACACATATATATGTTTCTGCTCATCTGCCATAACAAATATGCCACACCCACCTTGATACACGTGCGACCGCTGTGTGTTACTGCGCATATCTGTGCGCACTAATATTTTCTGTCAATCATGATAATTTCTTACCTGTGTGCGTTCGTAAATGTGCTTTGAGGTGCGAAGATTTGCCATACACTTTGTCACACTGAGGATAGATACACTGATGAAGTTTCCTCGCCGACCCCGGGACTTTAGACGGAGAATTTTCGACCGATATTCTCTCGATTTTCGTCAGAGGCAAAAGAGGCGTGGCTGCGTTTGCTTTGCTTCGACCTCGAGCTTTGCGTAGATTTTGCTCAGATACATACATATGGTCGTGCAGTTCATGTGTTACGGTATAAGGTTCCTCTTTCACAACAACCTCGCTTCCTATAGCGTCAATATCCATTGGCGATTCTTGCGGCACTCTCTCTATGTCCGACAAAAACTTATTCAACAGAGCTTTGCTGTCACACTTGTCGTCCAGTGGCGGCGTGCTTGTAGACGATTTTTGCTGACTGATTGTAGATGAATGGACGATAGGCCTTGACAAGGAAAGTAATAACTCAGCAACTACTCGACTGTCTCTATCATTATCCGCCATTTCTGTTTATTTCAAAATGTTACAATGTTAGCACTTGTGAAAACCTAGAAACTCAATCAGCACACGCCCTCTTTCTTTGTAGCTTTGTCTTCGTCCACGCGGTGCTGCATGTTATTTCACAACAGCCTACAAATACTTGGTTACAATGTCAGCGTTGCCAGCGAACGTTTGTCAATCTATTGCAACTTTATTTCCTTGAAAGATCTCATATGCAATTATGTATCAAATTTGGGTATTTTATCCGCGCGACGCGATCCTTATAGTTAAGAAATACGGGTTTGAGTTGACAATGTGGTTTTCACCTTGTAACCTCGTGGTGTGGGTGTTTAACAAGCTAATGACGTTGTATGGGAACTCCCTCACTCTGATTGGTCTAACTTCGGGAATGACCGACGTCGATTGGTTTCAGGGTGGCAGGTGCGCGCCAAAAATAACATTAACACACATGTTCATTATGATACTGATTGCATTATGATTTTTTTGTTTATTTGCCACTTGTTTGGAGTGATGAAGAAAGTGCACGACATGTGCAAGTATACCGGTACTTTATAAAGAGGCAGATTCTAATACAAATCCTGATAACATTGGACGTTGATGTATATGTTTCACCCAATATAAAACTCACACCATTCTCAAGTAAAAAAGAGTTTAAATGAAGATAACAATAAATAAGTAAAATTTGCATCTGACGATATTAATTGTTAGTTTTCCTAAAAATAATGAACCATTTTTTTATTTTCTTTACTGTAATATGTTTTATTTTTCTTCAAAAAAATTACAGCAAGGTCTGTCGCCAGCTAGTCCTCCAAACACAACCGCGCATCAATATATTCTGTCTGATCGATTCTGTAGCCTGAATAATTATAGATAATTAATCAAAGTTACAAAATCGTACATTATATAGTAGGTCCATCAACTTCTAACTTTACGACATGGTGGATAAGAGAGCGACCATCATTAATTCTACGGGGGTGGGTGGGTGGGGTGGGGGTGGGGTGTTCATTTGGTATGGACGAGATAAAAAAATGAGCGTCCTCCCAATATAACTCTCTACGTTGAAATTGAATACCTTCCCCATATGAACATTAGGAAACTGAGCGCCCCTCCACCCATCCAGATAAATATGAACAATGACATACTTTTGTATTATGAAGTTTGACATCGGACAGATTCCCTGTAAACTGTTTACAGTGTATTACATTGAATCATCGTACAGGGACTTCTAAAATCTTTATATTAGGGACCGATATATATATATACATATAAATATATCCAGAGGTATATATATATCTATATATATCATATCATGACCACCAACCACGTATAATATGGTACATATTCATGTATGTTCATTGTTCAAGTATGTTAAGTATGTATCAGAGGTGGTGTAAATGAAAATCGACTGATGTATGTATGTACCCTCCTAATTCACCAACCAAAATGTATGTATATATGTATGTATGTATATAAAATGTACTGCCCCCCAAATACATGTATAATGTATGTATATTTAATTATATATAAAAAGATATATATATAATATATCCCTGTACCTGTTAATTAATTTATAATAATTGCGATATATAAATATGCATATATATAAGATATAATATATTAAATATAGTCATGATATTGCCGTTTATATATAAACATCTATATATAAATCTGCCACTGTATAATATATCGCTACAGCCAATCTAGTCCATCCAATGTCCTTGCCATATTTGACTTTAACCATTTATGCAAGCTGAATTAATGATAACGAAATATATATTGTCAGCAGCACGATATTGGCATGATATATATGTGATAAGGGCAGATGGGCTCTACCTATATCGCATTGCAATATTAGACCAACACTGATTTGGGCTAAGTTTTCGGATAAAGCATTTTCAAAGGTAAGTTTGTCCATTTACGAAGGTCTATAAGTTTTTGTTTTGTCTACAAAATTGTTTAAGTTCAATGTGTTGCATTTTCTTTTACAAACCATGAAATTGTTCCACTAAACTACTTAACTACTCACCCCCTAGTTACAATGAAATATTCACACAAAACATCAGTCCGGTGTCAGTCAGTGGTGCGTAAGAAGTACTACAATATTACCAGTATATGACATAATATAACCCATTCTCTAACGAAGGTTTGCTACAAGTGATCAAGTGGGTGTATTTCTACATGTGAACGAGACACGCGCATGATAAGACTTTCCTCTCTTGCTTTATCCACCATCTATATAATATATGACTGGTAACACTAGTGCTCATAAAATTCAAAATTATCATGCCCCAACAGTTATCAGTCTTCTGTGAAATTAGAATAATGCGATAGTAACCTAACTAAGTACCTATTGAATCCATTTGATTACCGCTAAAGCACGTAGTGTTGGATCTAAGTTATGGTAGAATTTTCACCTTATCAATTTTGACAGTCCTAATGAAATAATTGTCATTTGGCATTTTTATTAACTATCCATACCACATAGTATTTCAAAGAGATTGTATGTCATTATTTAGGTCTAAATTATCATTAAGAACAGCATCACTCATGCAAGTGAACATATTTTACTTGCACAACCGAAGAGAGAATTCTAGCAGCATCTAGAGCTTTAACATATGCAAATTATGCACTTGAATTTTAAGGTGTGATGGGGTACCATTTTCAGTTTGCATGCGTGGAAAAAAAAGAAACCTTTACATACGATATAAGCTTTTAAAACCATTGTGCATGCATGGCATCATTAGTGCAAATAGAATTAACATTAAAAAATATCGCAAGCAAAAATGGTCTATCGCATATGATTTTGTTTTTCAATAAAAAATGACGCACTGACAAAAATGATAAATTTTAATCAGCAGCCGATAAACGCATGTTAAGTCAAGTGGTATAAGTACACCTTCTGGTTTATTATGAAAATGAGTGCTAATAGCGGTATTTCAAAATACGTTCATTGGCTTTATATCTAGTACCGGTATAAGACTGATAATTTGGGGGAAATCCGTAGACTTCTGACATTCAACATTCAACAGTCTGGAAAATTTGCAAGACTATGAAAGTGTATGCGCATTTCCGAGCTTGTGCATATCCCATACACCCCCTTATCTTTCACCCTTCACCTTTTCTCCATACCACGTACACCCCTTTTTTGCTTGACCTTTCCCCCACATCCAACTTTTTTCAGACTTTTCCTACACATGCCACTTCCTGATACTATATACCCCGCCACCCAGCACAAGAATGCAATGGTGAAATGGATTTAGCTAAAAATGATGGGAGTTTAATAGCATATTTTCATAAGTCTACATTTTGAGTCAGCTAACTTATTTTATTTATTTTCATCTTGTCAAGTTACCTGATCACTATTCAATAATTGTTTCGTATTACAACTTATTATGGACATCTACAATGCATTTTTTATTTTCCATGTTATTGTATTAGTCAATATTTGATGCACGAGTTTTATTTTGTCCACAATTTTCCCTGTGTATAATTTTATCTTTTATCGTTTCATGCGTTTTGTATTCAAAGAACACGGTATTTTTTTTAAACAACAGTAATATAGATTTCAAGTATCTCCATTAGTACCTTTGCCAGCAATAAACCAACATATATATTTTAAGAGGCAAGCATAATTATTTTATTTATATACACTATACCTACATTCGTACATTTAAAAGTGAATAATGTATCAATGTGGTATCTATTTTTTCATACGTGTTCTGTAAATGTTAATCTGTGACATGTTCTTTCGGCATTGATAAAGCAACTTACACATTGTAAACATGTTTTAAACGTACAACCAATTTGCATGTATTACCTTTTAAAATTGTTTTTGGTTTCAATTTAAATACAATAAAATTTGGTTTGCTGCTTTTGAACTGAGTTTGAGTATGTCAGTATGAGCAGACAATATCGAATCCAATCAGATAGCCTATGAAATACGCAGGCAGACACAAGGCTTTACCACCTAAATACTTTAATTTCATGAGTTTTTGGGGCATACCTGCAGTATAAAATATCTTTACGAAACATTTGAGATTCCAAATGTGCCACCCCCTCCTCCCTCCCCAAACCTTCCAAAACCTGGATCTGTCAGTGATATAGGTGTTATATGCTAGAGTCAATATGCATGGTTTCGTATTGAAAACCTTGCTTGACGCCATCAATGCAGCAACAATCCACCGTGCCATTCACACACCAGGGCCTTTATTCACACCTACACCGGCAGTTTCACTTCAAATCAGCATCATGCTGTGACGATTGATTTAGAATTTGTCACACACACCTGTAAAGAACTAATCAATAGGTTGAGGCAGTGAGTAAAATTCTAATGCCTAGTAAGCGTTTGCATTTGGAGGCCTGGGGTAGACACTCACCTTCAATATTTTGCGCATAATCACATCTTGTCGCTCCACCGTCCCAACCACTTTTATTTCTAGCTTAGTCGTTTGCCTCTCTGAGATAAGTGTCTGAAAACGATGTTCTTAGTTTCTGTTTCCATTCATGCTTCAATTATCTATGGGTCATCTCCGCACTGGCAGACTGCATGCCCATAAGGCATAAACGTTCTCTACATGTGTACGTGTTATCATCAGATTCTGACTGTAGGACATTACAGTCCAGAATACTGAAGTTGAAACACGTGGTTAGCCATTGTTACGTAGAGACGTGTTAAGTTTTAAACGGTAGAACAAACTAATCCTTCCCCCAATTAATTTACTACACCCTAACTTACTGATATGAGCAAAGCGCCCCCATCCCCGTGCTGCCGCAGTGAAAAATCTATACATATGTATGAGGTGATACACGCTGATGAGTACCAGGCACAAAGTTTAATGAGATTTGCAGTATGCGGCACGATGCTAACAAACATACCAGGGGACGGTCAATCTCATAATTGGTGACTCATTGTCTTACCAAAAATAAGCAAAATGGCCATCTAATAAGGATTGCGAACAAAGTTTAATGAAGTTGGAAGTATATATGCCGTGTTGGCAAACAATCTTACTCCGGTTTCTCATTTTCTAAACCAAGAAGGCAAAAGTAAGATGACCTTCTAATTAGGATAACAAACTGCGTGTTAGCAACATACAACTCAGGGAGATTACGCGAGGTACCACAATGCTTCAAGCTGGGACTGGATTAGTGGATTTCGCGTAGGATGTGCTTCCGTAAAATGGGCGCCGTATTCTCAAAACGTCACAGGAAGGGCAAGCGGAAGAGTGGGGACAGTCAGTGTAATGGGGACGTTGTGACCAACGGCGAGGCGGACGGGAACCTCAACTCTATGTGGAAGGCGTGGAAAATGCTCAGCAACCCAGAAGTGGATCTGCTGGATCCAGAGTTCATCATAAAGATGGTAAGAATCACCTCGCCAGCTTCGTTCCAGCATTCCTCTGAGATGGGAAAATTTTACCGCGACTGCATGGTGAATCCCGGATGATTATTTGTTTAAGAGTGCGTGTTGGGCACTCATTTTATAGGGAAAACCTTCTTTTTTTATTATGCGGACATGCTCTTTACGCCAAGCATTAGTGGTAGAAGATGCCAGGGCATTCGTTTCAGGTTGGATTTATGCTCTAGTACAGACTTTAATTTATTGCTTCACAATATTGAAATACTGTATTTACACCCCCCACCAAATCAAACGATGCTGGGGCCCCTGTTTCTAATCATTGACCAAGATGATAGACTAGACAAAAATACTTATATAAAACGAAATACATTGGGCGTGACAAATCTATAGCAGATGTAAGGTTTCTCTGAATAAATTAGTGCTCATTACATCAAAGATGACACTGTGATTTGTGAAATTGCTTGACTCATCACTTGCACTAAAAAGTACGTCAATTGGTGGTGGTGGGTTCACTGTTAGTCGGTGGTAACAGATTTCTCAACTTCATGATAGACATTGACATTGGCATTGAAAATATCACTGATCAAGTTAAAACATGTCAATAGTGCTTATATCAATCAATGCGTTGGGTGAAAGAGCTAATGTCATATAATTTTTGAACGTATGATATGGTAATGTGTCAAAATTATTTAATGGGCTGACGAGTGTTTTATTTGACGCGTAACAGAGGTTATGAAAACGATGCTTTGGCTATGGACATCAATACATCTTTACGTTTGCCGACATTTTAGACCGGGCACTCTTATGGCCATCATTTCATTTTAACTACATACTGTTCATTTATGTATTTCAAACCAAGTACTATATCGAACCCATTATTATGTCCCTAGATATTCTCTGAAAACTTCCCATTAAACCAATACATTTATATTTTTTGATTGACCCTTGTCTCCCTCACCACACACCAACTGTTGATATCTGGCGGATGATTATTGTGTGGTAGGATATGTGCAAAATATGGGGTAACAGAGGAGAGGAGAATTCAACATTAAAACACGTGTTCTGTTACAAGGTGCCTGTTAACAATGGATACAATACATACTTGTAGTGTGAAGACTGACTCTGCATCAAAGGCTAGCTATTAAACAAAACACAATGGTATGACTATCTTGCATTTGGCTAGGTGGACTATACCTACCCTCTGTGACACAGCTACTTTTTACCACTGTACACATAAGAGTTAAGTATCACGGCCAAACGAGATAAGTCTCATGGCCAAGAAATGAATGTGGATAGGTTGAAAAGAAAATCTGCAGACACAAATATTCATATGAGGAGGCAGCCATACTTTTCAGAGCTATCACACGCTACGGCGTTATTTTTAATAACACGTGAATTGAGCTGAAAGCCTGAAATGCATGAGGATACAAAAATATGTTCTGTTCCAGATGTCGTCAAAGCGTGGTGAGGGCACGTATGTGTGCACACTTGACGAGCGCACCCTGGCCAAAGCGCGTACTGAGCTCAACGAGGACCCGACACAGCGTGCCGGCCAGATCGAGGCGCTGCGCCAGTGGGTGAAGCGCCAGCCGCACATCAACTCGCGCACAGGTATGAACAACTGTACATGCATGTGCTATAAGGTAGGATGTCTCTATTAAGACCACATTTGAGACCAGTGTTAGATGGTCTCAGTATAGGGGTGGTCTTTGTACAGAGGCTATTTTGGTGGCTCTATGAAGGTTTGGGACGTTGAAAAGTGGTCTTATTATAGAGGTGGTCTCAATAGATAGGTGGTCTTAATTGGAGGTTTTACTGTATTTGCCATTGGATTGAGAAATAGCACGTATATGCTGGCCTCAGCTGCCATAGTTGTTCTACTGCATCTCCTAGTTATACATTGGCTTAATCATTATGGATGTTAGAAACCAGCACAGCAATGTTATACTGTATACTGTAAACTTTATACTATACCAGGAATTTATTTATTCCTGACTATACACATGTATACTTCATCCTCCCTCAGATGATGAGTTCCTGCTGCGCTTCCTGCGCTGGTCCAAGTTCTCCCTTTTGCGCGCTCAGGAGGTACTCGACAACTTCTGGACTGCGCGCACCAGTGAGAAGGCCTGGTTCGACAGCATGGACCCCGCGGACCCCAAGCTCCAGGCCGTCATGGATCTAGGGTAGGCCTCCGCAAACATACTGGAAATGATGGTGAATTGGTCATAAGTCTAGAATACACTGAGATTTCCGTAACTTAATTGACTGCATGTTCTTCAATTTAAACCTTTTACAGATAGATCTGTAATACCCAGGGAAATCGAAGATATACGACTCATTTGAGTATTTCTGTGAAAATGTTACACTTAAATAACCAAAATTAAATTGAATTTAGTATGGAATGCAATGCTCTAAATTGCAGTTATGTTATAAGCTTAACCTATGCTGCGTAATTTATACTTAACTCCATTACATGAAATTTAAACATGTGTGCATGGGCTTGTTTTAGGCAGCAGTGTCCACTGGGCCGTGACGACGAGGGGCGAATGGTGCTCTATGTGCAGACAGGTAATTGTACGGTGGGGTGGATGGGGTGAGTGTGTGAGGCCACAACCGGCAGTAATGCTTGTCTACTGCCTCTCTACAGTCAAAAACTCAAGCACACCGTGGGGATTAGTGCATGTCCAGTGCTGCTAAAGTGCGGCGATTGCAGACTACGAAGAAGCTTGGCATGTCAAACTTGTTTTACCGTCATATAAACAGTTGCCTGATCGTAATAAGGCAGAGGTTGTATAGAGTCAGTACGGAGCCAGTACGTCAGTCCAAGCGTTATTATGTGCTGTAGGCACGCAGAAACAAAAAGGTACCATAGATTAGTTAAACAGTAAGTAATCT
This sequence comes from Streblospio benedicti, assembly GCA_019095985.1. Classification (NCBI taxonomy): domain Eukaryota; kingdom Metazoa; phylum Annelida; class Polychaeta; order Spionida; family Spionidae; genus Streblospio; species Streblospio benedicti. Next base: position 14,402,345 of record CM032665.1, read on the forward strand.
GTGAATGTATTGTACTGTTAAAATATATTCACTGCCGGATGTACCCTAGGCTTAACTATCGCTGTTGAAATATCAAAGTGACTGTGTGATGCACCGAATTATTGACATTAGAATGGGAATTTGATTACAATGATCCCAGAGGATTTCTACATTGATTCAATAATTCTGAGTTCTATATTTAGAATACCAAAACATCATATTAACAAAGATAGCCTGCACTCTCCAATCTTCCAGTATTTAGTTTTTTTCTTTACTTTACATTCATATTGACGAATGTGCTACATGTATATGATAATTTGTTGTGGCAAAATGGCACTCTACTAAATGACTGCCGGGCATCATATTCAGATTGTTACTTCACCTTCAAATATTTCTACTTGCCCCGAACGAGTGGTTCACACCCAACTTAGAGTCAAATTACAGGCACCATTGAAAAAAATGTTATCATGAAAGTAGACCCCAGACTAATTTGGTGACATATACCATGTCAGTTGTATATGATGATGTGCCCTGAGATTTACCAACAGTCAGTTTCATGGCTTATGTCGTCTTCAAGCAGCTACGAACCTTACGATCTTTTTTCAATGTCGAAAGTACCGATTTATTATACACGTACAGTATAATATACACACAACGTATGCCTAGTCATTTAACAGACCTCTAGTCTTACTGCATATTTGCAGCAAACACTGCCCGTGATCATTATGTTACACATGTAATAAATTTAAGAGCCACAGCCGCCAAACTCAACCAAACCTTTCTGAATACTCACCCCACGGACAACCTTCTCACCTGTTCAGGCTGTTTCGAGCCGGACGAGCTGAGCATTCGGGATCTGCTGCGTCTGGGCTTCATGACGCTCGACGTTCTGGTGGCGGATGAGGCCACGCAGGTGCACGGGCTCGTGTACGTGGCCGACTTCACGGGATTCACGTTCGGCCACGCGTGGGCCATCGACCGCGACGAGGTGGAGCGGGCAGAGAACATGCTGCAGGTGCCCGCTGCTGGACTAACTCTTTAATCGACCTAGAAGATTGTATACTTTATTTTCAGGTTGTTTTTTGTTTTGTTTTCAGTTTTTGTATTATCGGATCAGTGGCGCTTTGTTACGGGTCTGTTTAGTTGTTAGTCTTCTGTTGTTTGGTTATTTTTCTGTTATACAGTAGAACCTCTAAATAAGACCATCACTCGTGAGATCATATATCTATAATAAGACAGTGTCTCGTGATCCCAAAACCTTCATATAGAGACCAACATGAATCTTAATGAAGAGGCCATCTCTTCGCTACGACTGTTTGGAAGGAGCCACCGGAGTGGTCTTATGCACAGGTTCTACTGTACATTTAAAAAAAGACTCGTGGTACATTTTGAGTTTTGAGGCTTTGAGGTTTTGAGGGGACTTAATTCCGTGTTTATTTCAACATGCTATTATCTGTTCGTTTAAAGTTTATATGTTACACGTTTCAGATTATGGACTCTGTTTACTGACTCAGTGCTGGGTCTTCGTATCGTGGGATGAGTTTAGCAATTTTCAACAGCGATTTTATTTGTATTTCAGAAAGCACAGTGTCTTCAGATTCAAAAGTGCATGAAAAAAAATCACAATGCCATTGGCCCTCTGCACAATCTCCTCATCCCTTTCCCCAAACATATCATCCCGATACATTTCCAGCACTACGTTCCACTTTCCTGTACAAGAAATTGACAACATACATCTTCCAATAGTCTAAAACCTGGATCCACAACATCATGTTACTGGGTGGAATTTATCCATCTAAACAATCCTTGTGGCTTATTTTTTCGTTGTTTCGTTCCTTTTGAGTAAAGGAGCCCACGACCCCAAGCAGACCACGCTGGCGGACGTTCTTAAGGTGGGCTTCATGCAGACGGATGTGCTGCTTCTCGACGAGACCAACCAGGTGGGTAGGCGCAGGGGTACTTTTAGGTTCCACGTGAAAAGGTATCATGTAAGTCCAATTTGATTGTCTTTTGTAAGTTTCTAAAGGGAAATATTACATCGTTGCAAGTCTAGGCTAGCCAACTACAGACTTTAACAGTCTGGGAAAGTAATTTATTATAAACTTAGAGAAAACTACAATTTTGAATTAAATCCGTTAAACAATTGGAATAATGTTGTAAGCAAAAGAAAAACCGGGACATTTACATTTCTACATGCCACACATGGAACGATTTATTGAACATCGTTTTATTCGAGTTGGATAGGGTTACACTGTTGGTGTGTATGAAGCAAATTTTCAATGTAGCAGTGATTGCCAAACAAAATGATCCTATAGTATCTATATCAACACATTGTCAGTGTAAGCAATATTTCTAGTAATTTATAATCTGTAATGTGCCTGAAAAAGTGTAAAAAGTAACGTCTTTTGGAAAATAACAACAACAAAACACACACAAAAACAATCCACACAACACTTACCGCTGTAACTGTGTCTTTTATCATTTATGCAAACCGAACCAAGGGATGTGACTACTTATTGAACATTTTATGGGGGCCTACTTAATGCCACATCTCCTCTGGACCATCTGACAGGTGCATGGCTTCCAGCTGATCCTGGACTTCTCTAAGTTTTCGTCGGCGCACGTCTTTGAATGGGACCGAGATACGATCCGCCGCTCGTCCAAGTGCTGGCAGGTTCGAACATCATCAAACCGATTATTACTCTAAATTAAAAATAAAAGCTGGCCTACACACTTTTGTGATCATCAACCGACCTGAGACCTATTTGACATTCACATTGTAACTATTATAGTTCCTTCCATCTCCTGTCCTGTATATAAGATGCTAGATGCTTCATCTTTCCAACCTCTCAAACATCAACATCAACATCATTGCTTTGCCAATGAGCTATTTCATTTTATCCCTTGTTTAAATTCTGTAAGTAATTACAGAAAAATGTTAAGCTCATCATTATCTTTCAGCGCATAAGATTGGATGGTCACATTACGTTGACGTGACATTCAAATATTACTGTACATAGGCAGATCCAAGTTTTTGGAAAATGGGGGGGGGGCGCACTTAAGGAAAAGGGAGGGGGGGGGGCGCACTTTGGGATTTCATGAAAAACCCTATGAAAATAAAGTATTTTGGTTGGAAAAGGGGTGGGGGTGGGGGTGGGCGCCCCCGCGCGCTCTGGATCTGCCTATGCTGTATATATTAATTGTTACAAACTCATATTGAACAGCTGTACATTTTATTTTATTTTTCAGTGCTAATGTTCAGGTGATTTAATGGATATACAATCATTAACATCATTAAAATGCACGAAGTCAAGAACTATCCTTTTACTAAATTCCACTAATGACATGTAGAAAGAAATGCGTTTGTACTAATATATTTTTTATAGTTATGTATGTATGATGGTATTATGCAATCCTAAAGCAAAGTAATTTGTTTATTAGTGTGATGATTTTTGTCCAAATACCAGTGTATGTACTCGATATTTTGAGTTCTGTTCTATTTTGATGAAGTTTACCTTTTATGCACGTGCATGCATGCTTAGGCTGTTGTATATTTTAGTTTCTTAACAACTGTGAGTATTTTAGATAATTGCCAACACAAATTACATATTAGTTGTGAGATAGATAGCTAATATTTTTAGATGTTTTAATGTCGTTTAAGCTACATGTAGATATAAAAGATGAAGTATAGTAATCATAATAGTATTTTATACTTTTAGTAATCATTTTTTAAACACCAGTGGTATCCTTTCAACTCAATTTCTAATTACTTTCTTTATCATTGTTGAGTTATTTTAATCTGTATCTTTGGATAAGATAAATTTTAGAATCTAGAATTTTGAATGCTTTGAATTTTTAGAATTTGATATCAAGGTTTTCAAGCTCAATGAAAAACATGCTTAATTGAGATGAATTTTGCAAACAAGCCCCATGAGCTTTAAAACGTTTAATACAACTGAAAATGAAAAATAAGAATTGAAAACTGTACTTGATTTGAAGACACAGCCAAAAATATAAAAAGACAAATTATGAAAACTTCTCATAAAAAATGAGACCTGATGATGTTAGTTACCCAAAAAGCATTTGAAATAATCTAAAGCTAACTCTAACTAGTTTAAATCTAACTATAACTCACCAAATTAATATCCACTGACACAATAATTCAGACGAATTGGTTAATGTAAATGAACTAACTTATCTTAGTTTGAATTAATTAACTTGTGCAGGATGTGTACCCCACGAGGAACAAGGGCATCCACTACTACAACACGCCGATGATCTTCAATGCACTCTCTGAAATCTTCATGCTCTTCATGAAGGAAAAGACAAAGAAACGGGTAATAGGGTTGTTTGACTAAAATTTTATGAGCCACAACTTGTTTATAAATGTTATTGATGTAACAATGCATTTTGAGCAAGTTTAAAACTAATACACACTAATCTATACTATATTCAATTTGAAATCAGAATAATGATTCAAATATGAGAAAACTGCCTCCATAAAAACTTGGATGGAAACATATTCAATCCAAACACTTTTCATTTGCAGCTACACTTCCACAAAGACAACCTAGAGTCTTTACACCGTCAGATCCCCAAGAGAATCCTTCCTGAAGAGCTTGGAGGCGACGCCGGCAGAATTAAAGATATTGCAAGTCAGTCAAGAACAAATTTATCAAGATTCAATATGTATTGTCATTGCTGACTTATATGGAGCATGGTTTGTTTTGTTCTTCATTTTTATTAAAATTTCCTAGCTGTCACATCTGAAAAAAAATTACTTAAAAAAATTGTGACACAGATGCTGTATATCGGAAGTATTAATAAACATGGGAAATGTGAAAACAAAACACAATTAAAAATAGAATGAAATAGATAAAAATAAATACACAAATAAATAAGTCACTCATACGCCCCTGTCCAAGATGCAAAGTTGCTTTTCCCCACACCACCACACACCTTTTCTTTAATATGTATACTGTTCAGGGCGTTGGAAAGAGGAGATGATGAAGCACCGTGAGGAGTTTCTGTACAACGCGCAGTTCGGCGTGGACGAGTCCAAGCGACCAAAGCCCGAGCCGGCGGCCAACGGCGGCTGGGGCGGCATGCTCGGCTCCTTCCGCAAACTTAACACCGACTAGCAAACGACAGCGAGCCCGTGTTTCAGTCCACACATTGACTCATTATCAAGCTTCCTACGATTGACCACATGGGGCATGTCGCAGTTTCCTTGTAGCTGGAAATGCAGATTGGGTCCACACTCAATTGGAAAACATTGCATACAAGTGGTAGCAAGGAATTTGGTGGTTTGGACATAGTATCAGAATAGTTCCTTTAGATTGTTTTATGTGTGTCATTGACTGTTAAATACGTTCAAAAAGGAAACAAGCCTGATAATCGTCTATGTGTAGACAGCGTGTGCTTTGTTATCGTAGTATTTTATAAGTTTGAACACTTTCAAACCTAGAAGTCAATACTAGAATCATGGACCAAATGCAATTCCAACGGAAGTCCAGCTTCGTCGCTAGCATGTGGCTTGTGTGGGCCATGCCCAATGACGTTTTGGTTTAGTTTGGCACGACCAAGGATGCACTAGAAAAAGTTCTCTTTGAGTGGACGCACTTTTTTAAAACCAGCGAGGGGCTTCTACCTGCATTTAGTTTTTTTCTTCACATTTGAACAGTTTAAAAATAGAAGTTGATATTAGGAAATAAACAACTACAATACTGCGAACCAAGGTTAATGTTGGGTAAACTGTTTAATATTTACATGTTTATTTTAGATAATTTCTTCACTTCTTAATTGAAATATGACATGCTAGCTATATGCCGTTTGTGCAATTTTACAGAAATGAGTAGTGTTATGAGTTATATTTGGACAAGAATGTAACAACATGAACTATTCAATAGATACATATACAATTTGTAGTAGTAACCGGTTTAATTCATTGATCTCACACCTCTTTATAATAATATGTACTTTTCATACCGTAATACCTTGCCTCGGTATGATTATGCCTAGTGCGGGTGTGGGTTTACATGGACTGGTAGAGTAGAAGTCATGACATTTATATATTTTTTGTAAATAATTAACTGTACACGAACAAAAGTGAGTGTCTGATTGTTGTCAGCTATTGTGTAGTAATTTTGCCACGGAAAAGCAAGTTGTTAAACTTTGTACCACTTATTTCTCAGCCATATTTTTGTATTAGTGTTTAGTATTATCAAAATGTAAAATGTTTCTAAACTATCAAATAACTATCATTACATTGCTGATCATTGATTGCTATGCAGAATATTTTCACAGTATATAAAAAATTGTTGTCTGATGTGAGCATTAAGTATAATATGACCATAGACGCACATTACGTACTCTTGTCCAAATAAAACAACCCTAAGCATTCTGTTCACATAAAAGCCCATGCAAACGGGACGAGTCTGTCTTTTATGTGAAGGTATTTTCTCTCACATCTTAAAGACATTTCAATGTCATGAACATTTTTTATAGTGGATATCACCCATTCCAAACAGGCTACATTTAAATGAGCATGGGCCCTTCTGTTGAAACTCCAAGCAATACCAGAGAATATATATATTTACTATGGTAGTACTTGAAGAAAAAGAAGTTTATACATGTAGTGTTCATTATTGTTATACATGCAGTTCGTTTGCTGCTTTGATAACCAAGTGAATTATATGATAAATAAAATAAAGTTAAACAAATAATGAATTATTGGCTAACTTATTATTACACTATTAGGGGTGGCCCTATTTTTTTTTTAGAAATAAGATTCATCAAAACAATCCAGCTTCAATATGTTCTGTTACGAATGGGGGATGAAATTGTTCAATGCTACATCATTTATTACCGGTTCGACATACCCGTTCTAAATACCGCCCAACCAAATGTCAGATAACGAGTAAAATAGCTTGCTCGAGGCTCTTCCAATCCCATACTTTGCTGTAGATTATCATGGGTTAACATCTATGACCATCACACCGGATCCTATAGTCAAACAGCCTAAGCATATATATTTTTGCTATGTTCAGCTGCATATTGCGTACCCAGGGAATCATTGTGTTTAAGTCTGTCAGACTGTCCCGTCAGGATGTCTGTCCTGAGCGGAAACCGCACGCAGACTCGATAGAGCGCATAACTATTCACACATCCCCGGATTTAGTGACTACAGATATGGCAATATGACAATCACTTATGTCCCCAGCCATGTTTTAGCGAGTTAGTAGATATCAGAAATTTTGATTCTTCTCCTTAAAACCAACGAGTCCGTAGCGAAAGAATTTGCTAGATAAAAGCATCAACGCGAAACTACGACTAATTTCGTTTCCATAATCTTTTTTTTAGAGTGAAAGATGTGGACATTGAAGACCACACTTTCCTCATTTGGCCCTATTTACATGCAAATTCGAATTTCTATATGGTCAGGTGGGTAACAGGTCGTATAACCAGGAACCTGCTAAATGCTTAACAAAATGATTATTGGTATACATACAAAAGTATGAGATTAGAACGGGTAAGCCTTGTATTTGAATTGATTACTAAAACTAACTAGATCATAAGTGCTCAAGGAGCATAGCATCGCTAGAAAAAAGTCGACCCATGGACAATAAAGATGTTTACGTTGCAATCAAAGCATTAATGCTCTTATAGTTGAAGAAAAAATCAGCGTAATTCTCTTGTGTGCCAGAGGCACATTTTCAAAGACACGTTATTCGCTGTGGAGTTTTCAAAGTTCAAATATTATCAGATGAGGCACTGGAGACGAATCGCTCATTTAACGTGCACTTATAATAACTCTCGGTCATCACTCAACTCACTTCATCTTCGACGTAAGGAGTTCCTACTGTAACTATGATGTGCTCCGAGCAAATAGAACGTTAAACATCTTAAATTTGATGTGTTAATTTTACTGTGTGGGACAGTCCAATTCTGTACACTTGTATACACCGGTGTCAGGCTTTCCGCGGTTAACTGATTCTTTAAAACTTTCATTCGGATCGTCACGTCATACCTCTTATTAGACCTTCTTGTACAGGTCGGAAGGGGGGTGCGCTGCAGCGTAAAAAAGGGTGATGTTATCGAGCTCGCAAAACGCACCGTTATTCAACACGGCATCTAAAACTAGGATCGATTTTCAACTCGCGGGTTTGAAAAATGCTAGTCTTTTTCAATAGAGCTAGGTGCGGGAAATACGAAAACAAAAACGAAAGAACATCCCAGGAGGGGGTTTGAGAAACAGCTTTGCGATCGGGGGCGAAAATCAGACTAGTTTACGTTGTATCCGGTTGCCAGCGTTCTGGAAAACTAACTAGTAACCGATTATAAAAGCGTCGCGTGACTTGTTTACGAAAATGTCAACTAGTTAAGGATAATAAAATGAATGAATGAATTAGTGTCTCTAGACACCCTTCAACGAAGCACCCGGGCCAGTTTTCTTCCAAGTGAAACGGAATTTCAGAGACAAGGTAAAGTTATTTGGAAGATCGTGGAATCGAACTCCCGTCCTCCCGTCTATGATTCAGACCGGTCACATGTGTCATAGGCGGGCGCGCTACCATTACGCTAATCCCTCGAGACACAGTGCCTCTACTTTATTTAGCACCTGCATCAACCGTCTGCCTTGTTACTATTCTTAGGTGTCTATGTCTCTGAAACTTGCTTCTCTATTACGTCGAGTGTGCGCTACCTGACGGAGAACCGCGTGCCCTGTTTTCACTTTCTTTACATTTCTCTCATGTTTATCTATCATGTTAGGTCCATAACTTTGTAGTGTGGGATGTCAATTTTTATACTCCGGCACTAATCCAATCAGAATCGAGTATTTTCAATAGAAATGAGAAAAAAAAAGTATGCTCCATTGAGTTGCTGGGTCAAACAAACTGTTACTGACGAGGTTGTCAAGGGGTCAGGCCTGTAGTGAGACTTAGGTGGAGCAGGCAGTTGTGAAACAAGTGTAGGAGTCCTTATTTGAAGTCAAAAGATTAATTCTGATTGCATAGCTGTTATTAAACACCCTCTAAATTCGGTGAAAAATCTCTGTCATGGCCGAAACAAATTGTTTACATTTTTACACAGTATTTAGAGAAGCTTTTCAGTTGCTGTTTAATGCCAAATTAATCTCTTCGTTTAGCTGTGCATTCTTATACCTTTCCTACAAGTGGTCCCTAAAATTCATAAATAACAGATTATGATTAACAAAGTTATTCAAGCATTTTTGTCTCCGAGTTTTACTATATACTGTATAGAAAAATCTTGCACAAGACACATCTTTATTACCGTTGACCTCTGACCTCGTGACGTCACGCGCAATTTACGAAATCATTTATTGCCCGATTGGGGTGTTTTTAAAGAAATTCTTGCACAGATATTAAAATATTCCGTTAAAAATGGCGGCCATCTTGAATCAGGCAGCCATCTTGAAATATTTCAATCATAAAGTATACTGAAATTTGGATACTTATACATTCTACATATGTACAAAGTTTGATGACACTAGGTGTTGTTGATAGAAAGTTATCAATAAGTGTTCTCACACAAAAATGAAAGCCTATACAGGTAACCATGAAAATATTTAGTTTTTCTATGTGTCTGCACCAACATATCTTATTACATTTATGTTTTTCTAAGGCCTTACAACCTGCTGGTCAAAACGAGATAAGATGTAGCTTGCTCTACTGCTCAATTTCCTAATTGAAATATTTTCAGGACAGATATTATAAATATGTCTGTAAAAAGGCGGCCATCTTGAATTATGGCGGCCATCTTGATCTTTTTTTAAACAAAAGCTATACTGAAATTTGGAAACTCTTACCTTCCAAATATATTATATGCAGAGTTTCATGATTCTAGGTGTTCTTTAAGCCAAGTTATGAGTAAGTGTTTTTACCATTCATATAGGTTACTATATAGGTTACTATGGAAACCGTTGGTTTTCCATATATTCCCAACCAAATATTTTACCACATCTATATTTTGCTAATGCCCTACCACCAATTGAACAAATTAGTAATTTAAATAGCCTGCTATACCACTCATAGAAGTTTATAGAGAAAACTTTTTGAAACAAAATTAAAAATATTACTCCAAAAATGGCAGCCATCTTGAATTACGGCGGCCATCTTGAAATCCGGTGAACAACAAATGTCTTGAAATTTGACGACTGCTATCTACTACATATGTGCAAAGTTTAATGATTCTAAGAGCTTTAGATTCTACGTTATTAATGGAAATGTGTATCCCATACAAGGGTATGTGCACATGAAAATGGTGATAAGTTTGCGTTATGGACGGGCGATTTTAGGTATGTTCGCACCGGATATTTTATATACATTCATACTTTCCCAAGGCCTGAGCCCCTACTGAATAAAATGAGATAGGATGTAGCTTGTTCTACCGCCGGTTGGGGTCCATCCTAAAAATAGTCATTTGGCCGCTGGTCTATTAGGTTGGTTAGTCTATCTAGATGTACTAAATTGCAGTACGCTGTTCGTGTTGAATGTCTTGCGTTTTCACGCTAACATTGTTACGTCAGGTAATGGCATTTACGTTATACGTAAGTGTAAACGATACGTTACAAAGAATAAATAGTTATGAATAAGTAAACAATATCAATGGTATGCAGTGATTTTATTAGTTTAACCGGGATTATTACACGATGCACTTTATAACGTGAACTAAAAGTTACCAGCATGTCAGTGCAGGTATGATGCTGCACATAACGCTCAACAAATCACTATGAAGGTTGAAAATGTCTCATCATCTTGTTTTGTACTTCAAAATCGGAATCGTACTGCTTGTTATTATACTTTTAATGCTCTGGGTTAGATTTTATTTGCTGTGTAAATGTAACCAACAGAGGTGCGGAAATGAGGAATCGAGCTGTATACTGCCCAAAATTAAACTGCCATGTCAACTGAAACCTTCTTGCGAAGATAACCGATGTCCTCTTGATTGGGAATGCGATCCAAAACAATGTGGATCTGGACCTATCTATGGTGGTAATGATTATATTTATGATTAAGCAGATGCGCGAACTTTGGAATACTAGTGTGGTCGCTAGTATGGTCGCTATGTTTATCCATTAGCCCATTTTACTCCAATATAGTGATACATTTGGACACTAACCAGGCTTTGAAATGTATTATTTAATGAATGCCTGTGTTAGTTAACAAATAGATGTGCAAGTACTTTTTTGCAATTGCTCAAAGTCTTAAGGACACAGATCTACACAGGAGAGATTACCTGTTGGCATTGCAGCTGATGCAACCATTGAACAATTGATGACTATCAACAAAACTTTACATGAAATGTATTTCATCAAATCAAAATGACAACTGTAAAGAAATATACTAGCACTTACTACTTTATTGACAATCAATACATCATATATTTTAAAATTGTCATTGCCTTGATCATAATTATACTGTGGTTACTTGCCCTTCGCTGTTATTTGAGATGGAGAGCTAATAGGAATAAATGTGGAGGATGTCCACCCGACCCATGTTGTAAGAAGGATTCATGCAGTTCCTGTGACGTGGCAAACTGTGAAAAAAATCCATTGGTAAGAGCACTAAAGAACTGTAGTTATTCAAATAATCAATCGGGAAAATGTGGGGGGAAATGTGATAAAAGTCCATTGCTAAGAGTACTTCAGAAAATTTCAGATAAATCTCAATGCCCGCTGACTAAAAAGACATCTTGTGAATGTGGTCCTTTAATTCTAGATAAAGGATAAAAGTTGTCATATGACAGCAATGTTCACTGGAATTTGGTCATTTTATGTACTTATATATTATATCAGTTATGTCATTTGAAGTGATGCTTTATTACTGTAATTAGTATGTTTACATATCACATTTTAGTATAAAAGAGTGTGATTTGGTCTTAATTATTATACATATCATAAATATGTTTTTCTTAGATGGGATGCCGTCACTGAATGAAGTACTTATTGAGCATTATCCGGAACCAATAATATGGGGGATGCAAGCACATCAAATGAACTGCTATGAATATTTGAGTGGCAAAAACATTTCACCCTCACAAATATAATTGTAAATAAATTATTTGGATATAAATCTCTCATTTAAGCCATTTGAAGGACCTAATGGAAAATTTTCTCATCTCATAACAATCATTGTTCTGAGTTAGCCTATTGCACAAAATGATGTAATACAATCATAACCTTTATTGTCCTTTTTTAACCTATCAAATGAAATGTTATTTGTTACATTACAATGGCAAAAATTTTGAAAGGAGGGTATGAAGTCAAGTTTCTTCCAAATGATGACCCATATTACAAAGCTGGGGTTGTAATCATCATGATTATACTGTTCTGTATTTGTCTTCGCCTTATTCTCGGAGAAGATTGCCTTTGTGTAATTACGGGACACAAGAAAATGTTTGTGTGTCCCACAGAAAAGGAGCACTCAGCTCCTTATGCTCCTGAGGAAGATGAGGAAAAAACTCCATTAATAGAGGAGGATAACAGTGAGCTGGAGCCTGAATGTACAATACATGGAAATAATCAGAAATGCCCTTGTGCAGAGTGAATGTCAGTGTATTCCTCAAAATAACTACTGTAAGGATTGCGAAGAATTGTGACTCCTGTAACTGAATAAATCGAAGCAATTGTAATTTCCAAGATGTATTATTTGGTTGTAGGGGCTCTTCTCATGTTGTTGCTACTGTTTTTTCACCATCTAATAGAAATTAAAAAGTTAAAACTTCAAAAGTTCAAAACTTAAGCCAAACTGAGTATTTGTTTTATTTTTAAATACATCTAAATTATTACGTCTTTTAACAAGACCTCTTCAGGCGCCTTATTTCTATACTATTTTCGTCTGAAAAGGTCTTGTCGGAAGAAGAAAATATTTGAGATATATTTAGGAATAAAACAAAAACACAGTTTGGCTTAACTTTGAACTTTTGAACTTTTAACTTTTGAATTTCTATAAATGGTGGAAAACACATTAGCCACAACATGACAACTGTAATTGATTACGCTTGATTGTATTAATGTTACATTGTTGACTTTGCGAAATTCTGATGATTCTACAATTGAATTATGTACATAATGATATGTTGAAAAATCTGTTTTTTAATGGACATTTGACTATTAGATATTTTATGTGGAGTGATGTTTATGACATTGATATAAGATAAAAAATGATAGAAGCACACCCAAAATAAAAACTCCCCTCAATCAGCAGTTAATTAATGGTTTCCCTTTTCAATATCATTTGATATTTGAGACACATTCCTGCAATGTCAGAATTTGTCATTACCCATATATTTTTATATCATTGTAATATTTTGATTTGTATAAGAATATACCAGAATGTCAGTATGGTCTGGCAGTGTTTTGGCTTTTAAAATCTTTTAGAATTTATTTATACTTGAATTGATAGTATTAAACTAAAACATTTTCTGGCTGCTTCTGTTTCCATTTAATGATTTAATTACATTCTGAACATTTTAAGCTGTACATTATTTTTAGTGGTATTTATGTTTTTGGCTTCTTATGATAATGGAAATGTCACCAAAATGTAAACAGCACAAATATTTCATTTCTTTTCATATTACTGTTAGTAATATAGTTTGTTTTAGCAGCGCAGTAAAATTACATTTCAAAATGGATGTATACATACTTGGGGATAAACTACAAGTAATGAAAGGAAATAATATTCATGTGTACTGAGTACCTATAATTGATTGTTTTGGGAAAACATCACACAATTGCATTTGGAATCATCAGAAAACTGGAACAGAATTGAGAAGACACTAGCATGTAAATACCTGTGTACTTATTTGTGAATAAGTATGTGATTAGCATTGTAATAAAGCATCACAATTGTATGACATAACTGATATTGATTATGAAGAGAGGAAATATTTTGAAAACTGGGTGTACACTGCTCAACACATTCCTGGCATTCCTATAAATGTATCTAAGATATGTTTCACAATTCAGAGAATTTTGAGGAATCTATGTATTGAAATATTAATTACTTGACATTTTATTATTTTTTCTTACAAAATGTTGTGCTTTATTACAATAATGATCACATCTAGATTAATTTATATTAATTTAAAATAGTATTTTACTGATTATCTTTGTTTAATATCCTTGTCTCCTTTATATAACATAAGACTGTGAATGCCTACATTCTATGTATTTATATATGTTTTATTTTGATATTCCAGATGAAATGTTTTGACAAATAGATGCACTAATCATCATCAAAGAAAGCTATTAATGGATATTCATTCATGAGCATTATTTAGCATTGTTGATGGATGAATGCATTTCAGATAAACACTTTATAAACTGCATTTACCATTTGAATGTCAAAAACAATTCTTAACAAAAAGGATGTTCTAAAATGACAAATTGAATGAGTGATTGGAAAGCCAGATGCAGTTTTACCAATTTAGAATTGATTTTTGTCTTGGAACTTCTGAACTATATTGGCTTTTTTAATATGATACTGAGCATATGTAATTCGAACTTAATGATCTTTTGTCCATTGATCATATATGCAGTATAGTTTGCTTACACTACAATGAAGAAAGGAGGACACTATGAAGCTCGTTTTGTCCCAGATGAGAGTAATACCATTTACAAGGTAGGATGTGCATTTGTGATCATTATAATGATTTTGATTTGTCTGTACTTGACTTCTGCAAAAATTAAGGAAAAACTTTGCTTGTTTTATGGAATGATAAAGAAAAAATATCACATACCAGTACCAGCTCTTCCTTGTCCTTGTCCTACGGATGGAAAACAAGAGTCTGATGAAGAGTCAGAGGAGAAAATTCCACTGACAGAAAGTAAAGAATACAAGTTATCAGATATACATGCCAAGTGTCCACTTACAGGAAGGACCCCGTGTCAGTGTAGTCCTGGAATTGGAAAGTGTCAGGCTTGTGAGGAAGATGACGACTGTCATTCATGTGACAGTGATTGTGGGAGTTTGCCAGTGATGGAACAAATTCAGAGATCCATTTGTTATAGATGTCCTTTGACTGGCAAGACATCTTGTGAATGTAACACTAGAGATTAAAATTATATTCATTTATGATCAATAATCTAGAATTTATTTGCCACAACTGCATTATAGATGAACACTTTTTAAACGGTGTGATATATTTAACTGCCAAAAACAATTTTTAATAACGGAGCAAATGTGTTTGTGTCAATAATTGGCTGTAGAGGAACTATTGCGGTAGAGTTTTGAAATGATAAGTTGAATGGCAGATTGGAAAGTCGATGTACATTGTTAGTTTATCAACGCAGAATTGTTTCTTGAAACTACTGAACACATCCAAACTTTTTTGATTGATGAATGGTCTTTTGTATATCAATCACATATGCAACAATTTGTGTAACTATATATAATGACAGGAGGACACTATGAAGCTCGTTTTGTCCCAGATGAGAGTGATACTTTTTACAAGTTAGGCTGTGCATTTGTCATCATCATAATGATTTTGATTTGCCTTCGCTTGTCTTGTGATAAGATAAGGGCTATATATCCCATACCAGCAGTTTGCCTTCGTTTTTTTTGTATAGAGGATGATTATCCTATGTCAGTGGCCCCTTGCGCAGAACAACGCATATATCCTATGGTGGAAGAAGATGAGGATGAGGAAGAGGAAGAAGAGGAAGAGGAGAGAATCCCACTGACAAAAACTGTAAGATACAAGATAACCGATATCCGTGAAAAATGTCCAATTACAGGAAAGAGTCCATGTCAGTGTAGTCCTGGGTTGGAAAAGTGTAAGGCTTGTGTGGATTGGGACTCAAATGACTAGATGGCACTCTGTGGTTTTCTATTTCACATGTTTTTGATTGCATATATTTTTTCAATAACATTTAGTTGTCAAATACATTTTATAAATGGCACTAACATCTGAACGGGTTCATGGAATTTCATTTGGGAGCCATGCATTTGTGCTATTGAAATAAAATCATGGGGCATTAGTATGAATAACATTGTGAAGTTGATTTATTATCATATTGTTCCATATGCATTCATTGGATATTTGGACAGCAAAAACAACCTTCATATTTCTAAGAAAATGATATGTCAAATGTTGTAATCTGTTGCATTTTAATTTTGATAAACTATGTTCTCTTACATTTATGAATGTATCTCATACAAATAAAAAGTTTCACAATTCTAGATTTTGAATAATTAATTTTAATTTATTATAGATCTATAGATAAATATATGTATATTACAAGTTAGTGCTGTGAGTTATTTTTTGTTATACGCAGTATAAGTTAGCGAGGAGACCTATGATATATATGTGCAAAGCTATCTTAAGTTACTGCGAGCAAAAATCATTCTAAATGTGTAATTTAAAATAAGAAGCTATCTTTATGAATTAGATAAACGGAATTAAGGTGGGCTTTGAATTTCAACACACGGTATACGTATAAAATAAAAAGGGGGAAAAATTTGCACCTAGTGCACCCCGCCCTTCCCCCATCCTCTGCCTTGTAACCTCATTGGGCAGGTCTATAAAGAAGTGGGATGTGGGAAAAAAGGCCAAAAAAGATTAGGGATGTGGGGAAAAGGGCCACAAAAAGACAGATTTGTGATTTTATGGAATTGGGATGTGGGGAAAAGGCAAAAAAGTTTGTGGGATATGGGAAAAAAGGCTAAAAAACTAGGGATGTGGGAAATACGGTCAAAAAAATTAGGGATGTGTGATTTCTTGACCCCCTATCAACCCCCCTCCTGGCCTATTAGCATGCAAACCCACTCAACTGGAGCATGCATGAAAAGCCATATGATACTAATCCAACTGCAATATCATGGGGTCAATGTTAATCCATATGCTGATACACTACAGTATACGTTGGTATTATGTCAGTAATTAGTTGCAGCACATAAACAAATTCACGAAATAAAATTGATGTTTATGCTGCCTTCACATAAACAAATTAATTCGTATTTTAATTTTTTCAATATTAATATTTATCAAAGGTTATTTGAGTAAAAGTATTGATGGATTATCGTTTTAAAAATTCTGCTTTACATAATGTCAATGTCAAACCAAATAATAATAGTCTGTGCTAAAAGCGGCAAAGATTTAAAATACCCCAATTTAATCATTTTAATAAATCAATTCTTAATAAGTTTTGTAATGTTGTCCATTGCTGATTTTGTGAACCAATTTTCAAACATTTAGATTCATGTAGGAATGTTATAAACATGGCAAAATTAAGTTGACACTGTATGTTTTCTAACACAATGACTTCAATCAACAATATACTTTTGACAAACGAGAAAGAGTATGCAAAATTTGTGGACTAATTGAATACTGTTCTCTGATTGGCTGAGAGCCAAAGTCAACCGGGGATAATTACTCGATGAACCATGGGTGAATTTTGCCCTCTGACAGTAGAAGCGTCCACCATTTTGAAGACGTCGATTAAAAAATAAAATCAACTATACTTGCGTTACCACACAGAATTTCATACACACAGTTAGAAAAATAGCCACGACAATATTAATCCCCCATACTACTAGTACTAATAGTTAAATTTGAACCGGATTAGGGAGCATATTAATGCAGCCAACTGTGAACTGTTTAGACTAGTATCGCTGTATCGAAATTCGTCATATATAGTTGAACGAATCTTTTGATTGTTCAGAAATAATTTGTAAGTAAAAACGATGCTTTGTAACTGTGATAAACCTAGTGTTATTAGTTTCAGTGATTAAAATTGCTTAAAAAATGTTAAACCGGATAATGCTAATAATGTGTGCAAAACCAGCAGAAGGTAATATGACTTCTCATTCGGTGTGGCCAATGTGGAGCTTTTCCCATCTAATAAAATCTGTTTGTGAAGGTTAATCGTGGTATAATGAATATATGTCATGTTTTTTCGGCCAATATGCATGAATCAATGCCCTCATTTGTTGAATATTGCCCTCGCAAGCTCGGGCAATATTCAACAATGTTCTTGCTTATTTGAAAAAAAACAAAAAACAAACAAACAAACAAAAAAACAAAAAAACAACAACAACAACATAGTCCACACATAGTAAACAGAAGAGTGTGGGGCCACTGAACAAAATTGACCATTGTCCACTACACAATTGACTCAAGCAGGGTTTCGTCGCAGCGAGACTTGAGGCGGATGGTGCGACAGACGAACATGGAGCGGCGTCGCAGTCCCGGCGAACACTCGAGTGGCGTCACGTTCTTTGTCTTCGTGATCACTGGTGTGCTCGTGTAGTAAAACCGATACTTGGGTGCCAGCAGTGCCTGGTGAAAATAAGAATACGATAATCTCATATCCTTAATTATCAATGGCGAATATTTGTTTTCACTGACGATTTCTTTGAACAGATACACCCTATACATTGACTTCAACAACAGTTTTAAAACTCCCGACATAATGCACTGGTATCTGGGAGATCTGACCAGAAGGGTTTCCGTCTTTTTAGAGATGCATATCTCTAGCTATCCTTGCTCAGCAAGAAAAGATAATCTACGATGCAATTCTACAGATTCTACTCTCACTGTCATGCCAAGCAAGCTCCTACCACTGTACTGACATACCTGAAGACACTGCTTCCATTCGACTATGTCAAGTGGCCGTGACGGGACTCAAACTAGCTCAAACCCAAGACCCCAAGGTTGTGAGACGAGAATCATAGCATCATCTTAGCGGGGTGTTAAAAGGTTACACGTACAAACCGTTGTCTCTGGGTTCAAATCCCACATACGAACGGAAAATTTTGGGAGGTCTATTGAATGTTTCAGCCGTGTTAAAGTCTGTGATTCTATGAACAACTGTATATATAAACAAGAATTTAAAGATTCCATCAGAAGCCATTGGGACTCACATTTTGGCGAGACTTTAGCTCTTATCGCAAGAGCTTCTTCAGACCTAATGACAGTCCTTAGTTTGTCACATGACCGCCATGGCGGTATACCTGAATTTCCAATCAAACCACCATTTTGAACATAAAAGATCAGTAGTCCGGACTCTCCTAAATCGCGCCCACAATCTAGTCACCACGCCTGAAGATCAGGCCAGGGAGTGCAAGCATGTCAAAGCAGAGTTAAAACAGGGTATAAACAATGGGTGTTTAAGTTACCAAAACCAAAAGTCAAAGAGTCGTCCAAAGACGCAAATAGTGAGTTCAGTGCTAAAAACCCCAGTTTGTATCCCCTATGTGAGAGGGCTCTCAGAGAAACTAAATAGTGTGTTTCGTGAACACAGTGTCAGCACCTACCACAAACCTTTTACCACCATTAAATCTATGTTGCCCACTCCGAAGGACAAGTATCTGTATCTGAATGAGTTACGCTGCTAGAAGTCCTGAACAGGCACGATGGAAGCGGGAGGCCACGTGGTGTTGGTACATGGACCTCCAGATGCAGGCTAGGTAGCCAACTGAGCCTCAGGATGACTCTAAATGTGGTATCATTTACGAAGTACAGTGCCCAGTGCAGGTACACCTATGTGGGTGAGACTGGAAGAACTTTAGGTACTCGTATCAAAGAGCACCTAAACCCCAAGAGAGTGTCCACCACTGTAGGAGACCACATTCGAGACACGGGCCATACCATCAGCCCAGAGACTTCAGGATTGTGGCACGACGTGGGGACTTAGAGAATCGTAGAAAAATCAGGGAAGCCGTGGAGATCTGCGTACGACGCCCCGAGATGAACCGATATACCGGCTATAACCTGCCCCCCCTTTCCTGCCACTGGGGTCATGTGACTGCCGCTGCCATGGTGGTCACGTGGCAAACTAAGGACTGTCATGCGGCCTGAAGAAGCTCTTGCGATAAGAGGGAAAGTCTCGTCAAAATGTGAGTCCCAATGGTTCTGATGGAATCTTTAAATTCTTGTTTATATCATGAATGAAGAAACCATAGAGGAGAGAAGTGTTCATTATTTGAACTCTATATATATTTCCCCACGTTTGCTTGTGAATTCAATTATACTCTCACTGTCATGCCAAGTAAGCTGGGGGTTGGGAGTTACAGAGACTACGGTTCGTCCATGTAACCTTTTAACAGCCCGCTAATTGGGATGATGCATTCATTCTCGTCTCACAACCTTGGGGTCGTGGGTTGGAGTCCCATCAGGGCCACTTGATATAGTCAAATGGAAGCTGTGTCTTCAGCTATGCCAAAACAGTGGTAGGAGCTTGCTTGGCAGGACAGTGAGAGTAGAATTGAATTTACAAGCAAACTTGGGGGAAATATATACAGTTGTTCGTATAATCTACAATGTTAATGTTAATGGTTAAGTTCCTCAAATGATGTCCACTGTACAGTGTAGCTCTCCTATTTTAAGGTCACTGGACTGGAGTAAATGTTAATATTTCCGTTACAAATCAGAGCAGATCAGATACACGTACATGCATAGTAGGTCTTATATTGTGAGCTATTTAGAGGTCTGTGTGTTAGGCTACTATTTGTGAGGTGTGCGTATGTCAATATATTACTGTACACATTTTAACACACAAGTATAATGCAAGTGGCCATCTAGAAAAATCTTAGATTTCTTTGCTATCCATTTACACTTTAATATTAACATATTTCATTGTAGAATAATAGTGTTTAATAGAGGAAGTGCAGTTCGGCTCATGTGTCTTAAACGTTCAATGGTATTTATGAATAGCTGTAGGCTTGCATATATATGCAAACCGCCATGTCTGCCCTTATTCCGCTTGTCCATATGTCTGTCTGACAGTACCTGGTTGTGCACTAGATGTGGAGCAGCCGGGTCGTGGTGCTGGCATGCCGGCGTCCCACCAGACTTCTCCGCCTCACGCTTCTGGCCGCCACGCCCCTTGGATTTCAGCTTCTGGCGCTTGCTTTGTTTGCTGCCACGTTGGAATGGCACTTCTGAAGAACATGAAATAAGTTGAATAAGTAAGTACTGATACCAAAGTAGAACGTTGCTGGCCTCAATTGGTGCTTAAAGATAAGTTTTCTATTTTTGAAGACTTGAAACATTGGGTGAATTCCCAATTTGTTCTACGTATGCTTATAAGTAAACGGTATAGCTTTAGCTTTTTCTGGTGCTTGGTCTGGTTTTGCGTTGAGATGGTACTTCTGAGCATGAGAGCAGTGAGGATAAATGTATGGCTGACATTGTTTGGTTTTTAAATTTTCAATAGGACTGCATGGCATATACCAACCACCACAGCCACGAAATGTCTTTAATAGCACCCTTTTAATTCTGCCAGTGCTTGCCTCTCTATGTTCAAGTGAGGACTCCTATGTAACATCGTGCCATAATAGTTAATTCACACCACTCCTTACCTCTGTATGTCCAGGTGGTGAGGTAGGAGTCGGACAGCGGAATGGTTCCCACGGTGATGGGCACGACCAGCGAAAGAATGAATGGGGATAGTTCCACCTGCAGCTACAGCACACCAAGAGAATTTAGCATTAGCCATAGTATTTCAAATGGTAGACTATCATCTTTATGTAATGACTCTTCTTTTCATCGTCATCCATTGACCCTAGCCCAAGGATATAGACGCTATATAAAACATGCAAGCATTACATTACATACATGTTATTCATGTTGGATGTTAATTTGTTCAAGTCATGTTCAGACTGATCGAAAGCTTCAGGTGAGGTTTCACTAAAAACAAGTTTACCGTAATCTATCTATACAGAGGAAGAGGCGATTTTTTGTATCACAAAAGGCTTTTTAACCACAAGACGTACACACTCCAAATTATGTATGTACATGCACAATCAGAACAACTTGGTGGTCGTTATAATGTCACATTTCAAACCAAATAAATTGGTTTTAATGATAAAAACAAGAAAAAAAAATTTTTTTATAGAAAGGTTGCTTACAGGGCCATGTTTGTTAAAGGTACGTAATACATTAAATGTTTGTAGGCCTATATGTCAAACGTACGTTGCATGTCACACGTACAGTCATACAAACATACAGCTGGGAAAAGTGGTGATCAGATGGTGATGGAGACGCATTTTATCTGCTCCGGACCTGTTTTGAGGAGGGGGGTTGGGAGAAAGGGTGTATGTCCATATAATATGGCGTTTTTCTTTTTTTTTTAAAATTTTTTTTTTTTTTTTTTTTGGGGGGGGGGGGCATGGCTGGTGGTGGAGCATTTAACATGTTCCAGATCTCATCAATTTCAACCCGATCAGCAGCAGAAAGGGGGTGATGAGACATTTAATGGTCTGCACGTGTTTACCAGGGGTAGGAGTAGCTGCAGGGTGGGATATTAGAGGGATCAAGCATTGTCACACATATGTAGTGTGTGTATGGCTGTCACATATGACTGTGGCAGGAAGGTGATGGGGGTGTATTTAATCTTTCCCAGACCTGTAGAGTGACGGGAGCTGGTGTGAGGGATGTGGGACAGGGGAAAGAATGGGAAGGGAGGAGCATTTAATCTGTTCCAGATCTCATCCGTTTCAACCAGAGCAGCAGCAGGAAGAGTGTGCATTAATTATGGACCTATTTAGATGGGGATGGGGTAGAGATAGAGAGTGTTGGGGAGAGAAGAGGGGGTGGGGTGGCGGTGGAAGGAAGGGTAGGGATGAGTGGGACATTTAATCTGCTCCGCACGTGTTAACCATGGGTAGCAGTAGCTGGGGGAAGGATATTAGTACATTTAGTGTGTAAATGGCTGTGACATATGGCAATGGGAGAACGGTGATGGAGGTGTATTTAATCTGGCACAGACCTGTATACTGACGAGAACTGGTTCGAGGGATGTGGGACAGAAGGAAGGATGGGGAAGGAGGAGCATTTAATGTGTTCTGGATCTCATCTGTTTCAACCTGAGCAACGCCGGGCAAACAGCTAGTAGATTATACGTTATTTGATATTATTATATTAAAAACACGCCTCAATCACTTTGATGTTTTACTAGTTAAAGAGCAAAAATAGCTCTTTGGCCTCCACCCACTCACTTGTAGCTCGTACTTCACGTCGATGATGGCGCACCCGTCCAGTCTGGACGGCGGGGCAGGCGGCACCTGAAGGCCCCGGGACGACCAGCAGTGGCGGCGGCGCGGCCGCACCACGTCCCCGTACACACGCACCAGCTCGCTACTCACCGTACGTGTGGGGGGCGCGTCACCACCACCGCCGCTACCGCCGCCGTAACGCACCAGCTACAACACAACCTCTCTATGACCATCCGTAAGTTGATTTGATGTGGTTTCATTAGGGACGAGGCAGTGTGGTCTTTATGAAGGTTCGCGATGATGCGTTTTATTGTGATGTATATTTTGCAGGCTGCTGGATTCACGTTATATCAATTGGTCTTATAACTGTAGCAGTCTCTTTATAGAGGTGGTATTGATTGGAGATTGTACTGCTCGTGGTTTGTATTTGCATGCATATGGAATGGTGGGGATGTCACCCCCGCAGCCGGCCTAACACACCAGCTATTGGCGGGGATATAAGTTAATGCAGATACAGTAAAACCTTCCTCATATGTGACCCCGCCGCATACCCAGGGTAATAGAAGTGGTACAGTTACGCTGGAGTCAGACATCACCCAGCCGCCGAGATGAACCCATTATGAAATGTTAGAGAGGTGCTTGATTTTAACTTAATCCAAGAAATACATGTATACGTGCAACTGGCTGACTCCCCCGGTTATTTTGATTCACCTTTGTAGTGTGGTACAACAAAGATCACACACCATAACACACACAATCACGCAAGCAGGCACGCGCGGAAATGTATATACACGAATCAAATCTTACGCATGAATATCCACCATGATCGTGCAGTCCACATGGTCCACATTCAAAGCTTTTAACATGTGCTATGAGAAAATATTATCAAAATATCGCGGATGTTGATACGATGTTAGTCTGTTTAAAATTCGAACACTGATAATTGAAATGTAATAAAAGCAGTACAGTAACTATAGTATATCAATTAAAGAAATAAATAGCATGACATTTTAGACATAGAATCTACAGAAAAATATCTAATTTCACTGCAAGGAAATTTGATGAAATCGGATGAGATTTTGAAGCAAGGCCTCCGGTTACATTAAGTGACATTTTAGGCTTAAACTGTTTTGGCTCCAACAACGTGACTACAGCAATACCGACGTAAACCACCAACAGTGAGGTCAACATGAGCACATTATTGCATTTACCCTTTACATATACTTATAATCCAGTTTGCCTGCGATTTTATGACTACATGTATTAGTTATTTGGTTCACCGAATCATTCCATACTTTTATAATTAAAGCTGATTTTAGCAGTGCTTAAACACTGACTGATGCAGTTAAACGTATTTACTTGAATCAACAACGAATGTACATGTTGTGGCTGCCGTCTTTTCTACCATTTAACACAAAATAAAGCGAAAGCTTAGTTTGGCTTAGTCTTTCTAACTTTTGAAACTGTTGAAATGTTATTAAATGATGGAAAAGACGGTAGCCACAGCATTATAAGAGCCACCTACAACCAAATAATACATCTTAGTAACGAATATACAAAATGAGTACTGCTAAAATAATGTAGCGAACCTTGCTTTGGGGCTTTTAAACATACTACGCACAACAAATACCATAGACCTATGCATCAGCCCCTACCACTGCCCCTGCACGCCATTCCTAACGTACCCGCCTCAGAGCGATGCTGGTGGCCCTGATCTTGCGGCTGGCGGTGTTGTGCACGTCTACGTCTGCGTGCACGTGCTCCCCTGGCACGTAGCCCTGGCGCGGGAGGGAGAGCGAGACGGCGAGACGGCCGGGCCGACACCATGCGGCGCCTGCAGCGCCCCCAGAGGTCAATGTCAGCTCCTTCTCCTCACGCACAGGCGACTGCAAATTGTAACGTGTAGAGTAGAACCTCATCTAAGATCTATAATTGAGAACTATCAAGAGTTGTTTTCTCCAAAATGGCATGTGCCTTCACCGACAGCTTCATCGGGGAGGTTAAGGGATCAAGAATCTCATTTCTCATATTCCTCTGTTTTCCTTTCCCCAATATCCCCAGCCTTTTCCATCGTCACATCTCACTGCCTTATAACTACTCTTCAGGGAGCATAAATAAGGAGATATACTACTAATAATGAGTTATACTGCAAATTGCGAAGGTCTTGCCTGAGACCTATCCGTGAAGCCTGGTAAAACCGCGCAGAACCACCCACTCGATGCCTTATAAAATTGCTATGTCTGCCCCACTCTTGAAGATACGCTTCAAATTTGAGTTACTTACGGCAAAAGCCTTGTCTGAGTTGAGGTCGAGGTGTCTCAGCACGGTGAAGTTTGCCCGCTCCAGCATAGTGTTGTGGCAGCAGGAGCCGCATCCCGGCAACTTCAGAGAAGCCTCCGCATAATACCTGCCACAAGGCACAATGTCATCTATTTCTACTCACTTCTGTAACCCTAAACATTACAAGACGAGATTGCCTGAATTCTAAGAGGGTGACAGTTTTAGGCAAGGTACTATATGCAGCCAGGGAGCTTCAGTTGTGCATAGCATAGTGCTAGCAACAGAGAGGCGATCTATATGGGGTTATACTTATTCCGTTAATGCCCTTGAACTATTTGGTCAGGAGTGGGCAGCGTTGACGTTAGCTGTGATACTATGCACATTGCTATAGCACTGCATTGGAAAGCTGAGATTTTGTGAGAGATGGGTTTGTAATATTTTCATTAGGGAGAGCATCATGACATTTAGCCATGTATTAAAGAACGAATATATCACCTTTTGCAATAAAAAATAATGGATCTCTTAATTAATTAATCAATTGTGGGTTTATATAATTTAGGTAGCACACAACGAAAATCAACTGGACATAACTTTGGTTGTTTATGTCAATAAAAAAGCCTATTTTACGTGACTATTAACAATCCTATCTCGCTACTCACACCATGAAATGAAAATGTTGGGTGCCAAGAAACCACATACATGGCCGCATAAAACATGGCATATCACTAGTGTTATGTTGAATAAACATGCACGTGTAATACGCCTCGTGACCAGTGAGGTAGCATAAGCATACGTACAGTACGCAATTCAAGGATGTAAATTTTTTGGAAACAATGGATTAGTCTTGAATTCTTCAAATTATAAAAAGATCACTTCAATGATTTATTTTATTCTTGTCTTTTATCTAAGGTGAAATAGATCATGCTATATAATGCATATGTCTATTGAATCTGATTACATGAAAATAATTTGTGATGATTCTGAAAACAATGTTTTGTGGCTTGCACTGGAGAATGCAAATATGATGCGTACCCCTTTCATATGTTTGGTATCTACGCTCCTTATATCGTTTATTACGTTACATCATTGCTGCGCGCCTAATGAGCACGTTCTTCATCTCATCTAGTGAAATGTCAAACAACAGTAGGCTCATATTTCCCAGCAACAGGTTAGATGGCCTTAGATTATTACAAAGTTTGAAATTGAGTTTATTCTTTAATATTCGGACAGCAACTGCTGACGAGCGCTGTCCGGAAACTTGATCATGTTTCAAGTAACAGACAAAAATGCACACATATGCAAAAGTCATTTAGACCATCATATAAACAATGTACCACGTGAGAATATTTCAATACAATATGGATTGAACATCCAGCAGAAAATGTCCATAACTGCTTAAATGGTTCAGTGGTAAAGTGTTATAAATTATGAAGTCCTTGTCACTCGTTGTAAACATTCTAATTATTTTAAATGTCGTGTTTTAAGCTTTACCAAAAGTAGTATAGACAATGGCGCAAAACAGCATATGGCTGTTGTTTCACCTCAAGCTTTGCACTTGGCCTGTGGCAGAGTTCCTTTGCTCGCTGATTGCTATAATGACCAGAACTTGAACATATGGAAGATTACAAACCTCAAATTATCTAATAACATACATTATAGTCGTAGCCTTAGATAATCAACGTAAATGTTTCGATTGTGATTGTTTTGATGGGGATTCCCCACCAGTCCCAGTGCTGCTACTTAAATGCAAGAGTCTACGTTGCTGCCGGAACTTACATTGGCCACAGTGACGTAGCATAGATTATATAGAGCTACAGTGCTGCCACCTAAATATAAGAGTCTACGTTACTGATTTGCTAGTTATTGGTGGTGATAGTGTCGACCAAACATACTCCATGGTTGTGTGCTCTCATTTGGCTATGCAATTGAGAGCCTGGTTGAACGAGGCTGTGGTGGTGGGGAATCACCATGAACCACAGCAGACGTTTCACACCAGGGTTACTGGACGTATGTACCTAGGTCTACATAATCTATGATGAGAATCTCGATCTTAGTAAAGTCAACCTGACTGAGCCAGAATCTCCCTCAAATGAGCTGGGCGCGTCCCCAGGGATGGACCAATTGAAGGGGAAGAGGTGCCGGCCCTTGGACAGGTTCTCCTCCCGCCGCTCAGCCCCACCACTGCCGCCGGCCAAGGACTCATCACCGCGAGCAGCACCTATAATTAAAAAAAAACCCGGCATAATCGATCTAGTAACACCAGCCTGGGGATGGGTGTGTTCTCAGGAGAGATAATCTGTTGATAGATTTTGGGATCTTCCCAGCAACCATCCAGGAAGGCACCACTCTGTCGTAGTTCTGACGAGTAGATTCTGGGTTCAGAGCTAGTTTACGTTCCTGCAAGACCACCCAGGTGACTGGAAGGCCACGGCAGTCTATTTATAAAGTCTCGAGACAGCGGAAAATAGTCTTACTATAGAGGTGATATATTTATATAGGTGCTACCGTACACTTACACAACAAACTGTACGTTTAATCATAAATAAAAGTCTTTGCATTAATAGCTATCATGAAATAGGCTTGTCACCATCGGGGTGAAATAAGAAGACATGCTAGTATACATGCTAGTAGCTATCGGTTTACCCGGTAGCTTGCCCCCCCGGCCCCCGACACACATAATGCACACACGTACATAATACACACACAAATATATAATATACACATACATAATACGTACATAATACATACATAAATACACTCATACGCACACAAGCACGCACGCACAAAAACACACACAGGCGCATACGCACACACGCACACACGCACGCACGCACACACGCACGCACGCACGCACACACACAAATTACGTCCTGGTTTGTCATCAGGTCCTCATTTGATTGGTGTGTTTTCATAGGTCAGGTCCTCAGTTGTCAGCATAGACAAACACACACACACACACACACACACACACACACACACACACACACACACACACACACACACACACACACACACACACACACACACACACACACACACACACACACACACGCACACACACACACACACACACACACACGCACGCGCACACACACACACGCACACACACACACACACACACACACACACACACACACACACACACACACACACACACACACACACACACACACACACACATACTAAGTGAGCACAAGGCTTTGCTTCAGCTGCTGAAGCAACACAATCACACAGCAAGAGTATTCTGTAAAGAGCAAAGTGCGCTAATTGAAGCTTCAGTTTCATATTTAATAATGTGAACATTAATCAATTTTATATTGATAATTAAATTAATTTTCAAGAGGTAGCATAATGCTGGTGTCAGCAATCTCCATATTGATAAGATTAAACCACTATTACGTACCAAGCCTTTTCATACGCCACATGGGGAAATGCAAATATATTTTGGTCTTAACTGAAAGTTTCTCATTTGTGCAAATGTGTTAAAACTATTTAAACTTTGGATGCTTGTTAACTAAAACTCTTCTTGGGTGGTTCAGTTTCATTATGGTTACGAAACTATAATTACTCTTCAGCGACGTCCATGGCCATAATTAATAAGTGTTACACGAGGAGTCTATGTCTCCACATGCACGTGGTATTCGTGACACTCTAATATTAATAATGGCAGTTGATATTCGACTAATATTCTAACATACATGTAATGCTGCTGTACCTTACATTTTAAGGGGCTGCCTTTATCATGACGCAGAAGAGATTTGAAGAGAAATGAAGAAATAATCATTCCATGATTTTTCATGGCACCACACTCCCGGTATTACTGTATTACTCATATACTAAAATCTGTAAAACGCACATCCTATCTTTTCTATACTACTTATGCTATGTTAAGAATAAATGTTATCGCAGTTACGATTGGATACAAAACTGCTTAATTTAAATAAATAAAAAGATATACTTGGATCTGGTAGAATAGCATTCCAATGTTCATATCCTACTATACAAACGACTTCAATGATGACATTATCATTATGTAATCACCATCAGCGGCATGATTGCTATAAAGATGGGAGAGAGGATTAAACTGTAGGCTAAACTCATCTTAAACCATAATCTCCTCTTTCAAGCAGCTTTATTCTGTCGAGTATAATTCTGCCACAATATTGACATTGCCTAAACAGGTGAGTGACGCTGGGGGGGGGGTCTTGTACTTTGAATACCAACATTATACTATCATCACAGGCAGCCAGCTGTTAAAATTATGTTATAGTGTTATAATGTTATAGTCTTGTGGCGCACGAGGCTCGCCATTTGGGCTCGCCGTGATAGGTCACAAGAACTCAACCGATACAATAATTCATATGACAAACTCACCCGGTTTTGTCTAGATCTATACATCATCTTAACTATAAGGCTGTGAGTTGAGCAATACCAAAGGTATACATACCCCATAGCATGAATGTATCGGATACGTAAGTTTCCTCCGTGCTATATGGTTCAGCTCGGCCCCCACGGGTTGTGGCTGCCACCTCCCAGGCTACTCGCGCTCCACCGTACAGCGTCAGCTCTAGGCCTGCTCGTCCACATGGATCATTTGTATTGAAATTGAGTTTAAGAAAATTGCAAACATAGAAAGATGCCAACTTCGTTTTAGAGTTGAATATAAAATCACGGACTAAACTAGATCAAAAGTGCTCAGAGAGTGTAGCGTTGCTATAACAACGTTAGCTTATGAACATTAAAGATGTTCACTTTTCAATCAAAGCTTTAAGGCAGAAAAAGTCTTATTTGATGTTGATTCACCCTACATATACGTTCTTGGCATTGTATTGCATGTGTTTTCTAAACACGTCTATAATATATATCTATTGTCCACGAGTCGACATGGTGATGATGTGCTCTGTTAGCACTTTTAATCTAATATGTGTATTTTTAGAGTATTGAATACTGTTAGATATTATATATATAATGTATATATCATTCTATTTATATAGATTGTAACTTTTACATTATCTGAAATAAATGTATCGTTATATCGTTATAATATAACGATCATGTCAATTTGATGGTTATGGTTCAAACAGTAATGAAACAACACAGGCAAAATAGATGGAAAATAATCAAAATGACTCTCTCGGGAAGGTAAACATAGACTGAAACTCACAGATAGCATGTAGTATTTTCCCCAAAGCATAGGCAGAAGTAAAAAAAATCTCGTACACAAAGCAGAAGTTTAATAGCAGAGATAACTGAAGAGTCACACACTATCAGCCCCCCCCCCCACCCCCGCATTCCTCACCCATGATGGTTATGGGCTCGTCTGCCTCCAGCGTGACCACGCCCTTGAGCTTCTGGCCGCCATAGTACACGCCGTCGTGGTGGTCGAGCTCGATCCCCAGGTAGCGCGGCTTCACGGCCGCCGCCATGGCGCGGGCAGCAGACAGACTGCAAGCAGCGACAGTGGCGCTCAAGTCAGGCAGTCCTTGAAGCCGTGCTATTGCAACCATTTTTGATAGAAAAAAGGATGGTCTGTTCACAAACAAAGCCATTTTAAAGTGATGAGTAATGTGTTATTTTTTAATCTCCTACCGCATATGTGCAAAACTAACAAGGAAAACAAACAAACAGACAGTACCCGGAAAACATTCGTGATTGCCAGGCAGGGTTTTAAAAGTTAATTTTCTACCAGAGGTCGTGCACCTGGATGTCCAGCTTCATGCAGGACGGAAGTGGCAACAGAATGCTCTCTTTTTGTGACTTACGTATCATTACAGTAAACAAAGGCAGCGTATTTTAAGGTATTGACCAATTCAAAGGATGGACAACTCGTAGAACGATCCACAATGTACCACGGCACATCCTGTGGGATCAGAAGTGATTCTGATTCCAGGACGAAGGTAGCACAGCACTCATGTCAAAATGTCACCTCATATAATGATCTAGGTAAAGACTAAGACTAAGAATGTTTTTTATTAATTTCTCACAACACATTTCAATTATTAAAACATCTTTACATATGTCAGTGGAAGGTCAAAAGCCCCTATGAGTTAGCCCCCTAGAAAATACTACGAGGGTTTTTCAGAATTAGGAACTATCATTAAAATTATTCTGAAAAGGGCACTATGGTACCGAAACATGTAAATATTAAAAACCTTTGGACCATCAGGTAATTTTATATTTTTCTGAACTCCCTTAAGGTCAAAACAATGAAGACAGAAAATACATATTTTAGAAAGACATATCATTAAAATTATTCAAAAGGGCACTAAAAACATTTAAATATTAAAAACCTTTCACCATCAGTCAAGATTTTAAAACATTATAGAACAAAAGCTGAAACATCAAAGACATATAATATAGACTGAAACCAAATTTAGAATTTCACCACTGTCAAGATGGCAAATCATATAAGGGCTGAGTCATTATTTAAGAAGTGTGTGTGTGTGTGTGTGTGTGTGTGTGTGTGTGTGGTGGGGGGGTATGCAAATTCATATGACCCCCTACGCGTTAGTAAATTAAACATATATGATCCCCCCACGGGTATGCAAATCAAACATATGACCCCCCAACATTGAAATATATGCCTGAAATATGAACTTCCGACCCCCCCACTTTAGTATATGATACTTACCTAGCATATGACACCCCTATTTCCACATGCTCTGTGTACGTATTAGCATAGCATTGTACTGTCATACCTGCAGTACAAATTTGCAAAAATATTTAGCTATGTGAATGAAACTATGAATGAATGAAACTATTTTTTCCCCAGTTTATTAAATGCAATTAACAAAATGTAATTCAAACTGTATGTGTTAACTTATCATGATAGAAAACGACTGATGCTATTTAATTGAATTTAGAGAAAGCGATTTAATCTTCAATCTGTTATTTTGAAAAAAGTAAAAGAATATATATTGTATTTTCCGAAAATAAAAGTTAGTGCATGGTTAGTCGAAAGACAATTAAACATAATTTAATTCAATCTTGATAAAGGGTTTCATATTCCATTTCATAAGTTGTTTGCAGTGACTCAGACAATTGCTCTAATATAAGAGCCGATGAGGTATTATCAAAAACTCTAAATTCAATTTATAGCACCAGCCCTTTCATATCATGACAAGTTAACTTTGATATATGTTTAAACAGTAAAGGCACTTGGGGAAGGCACTTGTTACTTAAAGTTTTTTTCCAATCCAATCACTAAAATCCTCTGTCAAAAGCATTTTGGCAAATATGAGCAATACAATAGCATGTGTTGAGTGATGACATATGAAACTAGGTACAAAATTGCAAGATATTTTACACAACCAAATGATTGATCACATACCAAAGAAATCGATCAGGACATTCTACCATCATTTATTGAGAAATATAAACGCTTGCCATGGCCCCTTTAAGTAAATTTACAAAATTTGAACATTTGACACCCCCAGTAAAATTTCAAGAATTAGAATATTTGACCCCCCATATTCTTCCATTTTAAACTTCTGACCCCCCACAACTTCCATTTTGAAACTTCTGCCCCCCCCCACAACATTCAAATTCAAACTTCTGACACCCCCACAACATTCAAATTCAAACATCTGACACACCCACAGTTTTTTCCGACACCCGCCCCACGGGTTAAATAATGACTCAGCCCTAATTCTCGTTTAGAAATGCTCCAGCGGTTATTTCACAGTAGCTGACGACGACCAAAGATTATGTTCCAGCGACGTTTTATTAGTTTTGCGTCAAATTATTGCTTGTCTTTGGAGGAGCGAACTTCACAACATGTAATTGTGATACGTGAGTCTTCGCATAAAGCCTACTTTACACTTAGCTCTACGTGCACTGGCGAACAGGCAAATTCGTCAGGAAATTTTGAACATGTTCAAAATTCGTTGACGAATTTACTGGTTGGTTTGCGTTCGTTAGAAACAGTTATGCTGCGTCTAAGGATCGCAGAACATTCGCACATACAAGTAACACTTCGTTTGCCTCAGCAACTTGCGTACAATGCATTTTTACTACGTTCAATGCCGCCACAATACGCCCAAGTTGACGACGTGACATAGTACGTACAGATGCGTTGCACGGGTTCGACCATGATCGCTCTAGTGTAAAGCGGGTTTAAGGTCATACTATATAAACATTTTCAAAATGTGCATCTATATCTTGTAATCAGCCAGAGAAATTGTTCCTGTGATCTATGCACACTAGCCCTACTACGTACTGAATAACGAATTACTTGATGTTTCGGTTAACCTGCTTTACACATTAGTGAATTCCACCCGCGTTATTCTACGTGCAATGTCAAATTGGGAAGTTCGTCAGGAAATTTTGAACACGTTCAAACTTTTTGACGAATATACAGTTTGGTTAAAGTTCGCTAGAAAACGTTATGCTGTGCCTGGGGATCGTAAATCACTCGTAATGTATAAGAAGCACTTCGTTTGGCCCAACAACTCGTCGTGCCATACATTTTTACTACGTTCAATGCCGCCTCAATACCTCCAAGTTGACGACTTGGCACAATGCACGTAGAAGCGTTGCATGGATTCGCCTCTGATCCATGGTCGCTAATGTGTAAAGCGGGTTTCATCATCGCAGGACCTTCGACCAAGTGAGAAGATGTTGTTTACACCATTGGCACCCTAGTCCGACAGGCGGTGTTCCTTCAGTTTTGGTTGAGTTTGAGCTTGGGCTTTTGGCTGAAGATGTCGATGACCTCCACAGTCTAGCAACGATGGGGCTTATCTTCCCTTCCGATGATCTTGACTACTTTCCTTTTGTGACGTGAGCTGTTCGTTTAGTGTGGATCTGGGTGTTTCTTTAGCCTGGATTTCAAGTTAGTTTTCCAGTTTTTTGTCAAACAAGAATATTTACAGCTGGGGCAAGTGATGTACACCACACCACACATCTGCTACACATCATTCCTGTCTTTGTGTCTATCTAGCAGATTCCGGAGAGTGTTGAACGGCTGGTGAAACGACGAGATCACGTGGCTCTTCAGTACTCTCTGGATGATCTCTGATGCACATTTGACTTTCAAAAGTTTAATAGGATTGACCTTGTATCTTAGACCTTGTATGTCCAGATTCAGAGGGTCTTTTTCTGTGTTTCTTTTATCTTAAACGCCCATGGCTTTTATCTGTTGATCCTTAGTACCTGGGGTGACTTCTCGCTGTCGGTCTCCTTCTGTTACCAGATGATCTACTTTTAGCAGAATGTGCAAACCACTGAAAGTTTGTGTTCAATGTGATGACGTGACTCTCAGTTAAGGAACGGGTCTCATCCTGTCGGTTTGCGATATACTGTGACCTTCAGGAAAGAGCCCTCTTTCCCCTCAATTCAATTATGTAGGAAACTCTTTGGCCGAATTGACAATATGTTGTTTACGTCATTGCGCATAATCCGACAGGTAGCTTTCCTGTCGGACACTTCTTCAGTGTGGTGTTGGATACTACGATTCTGGGAATTCAAGTATGTCGATAATTCTTGTATCGTTTTCTTTGGAATGATCAAGGCGGGAGCAGGAAGACAATAGTTCATCTGAAATGTTACCTGAATGGCGCACAGCACGCTCGTCTGCACGTGTCCCCCACGCACACAACGCCACCCTCAACCTCGCTGGCAGTTGTAGTCCCACGCTGAAAAGGCAGTATACACTCTAATTGTCCTTAAAGATACCATCCCTTTTACAAGATCATTTCTTACTACCCCAAGCCTCCATAAAGAGACCATGACAAATCTAAATGGAAAATAATTCGACTGTGCTCATGCGTTTCACAGGTAAAAAAAAAAAAAAAACTCATTACAATTTGCTACTGGAACACAAGCCCGTCAGCTTTGAAAAGTAGTAGGTGGTGCTGAAAAAAGTTGCCGGACCTTAATTATACATAATCGGTCTACGGGAATCTGTTTCACAATGTACACATATTCGCTGTTACAATATCTATTTTCAATGACTTGTGCTTTGAATAATAAAGCCTAAATAAATGAGGATGTTAATTATTGAACGGCCAAACTCTTACTGCCCAAGCTACTGCCAAAACCACTTATTAAACATTCATATTAAAAACTGTGCTTTTAAGTTTCTTTTGGACAGGACTATCCTACTACAAGGTGTATGTACTGTTTGTATTTCCAACATGTACCGGTACTCTTGCATATATTTTGCACGATAAAAAGGAAACTATTACAACATCCTATACGCTAACTAACCCCACAGTTCTGGTTAACACAACAATTTATATACCAAATTAGTCAATGTAGAAATATACGTACCTGCATATCTCCTGCCGTATGTGTAATTAGTACCAGTCGTCTGTACCTGAGACATATGCGTACATACGTGTGTGCACGAAACAAACCCGTCTTTAACGTTACCTGAGTTGCACTTCAGCCAGTTAATGCCAGGATCAGACGGTCCAGAATATTGAAGCTGAATCATTAGTACGCGCACCAAATCAATCTCAATTAATTGAGAAGATTATCTAGTCTGTGTTTTGAAGAGGTTGATTCAATCAGTCATACATGGTCTTCTGATACACTTACATACAGTAAAGAATCACGGTATAACAGTAATAATTATGGGATAATCATTCGCGATTGTCTGAATGGGGCTTGATATAATTATCTGGTGGAACTCATTACGTGCTACAATAGTGTCACATTACGCAAGCACGTCACATAAAAGATAACAATGATTTGTTTTAAAAAATAAGCAATATGTTTTGTGTGGGTTCCGCTTTGTTCGAACTCTTTTCACTGTTAACTACGTGTATAATGCATGGGTCCGACAAGCGTTGTACAGTAACTCTCGTCTCATACATAACGACCACGTTGCTAGAGTAGGACAATAGACAATTTTACTCTCACTGTTCTTGCATGCAATGTCTATTCCATGGATGTTAGTATGGGGCGTTTAATCTTTTGTTAATATAGATAATGAAGGGATTTAGATTAATGTTATTGATTGAAAGAATAGCATCAGTAGATAAAACTCTATAAAACCACGTGAACCTAAAGAATGGAGGCCGTTATACAATTTGCAAGTATAAGACATGTCAAAATGGCAAGTTAAGGAGTTTTATTTATTTTTATTTGGCATGAAATTCTCTTCTTGAAAATAGTAAATAGTTAGAGATAGTTAGAAATAATGACGTGACGTTCAAGCTCTTACTCGAGCACCATGGCGCCATGCATGAGATCAGGATTATAAAAAAAACACTACTAGGTTGCTGCACCAACCCTCGTCGGGTTAGCGTTGATTATCTCTAATAACTATATAGTAAGTTAACTGTACCAAATGTACATCTCAGAGTAAAGAAACCGCCCCTAAAAATCTAAAACAACCCCCCAAAACCGGACTCACCTGTCAAATAGCAATCTTGCTTGTCATGTATTATATATTACCTTCTGCAATCAAATAAAGACTATGTCCAATTCAAAACGACACACGACACCAGGCTTCTGTTTCAACTCATTGTGTGATCGTCATTTGCATCTCACCTACTCATTAGATCGTGCATTACCTGTGTAAGCCTATTGCTCTCCAGCCGCACCCTCATAGCTGGCCTGCGGACTTAGTAACACGTGTGTTTTGTACACGCACGTATCCACAGCAATGTGATGCAACAATTACTACCTGTTGAAGGCGCGGTATTACGGTGCTATCCCTGTTTACTGTGAGCTCGCGACTATTGCCTAGCAACGTGGTTTAGCAACAATTTTCTTCGATGTATAACCGATTTTACATTGACAATACACTGTGGCCTGTTGTGTGTCGGCTGACAGCTGTGTTGTCGTAAAGCCGTTTTAATGACAACATGTCGTAATAAGGCAATGGGATGGGCTTCCCGGCGGCACGCCTAATGAAGCCCGAGTCTCACGGTCACGAATTTAAGTCCTCGCCAACATTACAATACAGGAGATGAGATATACATGAGAGCAGCGGTGACCATTTTGCCTCCCAACAACACGTCTAGGACGAGACGAGGCGGCAAATAGCAATACCTACAGTACTATATAACTGGTTGCGTTTCACTTATCGGGAATGTTAGACGCTAGCATTACCTGCCTGTCACTAGCCTTGGTCACTGCAGGAGAGACGCTATAGTGGGTGTTTTCTGGTGACGGCTCGTGTGTTTCAATAGGTATGTATCAGCACTAAGTGTGTAGATCTGAACATTTAAAAGAGTGGTTATATATAATGGTTACTAAGTAAAACATGTATAAACTATTCTTTCTAGGACATGAATTATGGAGGGTGTCTGCCAGCAAAAGAACTACCGGTGCTAAGGCATTCAATATGTATACTGTATGTTTTCTAGTGACTATCGTATCATTCTGCGTATTTTACATGAGTTGATATTCTCTTCAGAGTTCTTGTTTAGCATATCACCTCCTCACATGTTTAGAACCTGTAGAAATTCTTGCGGTCCTCCTACGATCAAAGCACTTTACATCTGTCTGTGCTATGGAGGCTGCTCGGCAGTGAGTTGAGGCCTATGATGAGATGGGCGTGGTCCGGCCGGGGCCGAACTGGGTTATACAGCAGCCGTATTCTACACTGCCCCCCCCCTTTTTTTTTACAACAGAGCGCAATTATTACCTAATAGCCGTGAATGGTATTACGCTTTGAAACAAGCTTTTCGACATCTGCCGAACTCATGATCACATGTACAAAATCATTAATCACAACGCACCCAAGACTACTCTGAATCTACTCGACCATATACCCAATGTTATACATGCGCAGGTTATTCCAGATGGACGACGGACTGCACTTGTCCCTGACACGTGCTAGCAAATGTACATCGGACTTCAACCGTCTAAAATATCGGTTTCCCGTCTAGATTCTTATACAGTCGAACCTCTCTATTCGTAACACCGTTGGAACCAGTATTAGGTGGTCTTGATAGAGAGGTGGTCTCCATACGGAAGTTCATTTTGGTAGCTTTATGGAGGTTTGGGACTGTGAAAAGTGGTCTTAGTACAGAGGTGGTCTCAATAGAGAGGTGGTCTTAATAGGAGGTTCTACGATACCTGAGTTCATGCTAATGAAGTTTCATGGCGGGTCCACATGAATATAGCGCGACACCTCCGATGACGAGGATCGAAGCCATTCCGTTTTGCTTGAGCGTTTTGTCTCAACAGCATACGAAGAATCACACAGTTTCGCAGGAAATCTGGAAATCACATGGCCGATCCTAGCCCCAGATCCTCCAAAACACGCCCGATTTATCATTTCGGGGTGGATCGGCGGATTTGTGTCAATATTTATTACGTAACTGTCTGAAGACGAAGCTTGTCATCGTCACTGAGCCGTACAAGCAGTCAGAGACGTTGTAGGTGACGGGAAATGGCCGAGACAGACGAAGCATTCTGAAGAGGTGTGATGATCAGCTGCCCGTAATAGTGGCTTCGTGGCCATTAAACCGTGAAGTACCATCGGCTTTGGTCTTTCAACACGCGTTTCTCTTCAAAACAGCTGCATGACGGACCTAGGGCGGTACCCACAATCTCGTCTGAGCATATGGTCGACTCTGCTGGTGAGCATCAATTTGAGCATCTTCAAGGCCGCCTTCCGAAGCTTCATCATCTTCATCTTCTACAGTCTCTTGTATCATTCTCTCTTCTCTCCTCCTTCTGGTGTTGTTGTTGAGCTACAACACGATTAAGTGCAACGGCTGTCATTGTTACAATTAGTTGTTGCCTAATCATTGTAAATACGTCTATTAGTTTAACCCTTCAAAGACACAATCAACAATGACCCCCGTGGCCTTTAAGATGGACTGGAGGACAATGCAAGCTAATGGGACCATTCAGAACTAGTACACCATAAAACGGGAACATCTTTGTGGAAATTGTCAGCAAACCCACCGTTCGTAGAGAGACCTAACGATGAACACGTTAGTCCTCCGGACGAACCAGAAGACCAAAACGTTGATCCAGATCAACATCTCAATAATCCTATAACGGGAGCCCACAGGCCGAAAAAAGTCAAAATCACTTCTCCAGAGAAGTGATAACACCTTTCGGACCAGAACCCGGCAGAAATGTGTCATTTTCCCCAGGTGGACACCATTTGTATTGGAGCATCGTGCTGTTGAAAAAGATGCCTCCGTTTCATGCTTCCATTGTTTCAGATTGTAATGGTAGCGGCAGCACCTACGGTTTCATCTGTCACAATACATCTTCTC
>CM032665.1:14441856-14519138 GCA_019095985.1 Streblospio benedicti
TTCCTCACTACTTCACTACAGTTAAATGATAAAAAAAAGGGGTCATAACCTTTTTAAGGTGTTTTTCCACATCCCACTTCTTTGAAATCTCACATCCCATTTTTACATTTCACTCCACATCCCCATATTGTTCCGACCTTTTACCATAAATCCCACTTTTGATAAACCTGCTTCATTAAAGGGCCTACTTTCACAATTTGCGTTTGATCCCATTAGCTATTCCCAATCAGGTCAAAATATGCATACTACCTTAGATGTTATTGATAGGTCAAAAGTCTCTTAATTAGTGGGAGCTTTGTGCTGATCGCCTAGTTTTCTAGGTTACACCTAGGAAGTACATAGAGGCAGGCCCATATGGCATGGCCTAATATTATATAGATTGAATGCACCAACATCATCATATGCTAGAGAAAAAAATAGCTCAAAAGTAGGTTTAAACAAAAGAATTAGCAATAACATTAATACCATCAGATGAATAAATTCAATATAAAGCCTACTTAATGCTAAAAATAAATCCCTTTCAGGTCAATAGATTAGAGATAAAAATCTTGCATTATGGTCAATATGTGATATTTTCATCTCCGGGAGTCCATTTTAAGCCCATTTTATAAATCTTGCCATAAAATTGGGCTGTGGGCCCTGAAAACTTTAATCCAGCTATTTTTGTCTTATTCAGGCTCTAAATAAACAAAATAAACATTAAAATCAACTTTGGTATGCAATTCTATTTTTAGCTAGATTTGAGACATAAGTGACCACACAACAATAATTTGGTTTTGATGAATTTTATTAAAGTGAAGGTGGCTACACACTGAAGCTAGAGAACAGCGTGTACTCGTTCGACATGTTGATCAAGTTTGTCTGCCTGGTGTCGGTGCCCGTGACCATGTACAAGATGTCGTCCATGACCACCAAGGACACGCAGATCAAGCAGTTGCGCGGCCGCAGGGAGCACAAGCACACCAAGATCGGGCAGAGCATCCACCGCTCACTGGACAAGAACCTGCTCACCATCACGTTCTTCGCGTCCTTGCTCTTCCAGGTAAAATGGCGATGTTTATATATTGTTGTTGCTATGTTGTTGCTATGTTGTTGTTGTTGTTTTTGTTGATTGTTGTTGCTGTTGTTGTTGTTGCTTGTTGTTGTTGTTGCTTGTTGTTGCTTGTTGTTGTTGCTTGTTGTGGTTCTTGCTTGTTGCTTGTTGCTTGTTGCTGCTTGTTGTTGTTGTTGTTGTTGTTGTTGTTGTTGTTGTTGCTGTTGCTGTTGCTGTTGCTGTTGCTGTTGCTGTTGTTGTTGTTGTTGTTGTTGTTGTTATTGTTGAAATCCTAACACCTGGTATTCTACCCTTTAATAGACATCCTAACATCCCATGGGTATTCTAACCGTCAATGGATTCAATAGAAATTCTAACGCCTGGTATTCCAACCTTCAGATGTTCACAGTGATCGCTGCCCAGGAAAACGAGTCTCCGTTCATCCTTAGCAACGCCATCGTCTCCATGTTGATGACCTTCATTCAGACACTCTTCATCAACTGGTACGGCTTCGAGAAGCGCGCCACCAAGGAACAGCACTACGCACTGAAGCCGGGAAGACAGGGGCTGGAGGTGCTGCGCTGCTGCAACCTGGCCCTGTGGGCGATCGGGACGTTCATCGTGAAGCACCCGGAGGCCAAGCGCATCCACATCAACACATTTGGCTTCGAGGCGTGGATGATCATATCGAACATCACCCAACCACTGACCATCCTCTACCACTTCCACTCTGTCACGTGCATTGCGGAGATCATCACTCATGCATATACGGACAAGTACATAGGCATCCGCAGGATGCGGAAGGTGTCCCAGGATTCCAGCATGCAGCAGATAGTGAACATGAGATTAGGTGGTGCGGACAGTCAGAGTCCCTTTCCGGTTACTTTCCAGGAAGATATGGATCAGGATGGGGATGGTGATGATGACAGGGAGGATCATGGTTCGACACAGAATGATAGTCTGAACAATACGTACGATGTATCACGATTTTAGAGTCATTGTTGCCTGTTTGGTTTAGAAGTAGGGTGGGGTTATATTGTAAAGAAGACAGAGTAAATACAGATTGTTAAATAGCATATAGAAATTAAATAATGTAAAATACTTATGCTATTGGGATTTATGTTGACATGATTTTTTGTAGAGCATGAACTCTGTTTTATTTCATTTTTTTTTATTATTTTTTAAATAATATATGTCAATACAGCAATTACATTGAAATATTTGTGCCTAACAAATAAAATTAATTAGTTTTATAAAGCATACATTTTGTTTATCACAATATAATAGTAGTTAGAATTCAAGAAAAGACACCAACAATAAATTAAATACGTAGAGACACAATCATTAGTTATCGTTATAGCCGATGGGCCAGGACCTGATTTTTTGGCCATGATGCTCAACTGAGGGCAGCTTGTTTCGTTGTGATTTTCTGGTAGATATATTTCTCTAGTAATGGGAAATAGATGATAACAATGTGCAAGTGCTAGCTTTTGTCTGTTATCACCCTTTATGTGATTACGCCTCAAGAGTTTTCAGTAATTGTTGATATGATGAAAAATGAAGTCAATCACTCATTATATTCATATTTTACTGTATTTTGTATAATGGAAAGTGACCACAAAACCCACAGGTACAATTTGAGTGCAGAAAGACATCACATATCCATATTGGTATCAATTATCACAAAAATGAATGACAAACGGCTTCGGTTTTGACATTTTTGTGTCATACAAATGTCTAATGAAAGATGACATGGTCTTCAAATATTGTTTAAATCTTGCCTAAACATTATGCAAAACGTATCAATACATAGATTGCATACATAGTCATGTAATTTATTATTACATATAGAGCAGTTGTAGTTACCCCTACCCCAAAATCGCTATTTTCATAAAATTGTCATAAAATAGAACACAGTGAACACTGTGATAAATATTGAAGAAAGCTGTTGATTATTTCCTTTTTATACGTGACCACAAAGCTCAAAAGTACAATTTGATTGCAGAAATACATCACAGCTCTAACATTTGTCACAATTATCACAAATATGAGCAAAATAACGA
Source organism: Streblospio benedicti (assembly GCA_019095985.1). NCBI lineage: Eukaryota > Metazoa > Annelida > Polychaeta > Spionida > Spionidae > Streblospio > Streblospio benedicti. The sequence continues at coordinate 14,444,953 of CM032665.1, forward strand.
TTTTGCATTTAACATTTTTACGTCATACAAATGTCTCTCAATTAATGATGAAGGAAGATAAGAACTTCAAATAGCTTTTAAATCTGGCCTAAACATTATGTCAAACGTATCAATACATAGATTGCATACATTGTTATTTGATATGCCATATAGAGCAGTTGTGGTTACCCCTACCCCAAAAATCGCTATTTTCATAAAATTGTCATAAAATGGAACATTGTGATTAAATATTGAACAAATCTGTTGATTATTTCCGTTTTTATAAAAGAGATAACTGAACAAAAAGTTTGTATGTGCGATTTTAAGACCGAATCCATGTCAAAATAGTAATAATTTTAAAACTTGGGCTTAAAATGGATGGAAAACGGCTTTGGTTTTGACATTTTTCTTTATGATACATTCAATGTACCTGAATATATTGAACGTTTTCTGATGGGTCGTCTAACAGATCATGCACAAAATAAAGCTCCAACGCAGAGAATTTCAAACCTTATTCAATCATTTAGTCAAGATATAATATATGCAGTAACTGGTTGCCAACAAAGACCCCTCGCCCCCCAAAAAAAAAAAATATTAATTTTATTCTATGTAATATATATGTGGCAGTATGTCGTATGTACAATTGTACATAAAATGCCCCCAAACATTGTTTTTACATTATGCAGTAAAAACACTATTGGTAATGTAGAAATCATACAAACCTTCAGTGGACTTGGACATAGTGTTTGATAACGCTAAAATTGAGGAAAATGACACGGCTCTTTGTCTACAGAAATTAGCCGCTTCAACGAATCATCAAGTTATTCTTCCCACTGCAATAAAACCACATGTATTTACAAATCTAGCATGGGATGTTTTTTTTACCAAACAGATTTGACTTGATATAGTTATGAATATGTAATTTCTTTTGTTTTCATTGAAAAAGAGGCTGCAGATCTCGACACTAGTTAAATATTTTGTTACTTTGATTTGTTTATTTTATAAATAAAGCAGTGAGAAAGAAAACATATTACAAAAACGAGACCTTATGCTGCATACCAGATACACTCATTTTCACAGTTTGAATGTTTGGTTTTCTTTAAAAGCAAATTTTGCGTGCTTTAAGATTGAGGGAAAATACATACATGTACAATGTACTAGTGTATAGTTTGTTCATGGTAAATAGTTCTCTTGTTTTAGAATATATTCAATAGTCATGTTTTCATATTTTTGTTTGCACTACATAGAAGGGGAAATTATTCACACTGTCTGTGACGTATTTTTATGGAATGTAAGTCTGCAGCAAATAAATATAAAATTTGTATATCTACGCGTATACGTGTCGTACTCTAGTCTTTCAAAAGACCTTATATCTAATAGTTGTTTCCTCTATTATTACAAAAAACGCTCATGTAAACCATCTATCAAGTGCAAAAGAAGAAGAGCAAGTATGGTGGCCGAGCGGGACCATTTCATCGACTATTGATTCACATACGTGGCGGGATACAAAAACTACATTTATAGGTAGTATCGCATATCTTCTAACACCATCAAACTAATCTAGATCTAGATCTACCAAAATGAATCATAAGATTATACGGACTTTTAGCATTTTGTTTAACACCAATGGTCTATCAAAAATGTACTAGATTTGATGAGGTGCCCCGGCAACCAGAAAAAAAAATTTATGGAACATAACCCGGGTCGTCGCGTCACGGCTCATATGCAAGCTTGAAGATGCAGTCAGCACCTCGACATACTTAAGCAGATTGTCTTCACTAAAATGTACATATGACGACCTGCTAACGTATGTTGAGGTGATGTTGAAAATCCTGGCGACAGCATCTACTATGTAGATAACATCCCAGTGGCCAAAATTGATGTTGGAATCCCCTAGACGGGCCTAGTGTCTGCAGTGTCATTTATGAACGCAAACAGTTCCAGGTTGATCTTCACTCAACTAGACGGTGTTAAAAGCCTTAAAGCCCTCCGAAATAAACGTCATTGTTATCTAAACAATCATTGCCCATCCAATGATCTCCTTCTCAACTACTGACACGAACTTACCTCAATCAAAATCAAATCAATCAAAAAGTGTAACATAAACTTCACAAACGCGGGAAACAAGTCAATATGGCGCATGCGCATATTATGGCGTTCCGGTCACGTGATTTAAGCGAGACCGCGAGAACACGAGACCCAATTTTTTTCTTCTTTCGTGCTTTTTTCGTAGGCGAGACCACGAGACCCAAGTTTTTTACGCGAGACCTTGCTCAACGCGAGTTTCGCTAGGCGAGACCAAGAGATGAACGATCATTTAAATGCCTTGTGATAGGCTAGGGCATTCGCGTTCTGTCATTGAAAATTACAAGTGCAACGGACAGGAGCTTGAACATAACGCGATCATTACTCATAGCATTGTTGAATCCACAACGAACTCGCACATTGATTACATTATGTTTTATGCATGTCCGGTAGTGTTATAAAGCAGAGCTTTCTTCACATTCTATATGTCCACAAGCTGCAGTTTTCTTCTCATAGGCGAATGGAATACAATTTCCAGCAATATTGCAAGATTATTCAGAGGGTACCCCCCCGAAGTAACGTTTTAATTATGTTCTACTATCAGTATTTCTATTAAAATACCATTTTTTCAACCACCATCACCTCCAGCATACACCCGGGCCCGTAGATCACCCCCTCCACGTTCCCATCTTAAAATATAAAATAATCCGGAAGAGGTGTCAAGAAAAGTACTCAGCACAAAACCAAACTGCATTCAGCATACATCCTCAATTATACACACCGGCGGCCGGGTTGGGTTGTTATGATCTACTATATTGCGCACGAAATCAACAGCGTTAACAATTAAACTTTACATCATAAGACAGACATTTGGTTGTTGTTCTTTGTATCAAAACGGCGACAATATTTTGATTAGCTACCGGATCAGAGCACAACAGATCCATATGTTATCAGATCCATCGCGGAGCAGTGGGAAAAGTTTCCGTGGACAAGTCTCACTAAAGTGCATGTGATTTTAGGCAAATCAATCTTTGCCATTATTCTGGATCAAGACAAGCTTATTTGGCATAGGCAATAACCACTTTTATGCCTAGTGTTTATTTTCGCATGTGGATCTCTAGTCTCCTCCAAAAGTATATATTTACATAGCAAAGACAAGAATTAACGATCTTATTTGCTTCATAGATTGCAGGACCGATCTGAGTACATAAACTCTAGACACTGTAGTCAGTGATTTAATTAGTCACTACATTGATTGAACAATGGCATAATATGTGGAACAAAGCACGGAGATACAACTATGTTATCGTTATCAGGCATTGTTGGTGAAGTACAGATACTACATTGATCATATGCTGCTGAAAGTTTATCATAAATGGATTAACATATTTTCAAATGGTCATTTTCAACCTCTTCTACATGTTAGTGCACATTGATAACCCACAGCTTCGATTGTATCAGGATTGGTTATAAACATTTTCAAACCAAAACAGCAAACGAACATATGTATACAGTAATGGCAGTTTGACAAAGGATCTCATGCTCAGTCAGGATACAGATTTATGCCTTCCTCGATGAAGCAAGGATAACATTTAATTCAATAATTCCAGAGCTCAATTTAATAAAGTAATTAAACTACACAATGTGTCGGTGGGGCTGCGAAACGTTAGACACGGTGAGTAGAATATTCAAGAAACATTGGGGGTAGGGGCTGCGGCTAGTGGAGGCTTGATACTCCACCCTCAGACGTATGGCAATATTTAGCATTATATTGACAATGTTAGTGTACATGTGGCTGCCAGTATGCGTTCTTGTGGACGTTTCTGATTGGCGGGAGCTCTTGGGTGGGACTCTGTTTTTATGTGTTTCATAAGTCATAGACGACCATCACCGCCTTGACATTACAAAAATAAAATCAGACTGTGCTTCCGTGGTCGATGGATAGGGAGTTGGACTCGTGACCAGAAGGAAGTGGGTTCGATTCCCGGTCGGCTTTGATAAGTGTTGAGCAAACTTACATCTAACAGGTTGCACACCGCTCCGTGGTATCTACACTTTAAATAGGTACAGGTCATGCGAGTTAACGCTAATGTGAGTGATAAGCAGGTCTGAGCTACTATGACTCAACTAAACTAACAAATACTGTTCTATTTTTTTTTTACTATACGTACTAGGAATTGAAACCGAGCATATACACGAACATATTATTATATATAGCTGCCTTTTATTGTATACAAAACCACTTTACGTTAGGTGTTGTTATCAGACGTTTGTTCATAAAATCTCCGACACAGCATTTCCTGATAACATTATGATTGATTGTGTGATATAATCATGTAACGCAGAGGGAAGAGTCAATAGTAGCCGATCGATATACTCCGGCAGAAATCACTTTCTTGAAGTCTAGACGGTATGCTACGGTGAGACATTACTGATATGTGAAGAAGAAAGAATCTGTTTGACCGTAAAATACAACCAACGGCACTGAACGGTCACAACTTACGTTGGTTATCAGTAAATTGTGACATCTAACAAGATTTTATAGTCATTATTACTTGTTGTTGTGAGACAGAATAATTTTTTCTCGTGCACTTCTCACATAGCGTACTATAATTTGTCTGGGAATAATATTAGTGAATTGCGGACGGAAGCCTAAGTGCTCTGTCACTGTGGCACATGACCCCAGATGCTTGATGAACACACGGCCCGAACGCAAAATAATAGCGTCTACAAGACGATTGCTGAGGTCGCTGGTATCGAATATAATGTATAAAATCATAAATGAGACTGTAGCTTCACTCAATAATTGGAGATGAGATTATAAGCCTTATTAGTATTTTATACTATGTATTCTCATATCGTACCGTACGTAAACACTCGTGGAGCAACACTCGTAATAAAAATGTCAGAACCCCCTTTTTTTTTTTTTTTTTTTTTTACAAAACAAAGCCATGGAAACTCATTTACAGTCCACGACAATCATCAAAACTCATAACGTCCCCCACACTTTCAGACGTACATGTGCAAGTGGTGCGGCATCCGCTTCTGCAACGAGTGTTTGCGTGGTGACTTCATGGCACCAGGGCTCAAAATGAGTGAACCCGACAAGTGCAGACAGTGCTTCCAGGTGGGCATCACGTACATCGCTCAGTTTTATTAATTACTTTTATAAATATAGATATGCCTTCTTTTCTTTAAGTGAGAGCTCAATTAAGAGCTACTTTAATATCTTGTATATTGTTCATATAAACAAATGGTTGTAATGAACTTGAATGACAATAATGATTTCCGCCAACGTCAATATTTATACCGAAGCCTTGTAAAGAAAATTCGTATACTACATGTACCAGTACATTTATGATTCCGAACTATTAATAAATACTATTTATATTTTGTCTACTCTCAGACTAGATGTCGCGGTCCTAGAGTGGAATACGTACCCGGAAGTAAATCAAGCACTGACAAGGACAAGAAAAGAGGTCGCGGGAAAAGTGCACGGAAAGCAGGGTCGTCCAAAAGCAGGGGGAAGTCAGCGGGTTCGTCCAAAAGAGGAAAATCTGGGAAGAAAAAGAAGAGATGAAATGATGGCCTTCTCATTGGACTGAGTGCGAGCTGTACATGTCTGTGTTTATTCACAAAGCAAGACACGGGCGAACGCATGCATTTAACTATATATGTGAGACATCTGTGATTAAATGCTTTTTTGTTTTACGTTTAGAATATTTAGAGGTATCAACGTACATATGCTATTAGTATACTAGTCGTATTAGGCCATTTCAAGCCACAGTTTTGGATACAATGAAACAGTTTTTTTTTTAATGCAACATCATACGCGTAACTTTAACGGCGTCCATGCAAGATACGATATAACTACTCTATAAGCGTTACAGCAGGTATGCGTGGTGTAAACATTTATGACCAATTATGACTCTATGCACGTGGTAAAATGTATAAGCCATAGCCAAAGTGGAGGACCCACACAGGATCGTAGACGGCAATAATTAGTAATCAATAGGTATGCAACAATTTAGATATACACCTGTGACATCGTTATGCAGGCAGCCATGGTATGTAATGTTACATTTCACCACAGAAGTTATTAATACCAGAAGGTCAAGGCATGTAATAAAGTATGATAAGCATTGTATTTCATATGTATCATTATGTACCCTTTTCATAAACTAATTGCTTTATCAGTACGCGTATACGCCAAAAAGCGAGCAAATGTGATATTAATTATCTCCCAGTCCCTACTTGAAACGAGATGGACGCTTCATTTTCACTTAATTTATTGGAATATACAAGTGTATGTAGCATCAACATGATATTGAATGCTTCAAAATTTTCAATAGAAAATATTTGCCAGTTATCAGATAATAGGTTAAAGAGTGTATTTTAGTTAATGGGTTAGGGAGGGGGTGATACAAATTTCATACAGTATAACCCTCCATTGTTACACCCTCTAATAAGAGACGACCTAACCAATAAAACACTAATAAAGAGTCAACTGCCAAAACGACCACCTTACCTATATAAGGCACAATCTAGGTGGTCGTGTTAATGAACGACCCGCTAATGCTTTAAAACAGTACGTGTACGTATATATTACTAACTCAGCACTTTCAAACTGACTACTAGCATTTTAAAAACCAAAATTCAGCATTTATCTACATGTAGTTGTTGGGATGGTTTCAATAGTCTTTCCATGAGTCAGTGTTCTCTCGTTTTTAAAGATTATTGTTTGCTAATTAAAAAGCAATTAACACGGCATTGACTAATTTCTCATCTATAAAACTCATTATTTGAGGATGGTATAATGTCCAGAAAGATGAAAATCAGAAATGATTAAAAATGCAGTGACACATAAAATTTGTTACTTAAAATAATTTTTATGGAGAACTTTATTGGAACAAAATCGTGTATATCCGGATATTAATTATTGCTTGACTGGTAGCTTGTTATATTACTTTTCGTTAGCCTCTTTGAGTTTAAACAACATAGAACAGACTCACACTTTCACATTTGAATATAAAAAATGAATTACTACGAGTACAAACTTATCAAATGAGCCCGCCAATAACCTAGAAAAAATCACGGAAAACTAATCGTCGTGCTGGGGCGAGAAGATTGAAATAAGTGCAAGATAATAAGACCATGGCAGAGATGCATCTTACAATGTGAGGAGAAAAAATGCGCAGCAGCAATGCCTCTAATTTGAGAGAAGGTTACTTGTGCTCCAATGTTAGGGTCACTCTTTCATGACAAGTTAAGCCTAAGGGATGATGTACATTTTGTCACGCTCCGCAAAAGTGGAACATTGTTCTTTTTTCCCCCTAGATCTCCTTCCCCCAAAAGTGGAAATATCATCTACACAGTGTTTTGCGATATGTATTCAAATATTACCTATATATGCCATAAAATAATGTAATGTTTAATATAAAAGAATATACACGAGGAATATAAATCATAATATTAAACTATGAATTCTGATGTGTATCTTTGTAATGCCACATCTTAATAGTAAATAATGGAATCCTGATATGAAAATAGCATACCAGAAAAAAATCTTATACCCACAAAAAGTGGAATATCAGAAACTTGTCAGAACCCTCCTCCTCCCCTAAACTTTTGTCAAGCGTGAAAAATGTTTATGCAGTATAGTGTCCACTGGACATGATTGAGGATGGTGGGGATACAAGTAATAACAATTATACATATTGCGTATTGTGGCCGCAAACGTTGCCTAAACGTTCTAACATGTGTGAACACATTTTCTTTTAATTCATAGAAGAGAGGTGGACACAGAAGCAGACCGTTCGTTGGCTTTGGCTGTTTGTTACACTGGCGAGGTAAAGCATTGTGCCCTTCAAAAAACCACGGTTGGCCGTCTAAAAAGAGCGGCTGAATGAGCATTCGCAGACACATGGTAAACGTCCAGCGCGATTAAATGTGATCAGGTATACGCGCACATGCCTGTGTACATCTACCACATCCCCTTCTCTTTAACTTAATCCACGCAACCGAAGTGTGTATACTACCCATGCTAAGCTTTGCAGCTCCCCTCGGCGGTGACTGATCTTACATCCGCCGGTCGTGGCTTCCGCTACTAAGCTAAAGCACGAGGCGTCGGTGCTTGCCCACGCATCCCCCACCCCTCCCCCACCAAGTCCTCTCCCCTGCCCTACCCATGACTTACAGCCCTCTCGGGCACGGACCGACACCTAATGAATTACACCGTGTGGTAAAGCGGACTTTATTCTCCATAAGGCGGCGTAATGAAGAGGCTGCGGTGTGATAAAACAATATCCCGCCCTTAAAATAGCGGCGTCACTTCCGCCCGCCGCCCCTTCTCACGCGCCCCGCAGTTTCAAACGCGCGCGTTTATTGCGCAATCACCGTGGACGGAGTTGGCAGCTGGAAAAGTGTCGGCGGTAAATTCATTACTCGTCTGCAATTTAAGGGATTCTTCTTTGAGAAAGAGTGAGAGAAAGAGAGGAAGTAGTGAGATTGAAGCACCGCCGCCGTTTTTTTCTCCGTTTTATGCAATCATTTGTTTCCAGAGATGTTTCAAATTGAGTGATTCCTGTGTTTGATATCACGTGCTCCTATAATAGTCTTGTCTCCATCATTTGCGTCGCAAATAGATGATATGTAAATGAATCAAAATCGGTGGATTACACCACTGACAAGGATAATTATGATATTTACCTATTGTTGCCTTTTGCACTTATCTAAACTGATATAACTGATTGCTAAAACTGAGACATGAAGTAATACCTAGTTTCGCAGTTTTAGCGAAAGCGAAAGCAACACACCAGCCACCACACGTTGAAAAACATCTATAAAGCGTAAAACAGTTCGCCGTATCACCATAAAACATAACAGCCGCACATGCACTAAGACCCGTGGACGCAAACACTTGACGCAAGATGGCGACTCGACTTGGGATCGTCTGCCGGTTGCTGACGTCATGAGTGGCAATGAAATCGTCACCGCTTTGAAGTGCTGCGTTTTACGGTCAGTTTTACGCTTCATCAGCACCGGGACAGGATGGGAGAGGAGACACTGGGACCAGAGGGTCAATGGGCCGAGAGGGCCGAGGGTCAAAGCGGGGTAATCGGCAGGCGTGTAGGCCTACTCTTTATAACTGCACGTGGAAGCTGTGTGTCAACTGGTTTATGCGAGCGCGGGCTATTCAGGGCTGACGTATCAACAGCGGAGGTGTAGCTACGGATGTCATAAAAGTGGATGGATGAGAGAAGGCAATTATTGGTTAGGGTTTAGATATTGTATAGCACCATTTTCGCATGATATTAGACATCATTTGAAGGTCAATTTTCATTACATTTGCGTATCGTCATCAAAGGTAAACCTGATCAGTAATGGGGACGCCTAGCAGTTAGGGATTTTTTTTCTTTCTTTTATATTTTTGGATTGCAGTAGGCCTAGAGTGTTACTGAGAGTGTTACTAAGTATGTTTCTCTAAGTAGGGACACATCAACATTGGCCACGGTTTTTTTTCTATTCCCACTGCATAGCGCGGTTTTACAGAAAAAACACGTGTATAACAACTTCACAATCTTGCAAATGGCGAAAATAGGTTTTTAGATGTCAAGGTTACTTCAACCATGTTGTAATTGTGGAGCCGAGTGGATAGGGTGTTGGACTCGTGACCATGGGGTCGTGAGTTTGATTCCCGGTCGGGTCTGGTGGCGGGTATTGAGCAAACCCATCACACACCAGTTACACACTGCGCTATGGTACATATATGCGTTAAATATATAGGTACACGCCCAGAAAGGGAACGCTAATGTTAATCACAGTTGTAATTGATAAGCGGGGTGTGCTTACGAAATGATGTATGCTCCCCAGGAGTCGAGAAAGATATGGTGTGTTTAAGGATGGCAATGACCTGGTGTTAATGTAGAGGCGTCTGATCATGCATAGCGAGGGAAATGACCATAAATCAGACATTTACATTTAGATTTTATTTCAACATAATCGTTACCGAAAGAGATAGTCAATATACACTACAATCTTACAATCTCGTGGGAAAGAGTCATTGTGGCCGCTTTTGAAATGAGTACTTTTTGTAGAATGAGTAATCAGCATAATAGCGAAGACTTTGCGACTGTAACATTTAGCGTATTCACAACCAAATCTTCATAGGCGACTTTGCTAAAAAGCAATGAACACAGAGATAATTCATTGTAACTTTGTACGGTGTTTGGCTTTTGTCGGCTAAAGAGAAGGGATTTTGTGTTACAAAGACACTCTCCCAATACCGACTGTGTCATATACATTGGCATATACTAATGTAAGTTGTCAAAGCAAGTGCCTAGCACATACATCTCCTTCTGAAAGTATCTTTTGATTAGAAAGAAGTGTCACAACAGCATTATAAGCCATATATATATATATATAAAGTATTTGCTTTAAGCGGTCAGTTTTTGAAACGAAGAATATGGAACATATGAAGGCAAGCACACCGTAGAGCTGTTCATGATTTATAAATGGATGCAAATGAATGATTTAAACTATCTTTTATATATATGATAAATCGTATATCTTGCGAATAAAACATTCATATTCCTGGAAAAAAACTCAAATTGTCGAGGGTCCGGTCTGGCGAACATTTTACTCTGAATGACAGGACGTCATGGAATGTGCATAGATATTAGATGATGTATTTAGGACTCACATATATATTTACAGGATTTCTATAAATTTCAAATGCTGGTTCACTTTGAGATGTACGAAGATTGGCAGTTTTCGGTCAGTCTGGTTAGTTCTTTACCACACTGGACCCTCTGTAAGAAGACCAGAGCATAACTGAAGTCTATTACACATGCATTGTAAAGATGCAGTAACTTAATATTATCAAATTATATTAACATAGATAATTATAGCAGATGGCATGTTCAACAATCTGAACCCAATTATCATTGATTATAATGTGCCAGTAAAAGGAAAAACAGTGTACATAAAGCTACGGTCAGAGAGATCACAATATGCACACCGAATCTGTGGTAATATTGAAGCGGCTATATTTACTGTCAAATTGCCTACTGACATCTGTGTTATTTGAAGGCAGAATCAATCATGTCTTATTACGACATACAATAATAGCAGAGATAGCTTTCCGGGATGCACATTCATGACTGTCAGACAGGGGGTTACACTTGTTAACAAGTCTTTAACAATTGTTACGAATCCAATAAGCGTCAGCTGTATATATACTTCAGCGGCAAGTGATCAAAAGAGAAATAAATTCTGTAAAATGTACAAGCCCTGATCCAGAGTATTTCTGGAACGAGTTACAAAACATGAAAATCTTTGGATTTGAACTGCTTCTCAGACAAAGAAAAACATCTATAGGGTTCTCATTCTGGCATTCACGAATGCTCCCCCCTCCCCCACCCGAATCATTTTGTGAGGAAGTGGTGAGAAATACACCGGATGAAACACGATTTCGCTTTTGTCGGGATTCGGGCCCAGACCCACAAACGCTCTACCACCCGGCGACTCATTTTTTTTTTTAAATTTAGACTCTGCTGAACAAATGACCACGTGGTGGTTGAATGGCCACGTCATATGGTGACTACCAGTGATACTGTTCACAGCAATGCGGATGCACGATGACAAGGAGAATGACCCTCTTCCATGTTATTGAGCTATCTCTTATTTCATAAAAAGAAATCCACAAAGCGCGCCACCACACTATAACTCACTTACTGCCAAACGAGCACTAAGTAGTCCATGTGGTGGCGAGAGTGGGGTTACATGGCAGCTAGAAATACTTGCCAGTATGAGAGATATGAAGAAAAAATAGCGGCTTATTGGTGTGACAGCACTTTCTTGTACGGCAATTAGGCACGTTTAGCGTCGGCGGAAATCCGTTCTGATGGCCACATGGATGGTTGGCTCTCCCACGCCCAAGCTTTTAGGTCACACAACAAAAAATATGTGGGCCCCGTGTACGATTTCCTGGCTACGAAGCATTATGCACGTTCTATGGCTGGTAATCATGTGCTATTCTTTATATATGCTTTAAAGCTTGGGTCCGGTAGTCTCAAATATTGAAGCCGAATCAGTTGTGATACTGCAGTTGACTTCATTGCTTCTCATTGTTTCTTCACAGGCCCGTTGTTTTGAGGCAGAATAATGTTTTCATCCCATCCATGTATTTATCATCTTCTCGTCCACAGCACTGTAAAGTGACTGAGATTAACATTCATGACTGTCAGACTGGGGGTTCTTGTGTTTTGAGAGCACGATTGCCCACATGTTAATGACTTGCAATATCCTGATAGTTTGCTATTTGCCAGGAGGTTTGTCACAAAGTATGACCTTTTTATTTCAATGTGCTCGCTCTTTGTTACTCTTAAAATTTATGTTTACTGGTAATTATGATGCATATGTATGTATTTTGTCTGAAATCGAAAATAAACTAAATGAAGGCCTTATTTGATGGCATGTTATGATAATCATAATACTTTTTACATGGTCCAGCCATTATGTAAAACAGTTTTACCACTCGTACCACTCGTATAGAAACTATTAGTAAACAATTTTATGAGAAAATAATAAGCATACAAGCAACAAACGCGTGCGCAATTGTCCATACATATTACGAACCTAATTCCGGAACCGACTGAAACCAGGACAGGAATCGCGGAGCGCGCGTGCAAAAGCGCATGCGCTGTTTTGGGGTCCGACCGACTGAGGTTAACACGTCAGGCTTTTTAATATTCTCACCTTTGTTGCATTAAACGTGCAATCTATTTAAATGTGCCAATACAATGTGATCACAGCGTAGATCCGTAACCCAAGTGATATCGGGTCGAGATTCTTGACAGCTTGACATGTTGATCTGAGTCGATCCGACTGACTGGGGTGGTTACCGGACACAGAGTGGTCAAGTCTTGGAACATAACGTAAAACTTAACGTAACATAAACATTGTATTTTTTGACAATCATTCTTTGCATGTTTACGTATACTATTTAAGCTTTTCAGATGTACAGAGCCCTAGTTAATTGATTATGATTTGGTCTCTGAAAAGTGGAAAAGCTCAAAGAAAACGTAAAACGTTAAATGTAAATGTAAATGTGGTGGTTTATATCCGTGATTATATTTGTCCCATCACGACTTTACATTTTAGACCAGGTCTTTGGCACACTCAATGATCACCAATTGATCATTTTTCATATACTTGCGATGGCTGCACATTCCGCGCACAATTCTGATCATTCATACAGAAACTCACACACTCTTTCAACCCAATGACCTGTACCTAATTAACGTGTACGTGCCACGGAGCAATGTGCAACTATGTAGGGATGCGTTTGCTCAACGCCCACCACCAGACCCGACCGGGAATCGAATACACAACCTTCTGGTCACGAGTCCAACACCCTATCCACCTGCGACTAACACACACAAAACAATTTGAGTTTTTTACATTTTGAAATTATAATAGCATAGAAAGAAAACATAGTACCAAAATGAGACCATATTCTATGTATAGACTCTTTGAAATTACTAATATATTTTTTTCAAACTGATTCAAATTTCTCTTTCCTTCCGCTAGATATTGGCAATAGCGGAAGTCGCTGGAAGCTATATCATTATGTTTTGTAAGAATATTCTAAATGTCGTTTGATGTCGTCGAAATAATGTTCTAAAATTAATTCAAAAATAGTTGTTCACTGCTTTTATATGAAAACGACGAAAAATTAATTAATAAGACCACTGTACAGTGTTTATGTTAGTATCCCTCATAACAATAGCCTTATTAGGCGTGCACAGCAATTGAACACAGCACGAGTATTTCTCTGGAATCTTGTGTCAAGAGCAATTGAAGTATACATGGAGATTGGACGTTACAAACTGCCAATATATTCATGGTATGCATGGCAGTGGGCAAGGTCGCTGATAATTGGAGTGGGTTACAACAGTTAAGTAACTCACACTTACTGAGTGTCACCCACAGCTTGTACATAGCACCGCTTCAGTAAAGGTTAAAGCCCACGCCTACTAAACAATTGCAGATCCAAGGGTGATGTTTGGTTGGGGGAGGGGGGGGGGCAAGGTGCTTACCTACAGCGGAAGTTTTTTGTCTTTTTGTCCCAGTCCAGTTGGGCTGCTTGCCGTGTGCGTGGCTCATGCAGTGTGCGCGTGATTGCAATTGCTTAATCCCCGTCTCCAGAAAGTCATTGATTTTCTGCTGTCAGCTAAAACACATATATGTGTATTTAATAAACATGGGCCAGGCGGTGAGACGGTATAGTAAGAGCACGATTTTAATGGGAAATTGAGAAACTGTTCCAAGCGACGCTCATGATGATTTCAGAGGAAAAACTGCGTAAAAGTTAGAAAAGGTGGTGCCAGCAGTGGCATCTGTGGTGAAATTACAATTGACTGTCAGTTAATTAACTCGTTATGCATTGGTATTAATTGAGTTCATGACTTGCCTATTGTATGAGCCCCTATCCAACACCAACATTGCTGACAATATGTCATGTCACGTGATGCGGGGAATACTACATGCGTTTGGTGGCAGCTTCAAAGGGTCTTTATTCAATAGGAACACACATGCCACTACTTAATATGGCACCAAAATATGACTACAAATAAAAGTATCGTGTAAGTTCTCATGATTCCGAAACTTGCTGTCTCAACCAAAATGGTTTGGCTTGCTTTTTTGTAGTAAACAATCACAAAATCTTCTGGCCACCAAGTTGGTTGCACATCAATTGGCCTTCATGTGTATACACGCATAGACGAGTTTTTGTTAAAGTGTGAATTGCCACATGAGTTTCCCAGCGAGTGCTGCACACAAACGTAAATCAATGATAACATGGACCCTCTTGCTACCAGATCCACTTCCGGCTCTAATGTCCCGGAAATTGGCCATCACTTGGCCGCCGCCGGCGGTGCGCCCCCGATTGATAATGACGTATCAATGGAATAAATGGCGGCGCGTCTGTTTGTCGTCTGATGAAGATTCATTAGCAATTGTTGACTGAAGCTGTAAGTGTCTCTACCGCCGCCGCGAGCATTGCTCCTCAATAAGCATTGCCCCCTGCCCCCAACGCACATACATAGCTCCATTCACACAGGTCAATTTAAAAATAATAATTTTGAGCATGTCCCGAGACTATAGGTAGGCAGAAAACCTACTGTATGGAATCATCACATTCAGCTCAGTTAGTTTGCGGATTCTTGGGTGGAGTCAAATGGCCAAATTAGTGCAACATATCACTCGCCAGTAGATAAGGACTTTCGTTTGTGGGAATCCAGGACGTTTCAAGTGTAAATTACTACTCTGAGAACTGCGCTTTCATACAAGTATAAGCTCGACTCATAGAACCTAGGTATAAAGAGATCTTCTCCATTGTAATGCAATACATGTAAGCACTGTTCAAATTGTCATAAAGAGACTACAATGAACTTTATATATAAAGCGGCAACATCTCTACTGAAATAACTTGAGACCACATCCTGGGCGTTCTTAAAATAAAACGCTTATATATACAGGCACTCTGAACTAGACATTAAAAATGTGCACTAATTTTAGATTTGTGTGAGTGCAAACTAATATATCGTTACTTTGAATCCACATTTAATGAGATTTGTGTTTTAGGTATATATTGTTGATTTAGAAATGTCATAAAACATCCATCTATTTGCGATGGAGGCTGGGTAAAACATTAGACAATTAAAGTTATTTACAATTGTGACTCATGCAGGCTGTCTCCTGAGGTTTATTTGAATTCGCTCATGGTGTAGTTGCATTGACTACTTTTTCATCGGTATACAATAACCTGGAATGATATGCGAAGTAACCAGTTTTTATAAACAATATACGATTAAGTGCTTTTTTGTTATTCGTATGGTCTATTGTAAAATAATCATATGAAAAATATTTGTCTTTAGGGAACTATCATAAATAATCATACCCCCCCGAGGGGGGGGGTCTTCCATTTTTGGGGGCTCGAAGACAAAGTTCAGTAGCCTCCCACTTTTAGATAATTAATTTTACCCGACCCCACCATCAACATTTTCAGAAATTGACTGACACACTCCCCTTAAACCCCCCATTTCACATGGCCGATCCTGACTCCAGATCCTCCAAAAGACGCCCGATCTGTCATTTCGGGGTGGATCGGTGTAAATAGATCAATATTTGTTACGTAAGAGTTTGAAGACAAAGCATGTCAAAGTCACCGAGCCGTACAAGCCGTCAGGGACGTTGTAGGTGAATTAAAATTGCCCATATAAAAAGCGTGACGAAGAGGTGCGATGATCCGCTGCCGAAAATAGTGGCGCCGTCCCTCTTCAGGGCTATCAAACCGTGAAATCCCACCAGCTTCGGTCTTTCAACACTTCTTTCTCTTCTAAACAGCAGCATGTCTGACCCAGGGCCGTACACCAAATGTCCTCTGAGTATATGGTCGTCTCTGTGGCAAACATCAACATGAATATCTTCAAGGTCGCCTTCTGAAGGCTCATCATCTTCATCTTATACAGTCGCTTCTTTCCTCTTCCTGGTGTTGTTGTTGAGCTACAGCAAGATTAGGTGAAACGGCTGCCATTGTTGCCATTATTCGTTGCCTAATCATCGTGAATACGTGTTTGAGTATAGTCCTTCAGAGACACAAACAACAATGAAATTCCCAACATTTGCAGCCTTTTTGTAGTGCCTCATTTCATATTCTGTAGCTGAAGTTTACGGGTTCATCTGTAATTACGGTCTGTGACATTTCAGATGGACTGGATCAAAAAAGGCAAACAAATGTCACCATTTCGAACTAGCACAACATAAAACAGGGAACATCTTTAGGAAGATTGGCAGCAAACCCACTGGTAGCAGAGAAACCTAACGTTGAACAAGTTTGTTGTCCAGATGAAGCAGAAAACCAAAACGTTGATACAGATCAACAACTCAATAATCCAAAACGGGAGCCCACAGGCCGAACAAAGTCAAATCCACTTCTCCAGAGAAGTGAAAACACTTTTTGGACCCGAAACTGGAAGAAATGAGTCATTTTCTCCAGGTAGACAATACTAATATTGGAGCATTGTGTTGTTGAAAAAGATGCTTCCGTTCCATGCTTCTATTGCTTCCAATTGTGACGGCAGTGGCGGTACTTACGGTTTCACCTGTCACCATGCATCTTCCCAAGGCAGCAGACGAGGCCAAAGTTCAGCAAAAAGATCTAAGGATGTTGCAGATAATAAAGAAAGCCCCCCAAACAGCATTGAAAAGCATGGCGATAGTGTGGTTTGGAGCACACAAGCCGAAATAAGAAAAATCCGTCGACAACCCACCAGAAACTGCCCTTTCCCTGCCGAACCAGCCAAATCACTCCACATTTGAGGCCAGAACACACGAAAACCACTCCGAAATGGAGAATCGGGCATCTTTTGGAAGATCTGGAGCTGGGATAGGGCATGTGAAATAGGGGCCTAAAGCAAAAGTCACCAATATAATCATTGCATTTCTGGACAAATGCTTAGAGAAAATATTAAAAGAAATTTCGTAGGATAAGAAAAACAGTTAGGCGACCCCCAACAGTTCAACAGGTTCAGCGACCCCCCCCTACCTAAAAGGAATCAGAAAAGTTGGACGACCCCCACCATTTGGACAATCCCCCGGTATCATGATTTATGATCGTTCTCCTAAGATTTTTGTTTGTACTATAAGTACGAACTATTTTATATGCACGGGTACCAAATGTTTTATACATATTTGCTGGCTTATTTGATTACTCCCAAACCACAATATAAGTCGCACAAATGGGTGATTTACATTTTGTCACATTAAACAGAAGTGGATAATTGGTTTTGGTTAACCTTCTGATATTCCATACGATTTTTTCGCTCAATTCGTGCATTTAAAACAGGATTCTCTCTTTGGCACACGTGCATACATGAATTTTCCTCCATTCTTTGGTGGTATTGGTATTTGGTGGCAACTCTGAAAATGCTGCAACTTTTTTAATTTTGGCTAGAAGATTTGAGTGCTGACAATATTCAATGGGATACGTTCAAGGCGTCCTAGTAAGTTTGTTCTAACACATCGTCGGTCTACGGAAATGTGTACATATGTATTCAGTTTTACAATATATTTTCAAACATTTGTGATTTGAATAGTAAGCGCAGAGTAGATGAGGTTTGTTCCAACATAGTATCCAACAGGTAATCATGATACGTTTTTGCTAAATTCATTGATATAAACTAATACTAGGTATAAAGAGAAAGTATACCGAAATCAACGGCGCTTTAACTTCCTCACAAGCTGATAAAATCATGACTGTCAAAAGGAAAACAAAGCCTATGATGACGACGATGATGAAGAAGAATTCACATATAACATACTGTGTCCCCAACTTGACATTAAAAGCATATATGTCCCATATGATGAGTCACCGTGACATGTTAGAAGACCTTAGCATCGTAGAGAACCTATTAATTTACAACATGTTAATGGACCTAACGTAATTGATATTAGTCTATTAGAATTACGCATACGTGTATTGTGTTGAATAGTTGTACGTTCATTTAGCTCAGGTTCGTGGTGTTGTGCTGGTAAAATGTGAACGTGATACAGTGAAATATAATATAGCGGTACTCATGTAATATGCATGCCAGCTTTCTATTGGACCACGAACCATCTTTGTGCATTTACATGCAATTACTGGTTATTTAGGCTATAAGACATACACAGTCCCTTTGCAACATCCCACAGTGACATTACGTCTAACTCACTCTACATGGCAGTAGGGACAGAATGTCCCATCTATCATCTTCCAAAGTGTAAGAGACTCTTGACCCGTGAATTTTGTTGGAATTTTGATGACTTCTTTACTATTCAAAACCGAATGAACATCATAATTATCGACACAAGGGAGAAATGCATAAGATAAATGAATGTACCTTGTCATTTGTATTTAAAAGAATGCCTAGCATTCAGATAATGCCACTATAGCACAACTCTTCCAAAGTTTTGCTTTTTAGTTTAAAGCTCGGCACAGGTTGCAGCACTCCACGAGAGCTCAAATGGAGGTGAATATTATCTAATAAATTATGCACATTATGACCTAACCTAGAAAGATCTCAAAGGCTCAAAACGAGCTTTTGGCAATAAAGTGAAGACTTGATATTCAGGTTATTAAACAAGTTCATTAGCTATGTATTTGATAATATATATTAAATGAGGTCTTCTTATCTATAGCTGAATATTGGATATAAAAAATAGTCTAATATTTCAATGGTTTACAGTCCATCGTTTAAAAAAAATCCTTGAGAAAGATGGACTGTCAGCCATTGAATATTTGATTATTTTTAACATCCAATATTCAGCTATTGATAAAAAACTCATTTAATATATATTGATATTCAGGGTTGTTTGACTTTGACATAAAATGAATATCCATGTGTTCCAGAGCCATGAATTGATAACCACACCCAATATCAAACACACATTCAGTTTAGGAGCGGTTCACAGCAGTCAAGATGTGGTGAAATTTCACAGTGTCACATAAGCGTAAGTTTTCGGGGTTGTTAGCAGCCCCTTACCCAATAAATAACTGACTGACTGACTGACTGAGTGAGTGACTGACTGACTGACTTACTGACTGACTGACTGACTGACTGACTGACTGACTGACTGACTGACTGACTGACTGACTGACTGACTGACTGACTGACTGACTGACTGACTGACTGACTGACTGACTGACTGACTGACTGACTGACTGACTGACTGACTGACTGACTGAATGAATGAATGAATGAATGAATGAATGAATGAATAAAATAAATAAATAAACAACATGGTACATTATGTATAGCCGATCTCATCTCACGAGGAAGAGTGAGGAAATACAAGTTCGTGAGATAACTAATGAGGTGTGTAGGCATAAGGGCCGAGTCACTATTTAAGCCGTGGGAGGGGGTTGGAAAAAAACGGGGGGGTTCAAATGTTTGGATTTGAATGTTGTGGCGGGTCAGAAGTTTCAAAATGGAAGTGGGGTGCGTGTGTCAGAAGTTTAAAATGGAAGAATATGGGGGGGGGTGTCAAATATTCTGATTCTTGAAATTTTACTGGGGGGGGTTCAAATATTTAAATTTTGTAAATTTACTGAAAGGGGCCGTGGCAAGCGTTTATATCTCTGAATAAATGTTAGTAGAATGTCCCGACCTTTTTTGGTATGTGATCAATCATTTGGTTGTATAAAATATATTGTAAATTTTGTACCGAGTTCCATATGTCAACACTCAACACATGCAATTGAATTGGCTAATATTTGCCAAAATGCTTTTGACAGAGGATTTTAGTGGTTGGATGGAAAGTTGTTCTTTAAGTAACAAGTGCCTTCCACAAGAATTCCAACTGCTTAAAAATATATAAAAGTTAACTTGTCATGAAATGAAAGGACTGGTGCTATTAATTGAATTAAGAGTTTTTGATAATAGCTCATCGGCTCTTATATTAGAGCAATTGTCTGAGCCACTGCAAGCAACTTATGAAATGGAATATGAAATTCTTTATCGAGATTGAATTATATTATGTTTAATTGTGTTTCGATGCCACTAACTTTTATTTTCGGAAAATACAACATAAATATTTTTACTTTTTTTTTTCAAAATAACAGATTAAAATGCTTTCTCTAAATTCAATTAAATAGCACCATTCCTTTCATACCATGACAAGTTAATATTTTCAGTTTGTATTGTATTTTGTTTATTACATTTATTAAGCAGGGGAAAATCTAGTTTCATCCATACAGCTAAATATGTTTGCAAATTTGTACTGCAGATGTGACAGTACAATGCTATACTAATACATACACATTGGATGTGAAAATGGGGGTGTCATATACTATAAGTAAGTTATATACTAAAGTGGGGGAGGGGGGGGTGTCGGAAGTTCATATTTCAGGCATATATTTTGATGTGTGTGTGTGTGTGTGTGTGGGGGTGTGGGGTGTGTGTGTTTGATTTGCGAACCCGTGGGGGGGGGTCATATGTTCATATGTTTGATTTGCGAACCCGTGTGTGTGTGTGTGGGGGGGGGGGGTCATATGTTTGATGGGGGGGGGTCATATGTCTGATTTGCAAACCCGTGGGGGTTAGAAGTTAGAAACACTGATGTCTAAAAATACTTCCGAGCCCCCACCATCTTAAATAATGACTCAGCTCTAACCTAAATAAACAAGTTACACCTACACGTAGCTAAAATAATCTAGATTCGTGTGATTGTAATGTACAGAAATAGCAGAATCGTACACTGTATGTAGACTGTGGTTATAAATGGGTCATACATTTCTACCAGTTCATAGAGAAAACTAAGTGTCGTTAAATTCTGTGATACTAGTGATATTACAGTGACGGAGATGCTGGTGTGAGGGTTACAAATCATCGTGCTCACGCGTAATCAATTTCCAGCCCTTTCCTAGCATCCCACAACCATAAGCTCACACTTTACCGAATATCTGCTGTTCCCAAAAGAGAGATGTCAGCCAATGCACATGTAGGCTGGCCTATATGTACCTGTGGCTCTAACGTCCTATCTGTACGGAAACCTACGCAATGCGCCGTGCACTAAATCCATTGTGTGGACATAAAGAAGTAATCAATAACTGGTACAGCCCGGTCGTTCACCCACATTTCCCAATAGGCCCAGTGTTCGCCAATCAATCCAAGACCGTTGCCGTGCTAACTAATCTTTTGTACTTCTCTATCGTCACAACCATAAATAGTTAACATTTTTGATAGAAGATGTGACCGAGTTGAAGGTTTTATGGTGGATCCACAAACACACTCACCAGCCAGACATTCACAAATGTTAATCACAGTATAGGTGACAGCAAGAGAAGAGATGAAAAACACATGGAAAACACGTGCTTCCGCCAAATGGCATTAAAAAAAAACACACACAAATTTACCGATAACATACAGTGACATACAAACTACTGTTCTATCGTCTCCAATAATTGCCAATGCGAAACCCTAGCATCAAAGGGTGACCTACATGGTACTAGTGAAATATTTTCACCCACGTCTCAATGAAGTCCCATCCCACTTTAATTGCAATTAGCCTACACGTGCTTACCACTTATGTCACCGTACTCTAATTTAACAATTGTCATTTTAGAAACACGATTTCTTAAATTTACACTCTAATCAAATATGTAACTTGATTTGATTTTCAATCAGCTTATGCGCGACTTGTCCAGTACAATGGCACCAACATCAGATTACGTAGGATGTCAAATCTTGAGCGTGAGTGACAAGAATCGAGTCTTTCTGTTTATTCCATCCTCTGATATATTTCAGACGTATCAGTCAAGCCACAAGTTACAAAAACAATGTGGCTATGTGTACTATGAATACGATTTCTCCAAACAGGTGATAGTTTAATTTTTTGTAATCAATAATAACTAGCCTATACCCGTGGTGACGATATATCAGTAAACGGAGATATAGTAACATAACCTATTTCCGAAGTAAACTCCGCCTACCCTCACCCCATTCGATTACTCAATAACAATTATTGCATATCACGGGTTTATACCATATACGCTGTCCACTGTGCACAATGCACATAGCCCTTTTAATCATTAGGTGCTGTCCACTACAGTCATCCATACTATTAAACAATCATCAATCTTGCAGGCACCCATACTATACTGAGGATATATATAATATCGGTAGCGTGACCACAGGAACATGACCCTAATATTGAAGCAATGGGCTGCCTATGATTTCTTTTACTTAGTGTGTACAAACAAATGAATAAGATTCACAATTAATTGCACTGAAACCTTAACCACATACCACCATATCCAATTCTGTGGAACTTACGCTCAGAAACCGACCAATGGGTTGGCCCACTGCCAAAATGTCCAGCGGGGAATTCAAACGCCAAACGTACGATCTCGCTATAGCAGTAAGATGAAACCGAGTATTGATTTTGTCCTTGACGTAAGTCTAACCGAAAATAATTTTGCCACATAAAAGCTATAACTAGGCCCACGGGTTGGTATGAACAAGGACTTTTAAGGCAGAGTGTGTGATCAATTAAGCTGTGAAAACCGACGATGCCTTAACCAACATCCAAGCAAAGAATGTACATGAGTCACTCCGAGTACATGCTCATAAACATATGAATCAGCCAAGCCATTTTAGTCACAGCTAAGGGAGGAAATGTTCAGATTTGTTTAGAACACTATAACACTGAAGCTGGATAATTTGATAACGGGAAGTACTTACACAATAACACAATTTCCAACTGTGCAAAGGGTTTCCAAGTGGTTGGTGACTTCAACTGACTTAGCTTCTAAATGCAAAAGCTAAAAGAGGAAATATTAGTGTCTATAATAATGGGAACACAATGCTCTCCATGGTCCAGACATACTTACACAACTGCAGTAGAACATCAGCATTGAGACTGACGAAGGACTAGTGTCAAGTGGTTTTGATAGAGCGGTGTTCTCTTCATGGAAGTTGCAGCTTGATCGGAGAAAAAAAGGTAAAAAAACATTGGCGCGCCCTAATGAATAGTAGTAAGTGACACATCTTAGTGAATCTTCAAACGGCTAGTGGGTGGGGTACTAAACATGCACGCAATTTGAAAAAAACAAAAAACAAAAGCAAGCTTGGATTTGTAAGTTTTTCATAATGGAACATCTCACGTGACCAGGCCAGCGTGATCAGAGAAAAAAAGTCGAGGTGGAAACCAAGTTATTTACTTCTTCTTATTGGTATGTTGTTCATTGTAATGTATGACATCATCCTTCCATTATGCAAACGTATACCATTTTTTTATACCAATAAAGAAAATCACAAGATTAATTGGAAGGGGATGTCAGTTCTGGACACACACACACACAGAGAGAGTGATGGTAGGACTAGAGCTATCAAGGAAGCAGTTCACATCCGGATGCACAGTCAGACCATGAATAGAGACGAGGGGGCCCACCAGCTTGCGAGAGTCTACGACCCAGTGCTTACCGCAGGCGGGGACGGCGGCCGTCTATCATGACCTGACATGCGCAGTAGTGTTTTTGAAAATGCCTGCAGAAGCAGACGAAACTGTCAAACAGTTAGAAATTCTTTGTGTTGTAAAAGATGAAAATAATAAATTTACATAATTACCAACACGATGAACTCATTCAAGGAATCTTATACTAAATTTACCTCTGACGACATAACATCACTTCTATTTCCCAAATGACTGGATAGAAATTTGTTAAGGATATGATACGTTAATTGTATCAAAGTATACATGAGCATACATATTTGCTGCGTGAATACTCTTGTTGTTACAAAAAAATAACTCTTATAATTCTTGATTTCGAGTGTGTATCAAGTCAATAATTGAATATAACAAAGTAGGCACATTCAATAAAACTTGATATGTAGGTCTACAAAATTTGCTGCGTCGCTTCAGCAGCTGAAGCGAAGGCTTGTGTTTCGTTCGTTTGTAACTATGTATGTATGTAGGTATCTATGTATGTATCTTTGTCTCCGGACAAGCTAGAGCTTTTACGCTTTGCCCTATTTCATTTAAACTTTACACAACTATTTGGTATGAGGCTACACCGAAGTGATTCGATTTTGGGCACTTTGCCAATTAAAGTGTGCTTTCCATAGTGCCATTTTCGGGCCATATTTAACATTTTCTGCAATAGTTTTGTTGAAGCTTGTGAGAAAAAAAAATCAAACTTTGTACAATGCTTACATGCCTACTGAATATTATATTTAACTGTATTCAATTGTGGCACTTTGCCAATTAGATTTACCTTTCAGAGGGCCATTTTAATTATTTTTCTTTCTATTTTTCCACTATAGTTTCAATACTGTTCGAAATATGACCATCGAATTGGCATAGTGGTTATATTGGAATAAAAGTGCTCAAAGAGCACAGCATTACCATATTAATGTCGACTTAAGGGCAATAGATATTTACTTTACCCATGTTTAGAAAGCGCCTGCAATCCAATGTCAATAACATAGATGTAGGATGAGTCAAGCATCAAGTAAGATTTTTTTTCTGCTTTGATTGCAAAGCAAACATCTTTATTGCCCATGGGTCAATGTTGCTCTAGTGACGCTATGCTCTCTGAGCACTTTTGATCTAGTTGCGTCGCTTCAGCTCAGCTGCTGAAGCAAGCATTGTGTTTCGTTTGTTTGTAACTAACTAACTAACTAACTAACCAACCAACCAACCAACCAACCAACCAACCAACCAACCAACCAACCAACCAACCAACCAACCAACCAACCAACCAACCAACCAACCAACCAACCAACCAACCAACCAACCATGTATGTATGTATGTATGTATGTATGTATGTATGTATGTATGTATGTATGTGTGTATGTATGTATGTATGTATGTATGTACGTATGTATGTATGTATGTATGTATGTATGTGTGTATGTATGTGTAGAGCTTTGAGCATGCATGTGTGTGTGCATGTGTGTGTGTGTACCGTTATGTCACCAATTTACACCAATTTCGTTCAAACTTTACACGACTATGAGGTATGAGGCGACACCGAAGTGATTTGATTTTGGGCATTCTGCCAATTACATTTTGCTTTCTAGAAGAGCTTTTATGTCATTTTAATGATATTCAATGCATCTAGCCCACAAGAAAAAAAATCAATATTCCAACCAAGCAGCAAAATTGATTATTGGATTTGAAACTGATGTTAATTATCATCTTGTTATTCAGTACTATTGCATGGCAACACAAATATCCTTTAGCTGGATATATTGATTCTGATTCATTCTGATGTTTACTCCTCAAATTCATAAATTTCTTGATTGTAAAGTATACATTATTTCAGTATATATCTTAATTGCCCATAAGTCAACGTCGTTCTAGCGACGCAGTGTTCTTTGAACACTTTTGATCTAGTTGTTATTGGGCCTGATGACTTCGGGGCATTGCACTTCTGAGTTAAAAGTAGCCTGGCACAACACTAACCATATACAATGGTCTTTAACTCTGCAAAATATTTCTACAATTAGTAGAGTCATTTTAACTTTTTTGTCGGAAAAATTGCAAGAAATTGTTTTATGATTTTATTCAATAGATATTATGCCCCTCTAGCCCTAAAAAAAGTCTACCAAAATCACTCAATCCGAAATAGGTTTTTAAAGACGTTTGTCAAAATGGCCGCCAGGCATATCGTAAAAAATTATGTTTTTTTATTTTATAAGCTACATTGATGTATAATACATGGAATTCGGGGTTAACAGGGTCAGTGATTCCATTTCTAGTATTATTTTAATGATTTGATCTTATCTTGACCTTCAAATCCAAGATGGCTGCCACTTACCATGTGTAGTTTACATATTTTACCTTTGAACCTATAACAATGTGTAATACCTGGGCTTTAGTGTTTAAAGGTGTCACTGATTCCATATTCAGCATCATTTTAATGATTTGACCTTATCTTGACCTTCAAATCCAAGATTGCTACTACTTTATCGTGAACATTTTACGTATTTTATTTCTAGCATTATTAGCATGTATTTTTAGATTTTTAGGGTTACGGGTTGCAACTGCACTGTGTTATTTTTTACTGATTTAACCTGATCATAGCTCATAAATCCACGGTGATTCCATTTAGCATTGAAATATGATAACATATATATTGGTAAACATAATTTGAATGGTAATGGAATCTCAGCTTCTTCATACCTTAGTCATGAGAGAGTTATGCACAAAGATTATTACAGTAACAAAATTTATTCTAAACCAAAGAATTTTACATAAAACAGATACATACAGATACATGTACATTTATAAATGTATAACAGATAATAGTCAAATATGATTTCCCTGGGGGAAATCCATAAGCCCCCTTACATTGAGTGGCTAAAGGATCTAGGATCCTCCAGTGTCTATGGTTCTTCCTTAACATCTTCTAAATCATTGTTGTATTGATTGTGACAGTTTGCTAATTTGGCAAGAGTCACATGCTGATGTACATGCCAGATTGTACAACTGACAGCTACAGTTCTTCGAATGACAATGAGTTGTGGAATTGCAAGGTATGACATTAATCACACACTGTGGTGCAACCTTTATATCATTCATTTTAGGGCAGTAATGCCATTTGTTTTCCCACTCCCATTTAGAAGGATCATCATCCAATACTAAGTACTTAGTAGTAGACCCTCAAAGAATAATATTTACTGGATGATACTGTAAGTGGTAAACACTCTCGTGTGACAAATTGTTTAGATGTCACTTTCTGAAAAGGCTCATGAGCTAAACCAGTTCTTATAAAGCATCTTCACGAGAGAGAATGATGCCCCTGTTCCCCCGCCCACCAGAGCATAGCTTCACGGATGAACTTACAGCCTTTGTCATCACCATTGAAATGGTAAAACTAAGCAGCCTCCACATTGGAAAGGCATCAGGTCCAGACGGCATGCCAACATGTGTCTTGCCACGGGCAGCAGAGGAACTTAAGGAGCCCTTCACCTCCCAGCTTTGCCTTGATACAGGACAACTCCCAGCTGAGTGGAAAGAAGGGCAGTAAAATGACAGCAAGAAACTATAGGCGAATGAGTCTTACATGCATCCATTGTAAAGTCATGGAGAAGCTGGTGTGAGATCAGATGATGAAACACCTGCAAAGCTACAACAATGCAACTTTGATCAGAAAGGACAACATGGGTTTTTGCCAGGCCGGTTGTGTATCACATAACTGCCTGAGGTCATGGATAACTGGACAAGTCTCCTGGATGATGGAGGCTGGTGGAGATCGTATACATCACTATCAAATGGCGCTTGACTCTGTTCCACACCATCGTCTACTGGCAAAAATACAAGCTTTCAGCATCAGAGGCAAAGTCCTCAAGTGGCTGAAAATTTTTCTTTGCAGTCAGACAACAGAAAGGTGCATGTGAGTAGCGGTGTCTACAAGGGTCCGTTGTTGGGCCGATAATGTTCGTCCTGTTCATTAATGACCTGCCAAGAGAAGCAACACCATCGGTTGAGATAAGGTAAAATTATTAGAATGATGCTGAAAATAGAATCTGTCGCTTTAGGCCAGGTATGATGTACACGTCGATGTAGGTTCAAAAATAAAAAAATGTAAACTTAATGTTGTAAGTGGCAGCCATCTTGGATTTGGAGGTCAAGATCAGGTCAAATCATTAAAATTATGCTGAAAATGGGATCAGTGACCTCTCTAAACCCAAAAGCCCAGGTATTACACATTGATGTAGGTTCAAAAATAAAATATGTAAACTACACAAGGTACATGTAAGTGGCAGCCAACTTGGATTTGAAGGTCAAGATAAGGTCAAATCATTAAAATAATACTGGAAATGGAATAAGTGACCCTTTTAGCCGCAAATTCTATGTATTACACATTAATGTGGCTTAAAAGATAAAAACATAATTATTTACGATATGTCCAGCGGCCATTTTGAAAAACGTCTACAAAAAGCTATTTCGGATCGGGTGATTTTGGTAGACTTTTATCTGGGATAGAGGGGCATCATATCTATTGAATAAAATCATAAAACAATTTCCTGCAATTTTCCCGAAAATTGGGGTGTATTTCACGTAGAATGACTCTACTAAATTGCAAAGCAATTCTGGAGCATAATAATCAATGAAAATATATACAAAATAGTCAGATTTAGTTCAATGCGATCATCAAAGTAAACATTTAGTTTCATGTCAATCAGAAACAACTTCCTGATTGGTTTACTGACAAATGAACTATGGAACATTGGTGAAAATATATATTTGTGATTGCATAGGAATGTGTCAGCTGAGTTCAATAACCAGAAGTGTTAATGTGTACATTCGAGCATAAATCCAGCTAAGACGGATTCCCTGTCTCCCCTTGTCTTTGTGCCCGTTAGTAACCGCCTATATAATAGTAGTATGTGTATGGTATAGTATATATTTAGACTGGACTTTTATCAATCAAATGTTTACCTAAACAATTCAATCCATATATAGCGCACGTATTTTCATAATATATGCTCCAGTATAGTATTAATCCCTATTAATAAATGCAATGCAATATAGTTAGTCATAAAGCCAATCACGGGTAAAGATGGGGATGAAGATCTATTTAAGGAGAACACTTTTTTTTTTTTACTTTTAACGTTGTCACGATTTGGCCAATTTTAGCATCAGGGATGAGGAATGCCACAAATTTGACAACGGGCTATGATACGAAAAGATGTATTAGGAATTTATCATTGTAACCAGTTTGTTGGGTTAGGGCATTTAGCCAGCTAGTTAGGATCGTCAGTGGCGTATGCTTAAGTCAGATATCCCAATTATTGAAGTCAACACAATCGCTGTCTTGGAGTCGAAGTTAATCTCAATTTTAAGCTCTGTGTATTGTGCATATTCTTGTATGTCTCACCCTCCGTAACGTAATGTAAGCTGTCGGAAATTAACATATGTGACTGTGAGACTGATGCTTTGGTCACGCCAAGAGAACCACATCTGTCACCATGGTAGTATGGTGACTGTACGTAAGTAAGTCTGTAATAGTTAGCAAATGGTAATTACCCAGTGTCTAATGTTGTTAGTTACGTTATATTTACATATATGGTAACCTATCGACTATTTAGTCATTAGTTGATAAAAAGAATATTTTCTAGCCTTTATGGCTAGAATTGTTTACCATTTTACCGGACGAGTATGCATACATGTATTTCTCGTCAGAATATCGGTAAATCACCACAGAGCCTTGAGAGCGATTCTGGTGGCATTATCATCAACACTTTACGTCAAACTGTACTTTTAAAATAGAAAACACAGGAAATCAAAGCAATTAAACCTGGACATTTTTCGAATGTAGTTATTAGATTGCGTCGTGCATTAAGTTTTATTTGCGTTATTTCTACTCTTGATGAGGGTGACAAGCGGGGGCAAATGTCATTGCTGCAGCAGCATATGAAAGTACGTTGATTTTGTACCATGGGGTGCGCTCAGCAACCCCCCCTCCCACACACCCCAAACACACCACCCTCCCCCTTACCACTGCCCCACGCAGAATGCAACATTGACCTCCTTGGCGTAGACAAATTACTAAATTGCAGTTGATGGTTAGTATCTAAAAAACAATACAATTTACGCACACATTCGTACACCACAACACGCACCACCCATTTTCACCTCTTAAAAGAAATGAAATAAAATACATGCATGGACGTCATCAAACTTTGTCACGTGGTGTGACGTCACCTCAGCGCCTTTCTGGTCGTCAACCATTCAGTAAAACCTCCCGTCATAAACCGCTGTGCTTGTCGGTCTATATGAGAGAGGTCGTCATTTTATAGATGATCTCTGCCCAATACGAACCTATCGCTACCCCAATTGCCATTACGCGTCACATAGAAGAGGTGGTCATGTTTTAGAGGCGCTCTTCTTGTGAGGTTTCAGCGGCTCTACCACTTAGAGCCGCTTATTGGAGTAGTGGAGCCACGACAGCTCCTAAAATGACAGGGATAAATAGCGAGTACTCTGATGCAATCAGCATCTTCTGTCACAGAGGACAAATTTGTTGATCATCGTTTCCGATTTCAAGTCCTTGTTACTTTATTTTCGCTACTATACCGGCTACACGCACATTGTCTAGCACCATTACAAAACATCTACAAAACAAGATTTTTCTTAAAAAATATTTTGAAATGGGGCACATTCCATAACATCTACATGCTACCGTACTATTAATAGCTCTAAGCCATCTAGAACATGGGGACTACAAAACAATTATGATACAATTGCAAGTGTCACGAACTGTTATGATAACACGTCTCCGGCAAGCGTATGCTCATTACTGCAACGATGAGTGGATCAGTAGTTGCGGCATTGTAATAATCCGTGGAATGTTACGCTGCAAATGTAGTAAAGTGAACTACAGACTATAACTAGAAGAACAGCTCAGATGTTAGTTGATATAACATCTGGGTAGAACTGTACATGTGACCTGTGTTAAAGACGTGTGTTATCTGACTTTCTGATCCATAAATTGTGTCCAGGAAGAACTTGTATCAAGGGACGGCGTCATTGCTCCATTTTCCATTCTTTTCTCGTCACCTCAACCTCTTCAGCTGACCATACATATTAAGTAATTATGCAGGAGTAAGACACTACATACGGTATGCAAGTCATGCATGGTTCATACGTGCCATTAATTGAAGCCGAATCACTTGGGGTGTGTTCAATGTTGACACCCACCCATTGCACACAGTTTAAAACTATGCCTAGCCCCCCTGTTAGAGTGAGCACGCGGAACGCGGAGTCCGCGCGCCCTACGCCAGAGGCAGACGAAGTCCGCACCATTCTTGGCACGGATAGGTCTTGCGTCGTACACCGACGTACAGCAGAGGTGAACGACGTTCATTTTACATGGGATGGAAGCAGACGGAGTCCGTTGGGGCCAAATACGGAGTTGTCACGCGGCGTGAAAAATCCACATCTCCAGAGAAGTGGAGGATTCCGCGCAAATTTTGCTCGCGGAGGTGATGTGGAGGTAGAACGGAGCCTGCACGGAGCCCGCAAGAGTCCGCTGGGCGACGCGTCGGAGCCATCCAGCGCCGTTGACCCTAATTTTCACTGAAAGGGTTAATTTCCCATTTTTAAAAAATCTTTTTTACGGACTCTGTCATTTTTTCGACTAAAATTGACACGGAGTCGGCACTCGAACAGGGGGGTTACGCCAATGACTTAGTCTCACATGTAAAGAAGAAAAGTAGTAAGCTGCTCTGACAAAGGTTATCTATCAAAAGCATATGATGTCGAAATTCTCACTCGCTCTTCTGTTATACGCGTAGAATATAATCACGTTAGTCGAGTGGTGTTGGTTTTGATAAAATTAAAAACGGTGTTATATACGCAAAGACTTCGCAGCGTTGACAGGCTGTGAGTCCTCACCGTATGCCACCCACTTAGCGCCGTGGCCCGTGCGTGCTCATAACATGTAAGTAGCGGTCCCATGGGTCATTAGGCGAGTAGGGTATTATAACCAGGCTGCCAAACGGCCATGTTGTGTCATTTATGTATTCAAAGTCATTACGTCATCACGTTGAGCCCGGATATTTCAACGCCATTTGCTTTATCGTGAGCATACATGTATGCTGTAAACCTTGTCGCATAGAAGGAACACCACGTTTGCTAACCTGATGAGTTATTAAGTGTATGTTGATATTGAAAATGAAAATGTGTTCGAGAAAAATGAATACACTAAAGATAGAACTTCTGCAACAGAAAAGTTTAATTTGATAGTTTTAGCCCGGACAAAGCGTCCACTACCTTGTTGATATCTCAATATATACACATGCCTTGCAACTTCTGGCGCCCGAGCGACAGTATTTCAGCTCTCCTATTGAGAGGCACATATTGGCAGTAAATGCCAATGAGATACGTTTAATTTTTGACGAATTTAAGATCCTGACCAAGGACCTGTTTGTTTGATGCGTGGAGCTTTCCACCCCAGTGTGCTGTGTCATTTATCAATATATACTAGTGCCTACAGTACTCTAATCACGGTGGGTTTAATCACACTTGTTAACGACATCGAAGAGAGCTAATCACGATTTTCAGAAAATTAATAATAATTATAATCGACGACCTACCGAAGTTTTAGGACACCAATCAACTCAATTTTCACAATAAATAGATGTATAAGACCTCTGATAAGTAATACATACATATACATACAAAGCGAGGGGCACATTTGATCTTGCGGGCGTGTTCGCCGCAAGGCGTGTTGAGGTCTGCGGCGTCTACGACGTTTTCTGCATGCATTGACAAAAGTACAGTTGTGGGCAAATACGCACGGGCTCCGTGCGTTATGAGTGCGTCGCCACAGGGAATGGTTTTGTTGAGGTGGCCGTGAGATCAACATGCATCAAACGTGCGTTGTACTCGCGTATAACTTACGCTCTACGCACGGTGGGATTACTAAGGTACGACATTCGTACATTCATGGTACAGAGAACGCACTGCGCCGGCACTGTATCTGCACCGACAAAGTGCGGGTAATTCCTCTGCGTTTAACATAAGGTCTCCGCACTGCCTCCTTACGGTCACACCATGATGTGGGGTGGTCGTTTGGTATGCCAAACTTCTTCTGCGGCCACCGCACTGCCTTGAAAAAACCTACGTTTGCCACACTGCACACTCACGGATCGTTACGATCTCCTTACATTTTTGGTCGTACACTGGCTGCAGACCTACATGGCGCTGGAATGTGCCCTAGGCATTAATGGTACCACATATCGATGTTATGAATTCTTATCATCATGGATTATCAAGGACGTTTCATAAGCTGAAAATTGCAAAGTGTACGTAATTAGTATTTATCCTTGTCATTTTATAGAAAATCGTGTAATTGAAATATTACAACCTTGTAATGACATTTACTTTTCTAGAAAATAAAAAAAAGAAGAATTATGGTCATCTCTTTACAGACGATTGTGATTGAAGTGCAGTTTCATTTTCCAACCATGTGATTAATGTTGACTGGACAGTTCCATTTCATTTTATCAAGATACGTGCATATTATAAACTGTCAAACAGACTACCTCTATGAAAATACCACCTTTGTTCTCGATCTTGTACCATTATTGATAAAGAGACAAGAAATAGGCCCACTACAGTGTATCTGCTCGGCAACAGTCTCCAAAATACATGTTGATCCGTTACTCCTATGTTCCAGTTTACATTTTATATGATAAAGAGGAAAATATTGCCAATCTTTTGTTTTTAATCTTTACGCTTTAAGACGTCGTACACATATCATGTATACATACCTTTTAAATCACCAAAAGCCACTGTGTGACAGTCATTAATTTTAATCTTTGACACGGCGCGAGCTACAAAATAAAGATGGCTATGTTTCTCACAGACCACGGCTGATCCGGTTTCGAATATCGTGAATGCCAGACCCTAGTTTTATACCAAAAACCTCACCAATTAAGCATTTTCCAGCAACAGGGACTGGCGCATTTTCCGGCTGACTTGAGAACACGTGTGAAGCAGCAGCGTCCGGGACCCGTGGACATCATCAATAATTTACCTCACACTCGGCTCCTCTTCGTCCTGTGAAATGGGTTTATCCTGGTACATGGTGCATTCCACAGATGCGATTCTAATGTACAATCAATTCACGTTGAATATTAAACACAGCACTCGAAGGCACATTCTATATCGAGGACGTCAGTTCTCGCAGGATTTCGACAATTCCCCCTATGCAGCAAAACATGAAATGGGCTCTGCTTTACAATGACTTTAAATTTGCTATTGCTTATGCTTCTGCTAGTGTTGTGGTTGTTTGTTTGCTTTTGATGCTTTTGAAGGTGCTGAATTTACAGCTGTTACTGTTCATATACTGCCGTGATAGAAACTGTACATGGGTTTTGTGTAAGTAGGCCTATAGGTGCAATTGCATTGATATGTAATGTATAAAAGTCTTTCATTAAAGAAACCATGAACAGAAAGTAACTGGATCTAAAATGAGTTGCTGCTTTGAGACGTTTACATCAGAGCAGACGAAAGCGTATATCTATACGTACGTGGCAATACCACAATCATGGGCACGGGTCAAACATTGCACAAAAAGCTGAAACGTCCCCATGTCGTGTTTTCACTAACGCTCAATTGACAACGTGCCATACATGTTGGCTGATGTAAATATGCACATTAAAAACCGCGACACAATTTTCGATTGGCCGTATGTACAATGCATTACACAGGCATTTAATAATGGTATTACATGCTTCACGCATGACATGGAAAAGGTAAATCACTTTATTTTCATTCACCACAGCTATTTACTCTTATAGAGACTTCCAAGATCTTTACGATCTACTCCACTCACTAATACTTTAACTGACGAGGACATTTCCCACTCCACACTTAGTTTCTAATGGACACCGATGAACCCAATGTTGGTAGCACTTAAAACTACATTATGACGCGTGCTTGTCTTCATACAGTGGAACCTTGATTTCAATCACGCCATTCCCAATCACCCGATTTGAAAATCCAACCAGAACAATTCTATGACATATGCAACAAGTGTTGCAATTAGTTTGCTCTCCTAAAGAATATCCCATGTCCATAATGTATAGAATACACGCTTCAAGACTTTTCCGTGTTCTGTAGAACTAACGCCGTTACACGCTTTCACGACGGAGCCTCAGTGGTGGCAACGTTTGTACAGTAGCCTTCTGAGGGTGTCCCGCCGTAATGGGAGATATGGGNAGGTATTTCCATGCATTCGGGAATTATTCAATCACCCGTTGAAAGCCCCACGAATCAGCGGTAATCCGTGTTTTCTGAAGATCTTGATCCTGTGCAGAGTCATATTTTGTGCATAATAGGGTACTGGTCAAA
This sequence comes from Streblospio benedicti, assembly GCA_019095985.1. Classification (NCBI taxonomy): domain Eukaryota; kingdom Metazoa; phylum Annelida; class Polychaeta; order Spionida; family Spionidae; genus Streblospio; species Streblospio benedicti. The sequence goes on from CM032665.1 coordinate 14,480,372, forward strand.
TTGATAGTGATGTACTGCATGTGGACGACACTGCTCCCCGTATATACGATGTATTACAATTGAACAACCACATTGAGTACGTTGATAGATCTTTTTCTAATTCGCCGTGTACTTGACCCAGATATGGCACGGCATGTCTGGCTGGACTCCCGCCCCCACTTATACATTCATTAACCAATACAATTTATTCTGGATTCTTAATTTATGAACATGTTCTGGTGAGCTAGGACCACTATATCGACACCAGATTATAAGCATCCTTGTTACACTACATTATCATTTCAAGTGGAGAAGAAAGTGCATATTACAACCGTAGCACATAGTTTGTACCATCCATGCTCACATTGGCATTTACAGTCCTGACTGTACCTATTTTACATATAGGGATCTACAGTTATATACTATGCAACAGTGTGCATCATCATTATTCCTATATACATGAGCATATTCTTTTATGTGGCAAATGAGTTTATACCCCCCCAAACCCCTCACACCAACACAGCCAGCTATAAGACAGAGCTCAATGAAAACAGCATAAACATGGCACAACAAGGAAAAGTGACGTAATGGCAGCCGGACCAAATATCTAGGCATCTTTAGGTGACATGATAAAGCTGAAGAATGGGGAATGTAGATCCAGATGGATTCCATCTTGATCCGCATTGTAGATCGCCACTGGACAGCTCTTACAATTAGAGACTATGTCTGTGTGCAGTTACGTAATATGAACGCCCTGAAGGAGACAAAAACATCTACTGGCATATTTATTTTAGAATTTTATAAGATTTGTATTTTTTGATGCAGTTTGCATCAATTGATACTAACCTCAGACAGGTGCGAGACGTGAATTCTGTGTCCTACTAGTATGATATACTAGTTGATATTTTTGTATATGTAAAAGCCCCGAATAACATTAAGTGTGCTGTATTCACCAGGGTAATGAAGGAGTAATGCTTGAGTTACCCCAAACGGATGGAGACATAGCTTTTTTTATTCAAATATTTTCCTGTTGATTATTCAAATATCTTGTTCTAACATTTTCAAGCTATGGAATCTCTCTCATTATCGCACACACATATAGTAAATATATCAGTTAGTAGCACAGTTAAGTTTTAAATATGACAGTTTGGGATAAAGGTATGAGTCTTGGCTCAGAAACATGTAGTTGTGAGTTCAGCGTTACCAGGGCCTTGGTTATTTTGTAATAGAAGCTGGGACGGCTCGTACATATAACCAACATAATCCACCTTCTGTCGACACTATACCAGCCATCTATAATGACGGACGGTCCGGAGGGTTGAGTGCAAAGAGCGATGGCTTCGTGACCAGGAGGGCGTGAGTTCGAGTCTCGATAATTATTTTGGTCATGTCATAACAACCCATTTTACAGCAATTGACTCTCAATCAACCCACTATACAAAACAGTCAATCATATCTTCATTTTGTTGTGTCGGACGATTACTTACTTACTTACTTACTTACTTACTTACTTACTTACTTACTTACTTACTTACTTACTTACTTACTTACTTACTTTGTGTCGGTCTGATTCTTGTCTTTAGTCATCTTTAATCGGTGCGAGATGGTACCGTCATGATGCAGGACGATTTAGAACGACTGGACATTGCTTGGCCCAACACTCGCTGCATCCTGTCTAATCGGCCGATATTAAGTGGGAAGACTAAGGATGAAGTAAAGAAAAGTCAAGGCGAGAGGTCACCCAAGCAGTAGCCTATCTCAAGGCCTTTAAATGGTCTGATCTATTAGAGCTAGAGGCTGTCACAATTGCGCTTGCTCTTTATGTTTGCATTTAATATATGGTGGACACGAAGGGTTTATGTAAATAAAAACTATTAGATATAAGGTCTTTTGAAAGACTACCCAAGCAGGGACGATTACGGGACGATTGTGAGACGATTTTGGGGCGATTGCGGGATGTACACTACTGTTACCTTCACACTTACGGCTTCATCTGCCGATCATACATGCGCCCAAAGCAATGGAAGAGAGCACAGTTTATCAGGAAGACCAAGAACCAGCCCGGAAGTGCGCCATTCCCAACCAAACCAGCCAGATCACCCCAAATTAGATATCAGGCCAGATCACCCACGATTCACCTTGAAAGGACACGAAGCATTTAAACAAAATTCAATCGCCAATTTACGTTGGGAAAAAAAATCGCTTATGTGTAAGGTAGGCTTGATGATCATTTTATATTTTACACAATCCCGTTTATATCCAAACATAGCCTGACTCTTAACTTCGCTAGCTAGCACTAGTCTAGCAGCACCGATGGAGATACAACACTTCATTCAAGTTTTTGCCACGCTCGGAGGATTTGGTTTCATTGAACAGCGCCTTTCCTCATCCGATATATTTTTATTGTAATATATAGTACTATATCTCATTTAAGAAAATGTTATATCATGTATATCAGTTAGGTTTAGCTAGACTATTACATTTCACGTATTTTATTCGTCACTACAATATGGTACTAACAAAGATTTTATGTTTTGGCTGCGTTTGTTTATAGAAGATGTTTTAGCAAACTTAATATTAATATTAATTCCCTCATTACAAGGCTTGTTAATGGATTGTTTTCTCGTGTGTCATTGTTGTAATTGTTAATTCCATTAAGCCACCTACATAGACCCATATAAATTGATTAACTGCCCACGTGGGCCAAATTGAACCAATTGCAATTATATCTCCAGGTTTACAGATTGCTTACTATTAATTATTGTCTTAGAACTGATGTATGATGTAATGAACATATCTAGATTTGTATGAAATAAAACTATTGTTAATGAAACTTTTGGACTGGGAATATCTTCGAAGGGGTAAATTTTGGTGTGTAAATAAATTTACGGCAGAACCTCTATATGAAGACCACTGGCCTCACTAGCAAGAGGTGGTCTTTTTAACTGCATATATTTGCGTGGTCTCCTCATGGAGGTTTGAGACATTGAAAAATGGTTGTATTATAGAGATAGCCTCGCAACGTGGGGGTATTATACAGACGGTTTCCTTTTTAGGTGGCCCTACTTAAATGTTACACGTTACAACAGTTTATTAGGCTGTTTTATTGTATTACTTAAGTTATTCCATATTTATACCATAATCAAATTAATTTGATATTGACAAACCTTTACACGAGAACCACCCACGCATGCACAGTAAAGTGCATGTTTTATCGTAAATTTAAGTGGGAAAATTAAGCAATCACCTTGAGCGCGTGGTTGGCGTTTCTAAAATTATCTACAGAAGCGTAATGGGATGCAAAACCGCACCTATAATTGTCTCTACGGTTTCAAATTCACAAAGTTCAATTTGAGCCTATTTCTCATTTAGGTGGGACTTTCCTTCTTTTTTTTATTTGCACTTCGCAATGACCCGGGGTCCTATTTTACTGCTGCTGGTAAAAATACAAAGTCTGCAGCAAAATGGGGAAGTTGGAATGTTTTCCCCCCAAAGAGATCGCATATTGCTTGACGTCAAATAATAGAATTATTCTTTCAAGACCAAAGTTTTTCCTCGCTACCATGTTATACTACCGTAATTATGATATAAATTTGTGACAATTGGTCCATAATATTTTGGGGGATGCCAGATTACCACTCGATTTTACTAAATGATAACCACTAATATGCTTAGTTGCTGGAAAATATAGAATACCATGTAAGTGCGAATATATTGTATTTGTAACAAAAACCTAAATTAACCCCCAATTTAACATAGCCGATGCTAGCTACAGATGCTGGAATAATAGGCTCTGACCTTTGTAATGGACGAGGTGATAAAGACCATTCAGAAATGGCACCCCATTATACGAGAACATCTTTATGAACATCGTCAACATCGCCACATTTAATCAGAAAGACCTTCCGATATTCAAGTTAGCTCTCCAGACGACCCCCCCCCCAACAAAAAAAGAAAAAAAAAGGGTTATTCAAATCAACGACTCAATAATCCAAAATGGGAGCCCACAATACTAAATGAAAAAAAAAAATCAAAATCATTTCTCCAGAGAAGTGATAATTATTTTTGGGCAGAACTAGTCAAAAGTGTGGCATGTCCTCCAGGTAGACAGCATTAAGCTTGGAGCATCGGAAACAGCCTAACTGTTGGCACAGATGCTTTTGTTTCATGCTTCTATTGTTTCAGATTGAAACGGCAATGGCGACATTTACGGTTCTGTCAGGTCCGATGCATGGGACGCGTACACACAAGTACAACGTATTCAGCACGAATTTGGTATTTCATTTGTCATACATTGTGTTTACACGACTAACAAATAATTAATAGCTGGTTATCTAATGAATAAACGCACAAATCTACCGGGGTATATTGTTTAGATAAAGCACCTCAGTTCCGACATCTACAACAGTACCCCATCCTTGATAGTCTCATAAAAATGAATATAGTAAGTTGTCATTTAGTCTAATTGTTGGGGTCAATTCCTCGAAATCGATGACAACATGTCTGATAACACTATATCGTCATGTTAGTTCATACGGGGTCGATAACACTCTCCAGGTCATGCGGTAGTTGTTGATCGTGTAACATAAGGAAATACATGTAGATGTATGCTAAAAACCCAAATTTCACATAGACGATGGTAGTTCCAGATGCTCAAGAAGACGCCAGAAATTTAGTGTCATATCGAGGTGGATCGTGGAAGTTCTGGCCTCAAATTCGGAGTGATCTGGCTGGTTCGGTTGGGAGTGGCGCACTTCGGAGATTGGTTCTGCATCTTTCTGCTAAACTGTGGCCTTGTCTGCTTCTTCGGGAGGATGTATGGTTGATAGATGAAACCGTAAGTGTTTTTGCTTTTTCTCGTTTCTGGTGTCTTGTGGAACACATGAAGCTATCATCATCTATGTGAATTTGGGGTGGGGGTGGCGGGTTAACAAAGAGTAAATCGCTACATTGACTGGTATAAATTGTAAAAAGGAAAGTAATTGATACGTTCTGGCATAATAAAATCGGTGTGTGTTATTTGTAGCACAGTGGCAATTACAGAGCCGGAAACATGATGTTAATTATCCTTATTATTAAAAGCTAACATTTCATTTGAGTTTGTTACATTTGTTTTGCAATAAGATTCTTATGAATGATAAGACATTTTGCGTATGTGTTTTAAAGTCATGTTGTCACGATATTGACACTTCATATTGGCTTATATTAACACTGATTTTGGACAGTTAAATTACATTTGGTAGTAAGTAACGCCATTTACAGTCCAATTAAGAGTGTATTTTTAAGTGGTTCATTTCCACGTATATGTCGATTGTAGGGCCATATGCTGCGTATGTGATTGTTTGGTGAGTATATTGAACATATTCAACTGTAATTGAGAACGCGGGGGAAATTGTAAGTTTTATACGACATTTACACCACAGACGTACTGACAGTTCCGGAAAAAAAATATCAAACGAAAGACAACTAACATCAATTCAAAATCAGGACATTTATCAAAACACGAATTTGTCCTTTACGACTTGGTCAAACATGCACAAGCTAAGGCAAAGCCCCAAACTACTGTGTGTGAGAAAATGAAGGGATGTGAGAAGGGGGGATAAGAGGCAACTTTATGCACACTGCTATGCCGGTGTTAATTGTTTGGAGATTACTTATGGTCAGACCACAAGAGCGCAATTAATTCCTTCATTAACTATTACATGGCGAGAGGATTGTATTGTAAATGGGCTTAGTTTGAATTGCAATTGCATTCAGATATATTAATTAATAGAACATTGGCCGATGACTTCTCATCTAGTGGTCAGGTCCTGGTCAATTATATGGATGACGCATTTGCAAGTACACAATGTACATGTATAAACTATAAAGGATGGTTGTAGTTGTGGGGACATTAAGTGTTCTCCCTAGTTTGAGTTAGAATCATAGTAAAGCAATTGTCACAGCTGCGTTCAACACTAAAGCATACATGTTACTTATATTTATTACCAACTATTGGTAGTTTAAGTGTAGGTCTACCGATGAGAATGTAGCAAGGAAGTTGAATGTTGCCAAAATTGTCACCACTTTAACGAGTAATGTTGCGAAGGTAACTGTACCTGAGGTTCTGGATGGCATGCCTCTGCTGTATTTTAAACCAAAACGAGTCTTCAAAAAGCACGGTTTTAGCTATTCTTGATCATTGGTTTAATAAATACTTATTAGAAATTGATCACCAATTCTTGTGATAAAAAACAACAGCAAAAATCAATAATTATTACAGGACATTGTAGGAATTGACCACGAGATTGGAGTGTCAATGGGAAATTGAGCATGCTGACGTCTGATTTGCCCGAACGAAGTTATTGGCGGTGATTTTTGCACGGAATGATAAATGTGTAATTTGGCTGGTTTACGTATTATTGACCTTTTGAAAAGAATAATGATTCTCAAAGTATAAGTTGCTCGAATAATTGGAGAAACTACTAAAGTATAAAATAAACATATTGCATTTATTCATATTCAAGTTGATAACACGATCGCATTAGCATATGATTTATTTATAACATGCTTCTTTCCATATCTACAAGTGGGTTACAAATTTATATCAAGTCATATGATCAACAGTTTGTAGATTCGAACCTGGAAATGGTGCCGTCTGTAACATTACATAAAATATATTTACAGCAGGCACAAAATATATGTTTGGCAACTCAGTATCACGAACAATGAACAAAGTTCCCACATCGGGTCCAGAAAATCGCATAAATAATATACTAGAAGTAGTAATAAACCTTCAGGGGATACGTTTTCTCACAATAATGAATCAATGCAAAGATTACACCACGGGCACATGCATCGTAGAGGGTAGAAGCCAACTGAGATTAATGAGTGGCCATTCTTTTCTTCTTATGGTAAACACACGAGGGGAAAAGAAAGAATGCAATGGCTACTCATTAGTCTCAGTTGGCTTCTACCCTCTACGATGCATGTGCCCGTTGGTGACGCCATCAATGATCTTCATGGTTAACACAGTGGGCAAATGAATATATACATATGCAAGCAGCCTACATGACACCATGACACCATATAAGGTGGTTATGCTTTTCATAGCATGAACATGAACATTGTTATAAACAAACAGAATTTGTTTTTTATTGAGACACTGATGAAAGGCTACAGTTAATATTCAATCATTTTACTGCCGTCAACTAAAGTAAAAGTCAGGAAAGATGTATGCATATACAGAATCTGACAAGTCTATAAAAATAAATGTAGATACAGGCCCCCAGCTCTTTAGAATGAATCACACGATCGAGCGAAATTAAGAGATCTGCTGTTTAAAAACAAGAACCAAACTAAATGACCAAACGATAAACGTTTAGTTTACTTCAAGTCGTCTGTTTACCATCATCGTGTGCTGACTAGTATCAATGACCCAATGTCAGAACTGCCCTCGCCTTCAATGCACCAACGTTAGGGAAATATAAATATGATAAAGCAATATGCGAATTGGACACATGAGATCCTTCAGTACAATGTTTATATCTTCTAAAACGTATGCAGTTCTATAGCCAAACAAATAATGTCTTTACACACGCAAATGTTGTCGTGTGTCATCTTTTTTCATTGCACACTGTACTAACACCGATCTTATCAGGTGATGTTTTAAATGAAGCAATGAAAGGAAAATAAACAGTGTCCAGCAAAGACATCAAAATATAGTGAAAAAGGTCCCACGTGTATAGCCTGACATTCAATCGCAATTTAATCCTTTTAAAGAAAATATGTCACATTAATTATGTCGTTATGATATTCACGTCTCCTAATATGAGCCGGACATCCTAAATACAAGAACCAAGTATCAAAATTACAATGGATTTAAGAATTGAAATAACATACTTCTAGCCAATTGTGTTACATCAATTACCTACGCGAAAACTGATCATATACAACACTCTAGTTGCTTTAGATGGCTAAAAAGAAACACTGCTCTTTTATTTATACCGTTTTTTCCACGAAACACATCCACTTACCAAAGCTAGCATAAAACTGAATCTGTATAAAGTAATCATTAGACTCAAATCTTTAAATCCCACGTTCCCATTGTGTAGAAAAACAAACAATAAAAACACCAAGTCAGCACGAGTCTCACCAATAAGGACAGAGTTGTGACGATAAAAATTCCAATTAGAGCATCAATTGAAACGAAATCGTCACGAACGTCCGCACTTCACACGTGTCTTTTACTGAGGCGATGATACCAGTCAGCGCTTACTGAAGCTGCCACAGCACGCGGCGTCAGGGACTTACCCCGCTATCACGGCCAGCTATCGCCTTCTGCCACCCCAGGGTTGGAAGGCACGCTTACCACCCCAGGGGGAGAAGGCACCCCTTTTGCCTCCCCACGGTGAAAAAGCGCTCCTCTTGCCTCCCCACGGTTGGAAAGCGCGTTTGCCGCCCCACGGCTGGAATGCAGCCCTCTTCTCCGCAGCGTCCTGTGCTTCTAGACTATCCAAGTACAAGTCCTGACCATCAATGGGACTGTCCATCCCGCGCTTGCCTCCCCACGGGGAGAAAGCCGCCCCCCTCTTGCCTCCCCACGGCTGGAAGCCTTTCTTGTGGTAGTTGCGCAGGTAGTCGCCGTTCTCGTAGCCGCCATCCCGCTTGTCGACGCTCTCTTCCACGCCCGGGTAGATCCCCGTTGCTTCCTCCTCCATGCCCCCGCGCTTGCCTCCCCACGGCTGGAACGCCCTCTTCTTGCCTCCCCACGGCTGGAAGCCGCGCTTGTCAATGCCTCCCTTGACCGCCAGCTCCCTATCAAGGGCGTTCTGCAGCAGGTGCACCTCTTCCCGCTGTGCGCCGCTCAGACTGGCGGGGTCGCTGTCCAGCACGTCGAGAAGCTCGTTCACATCGTGGCTCCGGGCGTCTCTACCCCGGAATGCGCCGGCCACGGAAGCAGGCAGAGCCATCGACGGCGGGGCGAGGCAGGCCGCGGCGAGAGCCACGAGGGCGAGCGCGGCCGTGGCGAGCGGCTGTGGCGGCGAGGCCATGCTGCTGGTCGGGCCGGCGGCGGGCGCTGCCACCAGAGACACCTGCGCGGCTTGTTTGAAATCACACTAGTCACTCGATGTTATAATAGCGCTCGATGTTGTTATAGTACTGGTGTGTAAGTCCAATGTTGAAATGTTGGTATCAGTAGATTTTAGAAGCGTTGCGCGCGTTTAGTGGTTGTAGCTTTACTAGAAACACAACCAGACGAGTTTTGCCGATCTCTGATGCGGCGTCAAACTTGTAAACTCAGAAAATGAGAACTGGCGGCGGTGGCGCGCGGGTCGCTCGTTGGTTTATACGCGGCAGCGGCGACCACTTGATTGACGTGGGAACGCACGGCGGCGCTGCTGCTGCTTAGGCTGGTGGGCCACAGGCAGACAGTCACGAATGTTAACACTCGCTTGGAAGCAACATACATTCTAGAGTGGGAACCAAGGTAGTTCGAGCAGGACATAATAGAGGAAATCTACCAGAGACTTTATCAACCTTTCTAAAACAGAAAAGGGTTACATGTACTTAGAGTGGAACTCTCTTCAGCGTAGAACCCAGCCCTGGCAGAGCAGCACCCAAGTAACCCCGCCCATCTTGTATTGGGGCTACGTTATTATAGTCTATTACGTCATACGTCCCATTGAAGAAATATGGCGCATGCCATATGAAATGTGTGTTTCTTGTACGTATTTGTCCAGTTGTATAGTATAAATGTTGTATATATATATACTACTGCATTATAGGAGAAAGATATGCCAAATTTTATGGAAATAAGTCATACTCTGACTAAGGATGGTTCAATTGTATTGTACACCTAAAAGCGTGGGATTACCACAGGCAAGTTGACTTTTCCTGTAGGGCAAAAATTCACGAGCAATAGACGGGTTTTCTTATAGATAGGGATACAACATGGCATTTAAAGATTTCCCTACCCACTCCATCCACCCCTTGAACTAATACACATGCAATACAATACCAGCCACTCTAAGGTCATACATCATGTATGCGGTTATCTTCTATTTCATTGTTGTAAATAGGAGTTTATGTAATTGGACGGGATTTTTGAGACCACAGTCTTACACGTTATCACACTGTCAATCGGGCGTCCATGTCGATGGAGACCAGAACATACGTCACGTGACATGTTTACGTCAATCAGGGATGGGACGAGAGGGGTGAGTCATGGACGATTGCTTCATAATTCTTTAATTAATTATACATTAGAAACCTACAATATGATGGCTCACTCATATGGACATCTCTCCTTCACCTTCACTCTCTTGCTGCATAGACAATTGGTTTGCTAGGGACTAGCCCCGACCCCCGCCCATCCCGCCCCACCCACAGAATGGAACACTATTTCGTTCACCTAGCAGTGTCCCTAATAATCGTTTTTTACAGGATTATCTGCGTAATGCGTATAATTTCTGATTTTCAATGATGTGTCATCAACCGGAGTGCTGGTCAATAGCGTGTGATTAGTGCGCGTATGCGTCATTGACCCAATCTTTGACCAAGCCTATATTGCACTGTATGAAATCTATTTTTAAGAAGACAGTGCCATGGGAGTTAATATTCTGAATTAAAAGGGAGACAAACTGAAATTTTTCTCTAGCACATTGTTGCTGCTGTTTTTCATTCACCGTGAAGCAAGTCCTGATATGGTGAAGAAGCTGGTGAAGTCGGCTGGAGATCTTTGAGCTTCAAGGTCAATTTAATGATAACCATATATTTCTCTCTAACAGGAAAAGGGAAAAGACAATACAAGAAAAGAAAATAATAAAAATGAACCTGAAATAGTAGCTAATGGCTGCATATTATGATATCAATTATCTTTTAAAATAATTTTACTAGTTATGCATATAAATATGCACTGATCATGAAATATAGACTATTTTTCATTTTGTAATATAATATCTCACGCTAAAATGAGCATTTCATAAATACATTCTAATTTTAGATTGCAACATGCTGCCTGAGCATTCTACATATACTGGTAGTTCAATTTTCACCTGTTTCCATTTTTATGAATTTTCTTTCTTTTTTGTTGTTGTTTATTAAACTAGCACGGAAAACTGTGAACCAAACAACTATTCAAACGTAAAAAAGAGTTTTCCAATTATTGAAGCAGAATCAGCATTGTTGTCGATGTTCTTTCCACAATTGTCTTCTCACAGACAGAGATTAGACAGGTTGTATTAAGGCAGAATCATCTTTGATTTTGACTAACCTACCTCTCATATCCACCAAGGTAAAGCGGTTGGAGTAGCTCTGGTAGTTACCACCACAAGATGGAGGCATAGCCCGTCGATTCAAATGTGCTTTTTTTCTGTATATTCTAACGAAGGTGTCTATTTGGGAATAACATTCGTGAATGTCAGACTATAGCTTGACATGACTTGTTGAAGTGCAATGTCACCTTCGTGAACTGGAAAAAAAAATCTACATGGAATAGTATTTGAATATTAAAGAGGTATTAACGCATCAAGTGGGAAGATCACTTGGCCGGGTTTACGACACGGAAATCCGCCTTGGATCAATGGAGTGTACACACTCTAATGAGTGTACGTCAGCACTGCACTGAGTGATGTACTTTTGTGTTTGTTTTGTAAACCGACTTACGCGTGCCTTTTTACATGTTGTAATATGCTCAAAAGTGACTGAAGTAAATCATATAGAGGCCCAGTCTGACAGTCACTCATCTTTACAACAAACGTTTTAACACCACGGGCACCAGCAATGTGTGAGCGCCGAAGGCTGGGGGGAGGGGCGCTTCTATATATAACATATTATCAATACAAACAGTAGTCTCGATTATTGGTATAGCACGGGTCCACCCCATTCGGACTGTAGGCTACCCCTCGCCTCGTCCTGACAGCACCCACCAGTGTCCTAACAACGCCCATAACCTCATTCGGACACCATCCATCCTTAAGGGTACTGTGAACTCTATAAGGGAACGATATTCTATTTTCAGCTTTTTCATATTTATTATACTTTAAACTATGAAGAACAACATGTTTTGAAATGAACCTTTTATCTTCAATAGTTTTCCCATTACAACGCATTTTGTAAAGACCAAGCTGGAGTGAAAAACAATGACTCATTCTTTGCAGGATTATAAGGTTATATGGTCTAAAAATCAAATTTTTACATTTTCAATGTTTCGTATGCTATAAATGATAAAGAACACCATCTTTTTAAAATGAACCTTTTATCATCAATGGTTTTTCTTATATGATACATTTTATAGACATCAATTACTATCAATGTATATTGATAGGCCATGTTTAAAGCCCATTTTCTCAAAACTAAGTTTGCATAGTGGATGAATTTTTCTTTTTATATTTCTCCTTAACCATGAAATCAAATTTTCACAAACGTGTATATATTTGAAGATATATGCATTCTGAAGAAAACCTTACTAGGGATTTAGATTTTTTTATTTCGTTGATGAATTATGAACGTTTTTGTATTGATTTGCAAGAAAATTCGGAAAATAGGTGGTTTTAAAACTTAAAATGCATGTAAAATGATAAATAGGAAAAATATAAAAAAATTGAGGCAAGGTTTTCTAGATAAATATACAAATTTTGTAACTGAATAGTGATTTTGGTCATTTCGATGTTTTACTATCAGTTATATGCTTCAAAGGCAAAGTTGTCATTTTTTCATTAATTGCTGTATAAATTTTTTTCATCAATCTATACAATTCAAAACATGTTGTGTCATTAGATTAGATAATTATCTATAAAATAAGGTGTAATTTGTAAGAATTGAAGCAATAATGAGTGAGAAAATTAAAGTTTAATAAAATCCTAAGAAAAGAGTTCACAGTCCCCTTAAGCGTTCACCAATCCTTGTTTTGATTGCACCCTCCCCATTCTGACAGTACCCACAACTTAATGGCACACACCTGTTCTCGTTCTACCAACCTCCAAACCTGCTTGCTTACTGCCTAATATATGGGTTCAATGCTGGCACGGTCAGGCAACTGTTTGATTGACCGTAGTCAAAGTCTGGCAAGTCACTCTCCTCTACTGTCTCTGTCTTGCCTCATAAACGTACTTTCGCCATACTTTCGCAGCACTGGACATGCATCCCCAAGGTATAGCTAAATGTTTGGCAGTACAGAAGCCGTACTGCCAGTTGTGTCCTAGACTTGAAGCTGGTGTAAGACCGACTTTACAAGCATGTAATTTGATAAATATCAACCGTCTCACGTTCACCACGTAGAAATGATATATTTTGTTGGAATCCACAAAACTTCACATTTCTAGCTCTTCTCTCATAGAAACTAAAACGGAGAACAGTAATGTGACTTTAATTTCAGAGCAGTCTAAATTACGGTGATATGGATTCGTCAGGGGGTGAAATTATGCGAGGGTGTCTATATTTTAAATGAGCCGGTTTGCAGTCCTGGAAACAGCAAAGACAACTGTATCAGTAAACTTTGTTAAGAATTCACTCTGATTATCATTATTTTTGAACAAATCAAATCAATGATGCAGTTGCCTCTGAGGACCCTTTCAATTATGTACATATTCTATATAAATTTCATTGGATGCATCAAGATGGATTTGTTATAATATACGGAATAGATTCACATTCAGTGTTATAATATACTTTTGAAGGATGTGGCAACACGACCATCCGCACCCATGATGTTTTAACACAGAACCCATTAATATTTTGCTATTGATCATCTGATATGTATGTAAATAATAGACACAATTGTGTGATAAGATACCCGGAATGTGTTTTGTTTAGCTGGTAGTATAGTCGGTTACATGTATTTGCATAATTCATATTGATTAAGTGGTCCTCACGTTCGAAATCACTGGATTGTGAACATTGTGTTTATTATTAGCATTGTTTACTCGTGATATGCGATGTATTATATAAGCATAACCATACCGGTGCCATTTCACATGGCCGATCCTAGCTCCAGATCTTCCAAAAGAGGCTAGATTTGTCATTTTGGGGTGGATCGTGAGTGATCTGGCCTCAAAGGTGACGTGATTTGGCTAGTTCGGCAGGGAATGGGGCAATTTTGGCCGGTTCTGGACTGATTTTTTTCCGGCTTATGTGACACCAAACCACACCATCTACAAGCTTTTCGGTGCTGTCGGGGGGCTTTCTCTTGCATTTGCATCATCCTAAGGTCTTTCACCTTAGCTGTGGCCTCGTCTGCTGCTCTGGGAAGATTACATTTGACAGATGAGACCTTAAGTGCCGCCACTGCCGTTGAAATCTGAAGCAATGGAAGCATGAAAAAAAGGCATTTTTTCCCAACAGCACGATGCTCCAATGCTAATGCTGTCAACACAGAGAAAATGACACACTTCTGCCAGCTTCTGGCCAAAACGGTGTTATCACTTCTCTGGAGAAGTGATTTTGACTTTTTTCGGTCTGTAGACTCCCGTTATGGATTATTGAGTTGTTGAACTGGATCAACGTTTTGCTTTTCTGGTTTGTCTGGAGGGCTAATTTGTCCGTTGTTAGGTCTTTCTGGTTGCTGACAATTGTCATGAAGATCCCGAAAGTTTCAGCTACAACATATGCACATGAAGCAATAAATTATGAATTTTGCCATTGCTGTTTGTGTCTCTGAAAAAGAAAAATGGTAAGTATGGCAGCCGTTGCACATAATCTTGCTGCAGCCCAACAGCATAGGCAGGGGGAGGAAAGAAGAGAATGAAAACCACACAAGGCTGAAGAAGAGGACGATGGTTATGCTTCAGTGGGCCCTGACTCATCAGTCGACCATTGGCATCTATCTACGCCATGCTTCATCTGTCTCTGGTCATTCATTTCCCATCACATACAACATATTTTCCGGGAGGCTACGGCACTGTCGTTGTTGTCAGAACCTGCTACATCGTCTGTGACGTCTTGTAGGACCAGATGACATTGGCCTGCTTCATCTTCAGGCTGTTACAAAATAAATATTGATCCATTTCAGCCGATCCACCCAGAAATGACAAATCGGGCGTCTTTTGGAGGATCTGGAGCCAGGATCAGCCATGTGAAATGGGGGTTCAGGCATGAGCAGCAGAATTAATGCAAATAAATGCAAATGTTCACAGCGAGCCAAAAGTGAATATAATAATGTAGGACTGATCACAGTTTGCAAGGGTCTGGAACTTTTCATATTTTCCCGCCACATACCCATGGGGTTCGGATTGGTTTTGACATTCTTAACCGATGGGTGGGTGAAGATGGGGTGGGGTTATACTATAGGTGTCCACAAATCCCACATCAGTATTTATTTTTCTTATTTCCGGCCTCTCCATCACCCCCATGTTTTTGCCTTTTTCATTCCCACCATCTCGTTTTCTGCACTTTTCTCACATCCCTTCCCATTATAACCCTCCCCCACCCCGCCCCAAACAAACACAATTTCCATGTCTAATATGCACAGTGATAACGAGGCGTGGTCAGCGTCTAATTATAGAGGTACGGCAAGTGCCTGTCAGGTTTAATTTCAAAAAAAGTTTCTACTGTGCATACAATGAGTAGTTGTTTGATTCTGCCTTCAAATAGATTACTAAACATTCCTGCCTAAGTGAAAGGACGCTAGGTTGAAGTAGTGTATCTTGATTTTATGATATGCTGCATATACAAAAGATATTACCGCCGAACCTACTTCAGCTTAGTAAGAAAATCTAGTGCTTTTTCGTTTATTTTGTGTTTTTGTTTTTCAAATGCTCTTTGATAAATTGAAAACAATGCTATGCTTTCCATGTGTGATTTGTATGTTTATATTACACTAAAATAGCTAGTAAACAAACAAGAAATGTGTAATTTAAATACGTAAATCCTTCACTTACAAAATTTAGTTTAGTTTTAGCTCTATCAAGTGATCATTTTATTTTAATCATAACATTTGGCTGAGTCAAGTTACTTAAGATTCGTTTAATCATGAAAATTGTGATTTAGTTTAGTTTTAATTTGAAAAAAGTAGCTGTCCCAACTATGCTACAGGATAAAACATAAATCTGGATATTTATTGGCTATTGCTCTGTCTAATTGACTCGTGGACATGATGTAGTATTATCTTATCAATACTGCATGGAGGGTATACTATTATCTCTGCTCAACAATGCATGTTGTCGTTGTAGCATGAAATGAGCGGAGATGCGATAAGCGACAATGGCAACAGGAAAAACAACTAAATAATGAGCGGTGGAATGTTGGCTCCCGGTTCACAATTCACAGCTTATTATTCGTGGAATAAATATAGCGAGAAGAGTGGGGCAAGAACAGTGCCCCAGAAGCTCACCTGTAACGTGAATATATGTGTTGTACAGTAGTTATATGACACTGGCAGAACCACGCTTTCGTGCGAGGTGATGGGGTGAAACTAGTGGATTTTATGCGGTTTGGAATTTTGGCTAAAAACGGTTATGCATGAAACAATGTAGTAATCAATTTCTTTTACAAAAATTGAATAGAATAATTAATATCTCAGTTTTATATTATGGCTAATAAATGTTTATTTAGTTGGTAGTATCTGATTTTGGTTTTATGTAAACTGGTAGCTATAGAGTGGCCGACATAAGCAATAGCTACTTTCAAAAGAGGCTTAGACGAGGGTAAACTGGACTCAGGTATGACTCCACCCCATGGGACATGAGCATATCAGATAGAGACAACAACTTTCTAGGGTGAAATATGCACGGAACGATCCAATTGTAACAAAATACGATGCAATCCTCATATGACAGTTCAAAAACAAACCCGAATAAACAAAGTAGTTTCACACCAACATCCGGGATAGCAACATCTTCCTACTAAAATCTCGTGAAAAATATATCATGTGGCTATGACCGACCGCTTCAGAATGATGTTTGCGCAAACTTCAGTCATAGTTATAATGCGGGGGAAAATGAATATAAAAGCTTAAATCCTACTAATGCTGACTATCTTGTCCATTGAAAGATATTGGTACCATAGAAAATACATACTTTCAGCTTTGCCTAGATGCAATGAGGTCTAGAATCACGGGTTTAAAGGGGTTCAAACTAAAATGTTTCTAAAATTTGGATTTTTTTTTAGAAATTAGTAGAATTATTCAATAAAATGTTAGGGTCACCGGGCTTAGTAATGAAATAATCAAAATTACGTAACATATTTTTTATTTGTATTTCGAGTAATTAATCTGCAAAACATTTTTGTGGCGCATTTATACATGTGTATGTGTTAGATATCTGTATATGTTTTCCTGGAAACGGGAAATAAACATTTCAGATACAGTCAATTTAGGTAGAATAACTGGTACTTTCGTCCAGGGCATGACCTCAAGTGTTAGTGCCCTAAGTGTCCTGGATATGTATAAAGCGATTATTTACTTAGCGTTCTCAGGGTTGGCTAACATGTATAGAATAAGCACGTGCTAAATGATCAAACCCTCAATTTAGCTTATAGTCTACGTCCACCGGGTGGCCAGGAACATACATGTACCATATGTCTGTATCGTGAAAAGGGCTTATGCGTTCAGGAATCAAACATGCAGAATCTCGATTCACTTCTTTCCACATAGTCAAATCTCACGGCTATATACACAGTGATATGACCATGGACTTGTAAAGGCAGTGTGAGTGATCAAGCCGTGAAAACAGACGACGATCTTTCCATAGTTTAAACGTTAAAAGCATCACATAGTCACTTGGTTTAAAAGGTGCTTTAATCACAATGTAGTTTGTTTGACAAAGTCAATTCGTGCTCATAATGCATGGATAAACCGAATAGAAGTTTTTCTCATCCTGAACATTAATTATTCTGTATATATACATGTACTATGTATAAAGTGATACGCTAATTTAGGCGTGTCGTCCAGCGAACTCCTCCCACATCTGACTGACTAGGCGCTATCTGACTACGGACAATCATTCATGGTACTGGATAGATGTGCAAGTTTATAGTCTTGATGGGCAAAATGGTCCTGGTGGCTCTCGATTGGCTGACATCTTGGAGTCATTTGGCGTCTTCAAGGCGTCAAAGGCATCGCACAGGGTCAAATATTAATCTGGTAATGCACCTTAAAATATTGAATTACGGCCACGTACCCACTTGGCCACTTTGCAAAAGTGTCCAATAGAACCTTCTACTTAGACCACCTCTTTTTAAAGACATTTTGTTTCTAATAAGACGATTTATCGTCCCAAGCCTTCATAAAAGATTAAGAGTAGACGAGGACAGCCATTGGGGGGTCTCAATAGAAATGCTTTACGTCAGTGTGTTAGTGCCTAAATTGCTTTTATATCTGGACCATTACTGAGTGCATTGTGTCAAATAGTGTAGGCTCATTTATAATCTGCGTATAATTTCGTGTTTTTAAATTTTGGCTGTGGGTGCTGTCAAGACGTGGTTATCAGAACGGGGTTGGGTGCTATATATCTGATTGAGGGGGTGGTATGGGCATTGCGAGAACAATGGTGGGTGTTGGCATGATGTTCGAGGGACGGCGTGTTAGTACAGTGCAGATGCTTGAGATCCGTGCTTTATCAAATTTGTTATTGGATCATAGTTGTGGAGGTATGTGGTTAGGTACTTTCAAGACATGGACGGGATAACTGCCACAACAGGGGAGTTGGCGATGTTCCCACAGCGGTGGGTGTGGGCGGTCGAGGTGGTGTTAGAATAGTGGTACAGTGGTAAGTGCTGAGTTTGGGTTGTTAGGACAGTACGGCTGCTGCAAACCGAGTTATGAAGCAATATTTGTTGTTGAATAGTGCTCGGGGGTAGGTGGGAGTATGGGTGGTATTTTTTTTCAGAAATAAGACATGAGACTTGTTTGGGCGTTATTGATTTTTCATCCCTTTTATCATAAGCTAATATACACCAAACGTTTTATTATGTAGAATATTGAATGAGGGACTTGTAACAATGAAATGAAATCTGAACTCCTCCAATGTGATTACGAATCCTACGCTTGGTATTGTATGTATGAGGAGCTGGTTATATCGTGTGTAGTGTTAACCAATCAAAGGGTATAAGTCATCTAACAAGAAAAGTCAAGTAAGGCGTTACTAACTAAACATAATATTTTCACTGGATACATGATTAGTTAATTGGTTACAACTGTAAACTGTATTTTAATTAAATACAGTAAAATAATGATGACCCCTCAAAATGTACATGTACATATCATATATATTGGGACGAATTGGTGCATAGGGCAGTGTACTTGAATTGATCTGCCATTAATTCCGTAGCATCTTACATGCATGACAGTCAGGTGTCTATATTACCGTACATTGTGATCGGCCATCGTGGTGGTAATAACGTCCGAATAGTCATAGAATCATCCCTGGTGCATTGTGCTATTTGGACAGTCTTTATAACTGTTGGCTACACGATGATGTGTACAATATAGGGGACCAACTTAAACACAACAAGACCCTTTTCATCATATTTTCAATTTTGAGTAGAATCATAATAAATTCACGTATACAAGATTATACTTAATTGGACGTAAACCTTTGAGTGTGTGTTTACTTTTATTATCACCAGAATAATTATTTGATTACTTGTCATTGAAATAATCAAAGTGTATAGGTGCCCACCCGAGCTTGCGAGGGCAATATTCACAAAGTTCAGGCATTGAATTCATGCATACTCACCTCAAAACTATAACACATTTTTCAACATTGCTGGAACTTTTCAGTGCAGCCCTCTGTTTGCTAATTAATTTTACAAGTACTTATTGTATTAAAGATTCTGATGAAACAGTCAAGTAGCCATAGTCAATAGTTATTTTGAGTTTATTATAAGATACATTCGTAAATCTGAGTGAATGAACACGTGTGGAGAATATGCCACAACTTTCTTTAGATAATATATATTATGTACAATGAGATCTTAGTATTTTGGCATTTGTAATCAGAACAAACTTTTAACTTCATGTGGAAAAAGATATACTTGCTGTCGTTTTTTACTACTTATTCTGTATGTTTGGAGACAATAAAATTTTGGTTAATTTAGTTTATTAGGAATAAACTAAATTAACCAAAATTTTATTGTCTCCAAACACACTGAATAAGTAGTAAAAAACAACAACAATGAGACCATCTGTGTCGTCTAAAATTAAACAAATTGAAAAAGATATACGTTTGAAAACAACAATTCTTCTGAAATCTAGAGAAAAGGGAATAATATTTCAAGTCTATAAAAGTCTATAAAACTATGTGTTATAAAAATATTTGTCCGCTTCAATGTGCAAAAAGTCGTCCCTCAAAATCAAATGACCTGCTACTATTGGTTCTTCTGAGTAAGGTACCTAGTTATGTAACATATATTATTAAATACTGTGAGTAGTTATTGCTTGAATTATGTGATACGATAGTACTACATTAATCAAATTATAAAACGGAATATTAAATTAAAGAAACATACAGTAATTATATCCGCTAAACACACGATTTGCTTGTTGTGTGATGTAAGTAAGGATCACTTTTTGAGTGTGAGAAATCAACTGTGTAATTTTGTATCAAATCAATTTATTAAATGCAGGAACAAAAACATAGCATTATTAGAAAACCGATATGTTCATAATTGATGCCATTTTATTTTTGTATATATTTTTTACAGATATCTCATCTGAAGTTAATGACATTCTGATCACAAAAATATCTCATAATTCCCACCTAAGGAATTGTATGGTCTATTTTTCAGGTGATTCCCCATATTGATTTATATTTTCAAACAGTAGATGTCCCATGTTATCTTCAATGTCACTACTTCTTTTACCCCTGGCCCCAAAGAAATGAGAAGAGGCCATTTTCTTATCCAATTCGTATGGTGAGGCATTCCAGAATTTCTTCCCTCTGGCACCAAAAAATCCAGCGGATGCCATTTTCTTTCCTCTGGCACCGAAAAACCCAGACGCCATTTTCTTTCCCCTGGCACCGAAAAATCCAGACGATCCCATTTTCTTTCCTCTGGCACCAAAAAATCCAGATGATGCCATTTTCTTTCCCCTGGCACCAAAAAATCCAGATGATGTCATTTTCTTTCCTCTGGCACCAAAAAATCCGGAAGCCATTTTCTTTCCCCGGGCACCGAAGAACCCAGAAGCCAATTTCTTTTCAAAATCAACACTTTCTCTTTTCTTCCCTCTGCTGCCAAAGAATGTGGATGGCTGCATCCTCTTCTCCGTATCTAGTGAATCGATAAACTGGTCGGCGTAATCATAAGAATCGTCATCAACAGGCTGCAGATTCTGGTCATCGTTTTCTACACCTAAGTCTTCACCGTGTTGCGTCACGTGGTCTCTGTTCAGTAGTGACGTCAGAGGTTCGTGTGCAGCCTCCAGTTCCAGCAGTTGCTGCAAAACAGAAATTTATTTAAGGCAGGTTTTCTATTCCGTATGCTTTGAATAAGGGGTGGTGTTCATTGTAGAGTAATTGAACTGATGTAAGTTAAGAGGAAGATGTCATCTAAACCAAATGCTTCACGAAAGCTGGGGAGATAGGATGCAGGGCAGATAATCGACATTTCATATACAGTTCAAATGCGTTGTATAAACTATTCTATGTACACTAGATGCCATCATCTATGAGAAATGTATGTCCAACAAGCGCGTCCGGTCTCAAACAAGTCCTTAAAAGTGTCTGGAAAAAATGATTGGAATGGTTCATAAAGTAGTGAGGGCTGTATATAAATTTCAGTGAGAGTTGAGATTTGAGTTTTCAATTCATTGAGAATTGAGATTTGACCTTTAAATTCATTGAGATCAATTGATTGAGATTTGAGAAAAGGGCTTTTGCATTGAGATTTGTAACATTAATTAATTGAGATTTTGAGATCAAGGGGTTGCATGTATATACCCCTCCCCAGTATTTTGTTTCAATCTATTTCACATATGAAACAAGGCTGCAATATACTCTTAGAATAACACGATGATCTTCACATACACGTATGCTTTTGTCTTTGTAATGTTAGATGTTGAAATAGTGCTGAATTATGAAATATTCATGCTTTTCTAATATTGAAACAGTGTGGTGTTGAAACGCCACATTTAGAGCACGTGTTTATTAATATGCCAATGGTTACACAAGGCCACGCCATGGACGGAACACGACTCTCATTAAATGGCTTGGGGACAAAGAGACTATGTATCCCCTAGAATAGCACCGATGCAAAAAATGCACCCATCACCCTTTTTATCCTTGCAGATATATCATTTTCCACATTGGTTTGTTCGTTTGATAAAAATGCACTACATGAAAAGCGTCACTCAATGTGACAAACCAGTGTTTATGATAGGACCAGGTAATCGCCCTAACGGACCAGCATAGCGTTTATTGTGGTCCTTATGCTAGACACGTCTTGTAGTTAGCATTGTTAATGCACATATCTGTACACAAAATTAACACATTGTAGCTATGTATAGTTATAATGACCTGATATGTAGATGGGAAACAAACTGCAGGCAAAAGATTACAATAATGGACCCGGTTATGGATCGGTGTAGTTCTATGAAACTGGTCAGGAGTGGTCCCTCCCTATGCTTACTTAAAGACGGAATTTGGTCTACATGAAACAGGCTCCGAGTGGGCGCCGTGTTCAAATAACAAATCAAAATTGAACAGTTAAAGACGCAGTTAACAGGCTATTACCCAAAGTAAACACTGTAACTAGTAGCAGAATGATTGCAATTGTCAGAAAACGTGTTTTCTCTTAAAACACGTGTTATATTTATTACCATTGTAAACTTTATTAAGTAGAATGTTGACATCGGTGAATATTTTGCTCACGTGGCATCACCCCACAGCTCATCGAGTCCTGCTCAATCACCACCAGCTTAGCAAATCATGCCATCATATTATTACATGTACGACATTTGTTCATCAGCTGCGTCCAGAATCAATTTGCCAGGTCAAATCAAGTGAAGTCAAAGTCATATAATCATTTAGTGATATACATATTCCGGTACATATGCACGATATTTCACCTGCAGTGTGTTGATTTTTTCACTCAAGTCCTGCTGTCCATCATCTTGTGTGACGTCATCAGGGTACAGTGAGACCACGTGACTAAACTTGACATGACAAATGGCGGCCACCAGCAGGTACTTGGCGAAGGACGACATCTCAAAACCTGCAAACACACATGACAAATACCTTACCATTCGTGCCTTGTTGGATTTGAGGAGTAGGTAAGTAGTTGAGAGGATGGTAGTGAAATTTGTTATAAGAAGATTCTGAGGGAGTTGGGATATGGGAAGGAGGATTAAGAAGATTGGGACTTGTAGGACATGAAGTCTTTAACATATGGACAAATCCAGCTGTTATGATCTCGTGTGACATACTAAGATAATAAAAAATACATTACTGCGACCGATGATCGCGGCATTCTGGTTTTACAAAATGACTTTGTGATTCGTACTAGAGTCATATTTATGATCGTATGTTAACCTCCACCCCCACCTCCCACCAGGTTTGATGGTAAGAAGATACATGCTGTAGATAATAGAATTCAGATCATGATATAGAAGAAAGCGAGCTGGTGGGCTTGATTTGATGAGTCTTGCTGAACACATGGAAACATTTTATGCACGTGCTTGTTTACGTCTCACTTCCTTTTCCCTTTGCAGGAAAGCGTGTAACCTATGTCAAGAAACAATAAAAAGAGCAGCGTTATAAAATTGACGTATATATCGTAAGCGTTTTAGCTGTCACTTGGTAATGAGCCTCTTTTTCATCTCAATATGGCAGATGCGTGAGATTAGCACACAGTGACAGCAATGTATCCATGTTGTTGTAGATGATGGTGATGCAGTGTGAAATATTAGGATACTACACCGTTGAATGAGATATGATTATACAATTCATCCCCTATCAAACAGACGTTCACTGCGACAACTAATATAAGCTCGCCAGTCACCGCCATCCATCCACAATCCATCTCATGAACACAGTCATTTGCAGTGCACGGATAATAATTGGTATCCATCTATATACCCTTATGCGTGCCGTGCAGGACCTGCGTAAGTTACGTTGATATGCATCTATGGTGTATATTTTGTATGTCTATCTAAATATGTGCACTAGCCACCCAGCCTATTACAAGAGCAAACCCTGTCTATGTGCGACACCGGTGAGAGTATGCCTGGTGAAAGTGTCCCCCACGGTGTCGTTTCGTCAGACTACATGTACGTGTAAAAGCAATATAAGTATAACCTCATCTAATGCTTACTGTCAACTACTCTCTATCAAGCTCTCTAATGCGAACACTTACAGATATGTAGCGTCTAGTATATCCTAGCTTTCTGCTATAATCAAGCAACGAATAAGCGCCACACCGTGTACTATTTTACCGGCGGATACGGACAAGTAGCGATGTTGAGGAGGCGGCAAATATAAATTCAAGCGACGCGTTTCCGACCAAATCTACAAGGTCGCGCGGACGGTTTGACAATGGTCTGCAATTAGTGTGATGAAGCATTGTCTTTGCCAACAGGACGGCTTGACCTTCACAAATCTCTGGTGTGCACCTCAGAAGGTGGGGCGAGCCGAACACTCAGGGTTATTATTTAATCAAATGGTTTAATACGCACATTGAAGTGGTGCATGAAACGCTCAAAACAACTGCTTTCACATAATTGAAGTATGAGAGCGCTTCAGTTATTAGCACATTGTGTACTTGGGAAATGACTGGTAGTTATAGTTTATAGAGATTTATACGTCTGAATATATGATCCTAGCCTGACCCACCCCACGTGAAAGTTGGACCTTGGTTGGGGTCATTTGCTGAGCCGACGAGTGGACGGACACTTCCGAGATGCAAACTCGAACCCTTATTTGTCGGTCACCAGCCAATGTGTCTAGACGTATGGTACATTAAATTGCATTTACTTTTCAAATTCTATCTACTAGTGACAGTTCCGTCGCCCTACGACAGAGAATAAGACATTTGTTAAATTCGTGGGTACAATTTTAGACGTGCGGTGTCATTTTACGTTAACTTAAATTATAATCATTCACAAAATATGCTGTTTACATTTTACTGTCTTATGCCTAGGGCACATTCCGCCGCAAGGGCTGTCTACAGCCAGTCTACGACCAAAAACGTATATAGATCGTTAAGATCCGTGAGTGTTAAGTGCGACAAACGCAGCATATTTCGAGGCCGTACGGAGGCCGCAGAAGAAGTTTGGCTTGCCAAGCTTTTTCTACGACCACCCTGTGTCATGGTCTGACCGTAAGGAGGCAGTGCGGAGACCTTACGTTAAATGCAGCGGATTTACCCGCAAATTGTCGGCACAGACACAGTACTGGGACCGTGCGTTTCCTGAACAATGAACGTGCGGATCCCGTACTTTTGTAATCACACGGTGCGTAGAACGTACGTTATACACAAGTACAACACACGTTCGATGCATGTTGACCGCACGGCCACCTCAATAAAACCATTCCCTGTGCCGACGCACTCATAACGCACGGAGGACGTGCGGATGTGCCCACAACTGTATACTTTTGTCACTGCCTGTGGAAAACGCCGTAGTCGCCGCAGACCTCAAGACGCCTTGCGGCAAACACGCCCGCAAGGTGAAATGTGCTACTCGCTTAACAAAGGATGCATTATGTCATTGTCTCACTATATTTCATGGCCAAATTATTCATAATTATCAGATGGTTGAAACGCTACTTTCGAGCAAATAAGTTAGAATGAACCCATATGGCTGCTATCAACCTTTTACGTGGTTTTCCTCCGCCTGCCGCCAGTGGAACTATTCGTCACGAGATCGAGGCACAGCGAGGAAAACCTTGTGAAAGGTTGAACGCTCTCTAGATACATTCTAATTCATTGGATCGAAAGTACCATTTGATAATTATGTCAAACTCGAGCAGATTAATATTCAACACAGTCTAAATGTATGTGGAAGCATCAACATTACACACGTGAGGCATAGTGATCATTACATTGTGGTCCACTCACTGCACCTGAGCACTGCACCTGGAAGAATGAAGTGTGTAGGTTCCAAGAAGTAGGTCCCTAACCACTCGACTACGGATGTACAGAAACATGATGATAAACACATTGTTCGCAACAAACCCCAAGCCTTGATTGTCAAGATTTTAGCTACTTTAACAATGGTGAGAATCATGTTAAGAATGGTATATCCAAACGTATTGCATGTATTTAAATTAATATTTTACAGTATTCGTCTTGATACATGGCCTAATATATACATGTATGACAATTTCATAAAAGCCTTATTGTAAAATACAGACTTGAGTGTCTTACAAACTTTATATAGAATGTTGCCATGAAATGAGATATTTCTGCAGTAGGAGACTAATTTGAATACTTTTAAAGGTTCGCGTATATTTTGAGACATTTCTAGGCGTATATGGATATAATTTCATTGAAATATAAACCATGGAGATAAAAATGCATAGTCGTGAGAGCACAAAATAAGAATCACGACTATAAACCACCAGGTTTACATCTCTATATTTACATTTACCTAATTCTGATTATTTCTATTACTTGAAAACCACACTACTCGTGTCTTCAACTAGCAAACAATTTCTATTGATAACAGGCTGTTTTGCACACGGCAAACAATTTTCAAACTACTGTATGATATGGGTATAGCGTGTATACATGTACGCATTGTTTTTCAGGCTCCATAGGCCTAAATTATTTCTTTAATTAAAGTTGGTGTAATGACAAGATGGTTTGTGCAGTCGAGAGAACAGCAACACTACTATTATTCACTACATTTTATCAGCCACTTTAAACAAGCATTGTATTATCCTATAGCACATTGTACAGTATACCATTAAAAGCGCAGCTTAAAAATGCCTATTTATTGTGCATCCCATGTCGTGGCCCTATTAGGGTAAAATTGAGTAACAATTGGAATATACATGTAGTATGCATTGAATTAACGAAAGCTAGAAACCAAGTGACAGCTTATTAATTTATTCTATACCTGAATTGAGACACATTTAAGGTAATAAAAACGATTACCATATTACTAAAAATAGAATACTTATTCTATTATACACAAGGAAATTGATAAATTTAAAAACAAGACATAGAGAAGATAAAGAAAATGACAAACTGTATGGCATGCAGCATGCCAGAGTGGCACCACCATAATGTTACTGCACACGTACAACAAATTATGCAATTGTATATCGTCATTATCGTGGTAGAAATATGCTTGGGAAACGTGAGATGTGGGAGATGAGGTCATATCAGAGATGAATTCACAAGCGTTGAAAAATACATGTACCCATAAAATATGTACGCACTGTGACATTACGACTATACTGTCATCTGAAAGCATACGCTCTGCCATTGACAGCTTGATTACACTTGAACTTATTGACCTGTGTCGAGGTCCATGGACACTAGACCAAGCCAGCATAAACATTCTCTATGGTAAGTCAAGTGGGTCAAGCCCCGTCCCCCACTTTAATCCATTCAAATACCAGTGTAATCTTGTTGGTTTGTAATACTTCGTGTGTACAAGCCTGATGTAATACAGTGCTTACACCCCTACCCATTTTCGAGAACCTGGATCTACCAATGCATAAAATACATCTCTTCTCTGCCCAACAAAGATTCACCTACGGATATATACACAAAAAACAATAATGCAGCAGACATGGCAACATTTGCCCGCAAACAACTACTGATTTTGTGTCTATCAGCCACTTAGGGCGCCATATACTATTCATGGGTGTGGCGGGCTCCCACCTCCCCACATTACCCTCTGCACTCTCCACTAATTCACACTCATTGTGCCAGCCATCAGACCCTTCGGGCCGAGCGACGTACGCTGATCACCGCGTCATTTACGTCAATTTGGTCGCGTCAAACATACATGTACAGTTTAGTCAGGGTTAGGATGGTGTAACTTCCTCCAGCTCAAATCTGCCCACTACACGTATAATTGCCGAAAGGGTGTCTGTTTAAAAACAAAACAAACATTCTAGGCCTATATAGCCTATATTGCTGATTGATAGTAGGTTGCTAGTATGCATGCATATATTCTTTTTAATTCAAAGTGAACCCATGATTGCAGACAGACGCTAGAGTGGTCACATACTTTGGAAATTCCCTTGGGTGATAGGAGAAGTTTGCTTTTTTGCCTAAGATTATTTCACAGCCGACGCATTCTAAAGATTGCTTTTAACCTCCATAGACAGATCAAATCTCCAATCGTATTTTGATCACCCAGAGCTTCTGCTGGACGACGCGTTGATAAAGTCTAGTGTTTCTTGGTAATCAAGATAAGAAAGTACAGTAGAACATCTCTATTAGGACCACCTTTAGGACCAGTGTTAGGTGGTCTGAATAGAGAGGTGGTCTCTATACAGAGGTTTATTTTGGTAGCTTTATGAAGGTTCGAGACCGTGAAAAATCGTCTTATTATAGAGATATCTCCAATAGAGAGGTGGTTTCAATTGGAGGTTCTACTGTACCTTCTTTGTACAAGCCTGAGAAGACAATGAAGGCATCTTCATAATGCCCCAACTACAATTCCCTACAAACAGAGCGATAATAATGCAGGTTACAATTGGAAACTTCTTTATGCAGAATCATCATCTTCGTACAGAGGGGTATAGATACATTATTTAAGTCTATTGCATTACAATATGCCCTCTTAAACTCTTCGTGTACATTCATCATTCATCTTTAATATGCTTTATCTTTAGCTTCTCATTATTAATAACATAGAGAGGGTGACGCACAAATAAGTAGAGGGCTAGAGTTGTGGGTGGGGAAGATAGTTAAAGGCAGCAACTAATTTTTTGTATGTGTGTGGCTGCCTTTAACACCATATCATTTGACGGAATAAATGATATATACTCCTGGCATAGTCGTATACTCGTTTGTGATGCACGCCTCCAAGGTATCGGGTGTAAGAATGACAATAAAAGGAGATGTTACAATGAACCGTTCTATCACTGACACTGTGATACACAAACACATCGTGCTCAAACACCAACGTTCTTCAGAACGTGGACAATACGGTCGGTTTATAGGACCGGTTAGTTTGCTTGTTGAGAACATTCATTATTTGGCTAAAAATAGGTCTTGCTATACAGTTAATTTCAAGCACTATAAAATTCAAACGACACCCAAAATCCCATGTATTTTAGACCAGTTCTTTCACTAACTGAACCTTCCATGTTTATAAGCTACCACTTAGTTAAATATAACAATGTAGTCGACTAAATTCGCGGGTTACGCAGTAATTATAGTTACTATGTTTTTGTGCGTCTATGTTTTCAGGCTGTTCAATTGAGTAACAGGTTCACTACATTTACATAAAATGTTAGCTTGATAGAAATCCAATAAGTAAATGATGTAGCTAGGAAATAAATGCGGCAATAGTGCACAGTAGCATATCATCCACGAAACATGATATCACAACACAGGCTCAAACATACCAGAAAGAAATGCAGAAACATAGTCATAACGAGCCCCGTGCATAATTAATAATAATAATGGACAAATATAAGCTACCGTAGACCCAACCGTCAATACAGGCTGGTGCATGTATTTGGATTCAATACATGTAGCCTACTAAACCATTTGCGCACCTTGAATATATTGTACATTTTGTCCGCGATATTATTTAGAGTTGATGCCCTATTATCCTAACTCAATTTGCATGCATTCATGCAACCCAACAATAGTCTTGGGTTGGCAACGTTGTACAGCGTTGATGGTTATCATTGTTGGCAAGTGCAAGGTTGTTAGCAAGTCTTTTCGAAGTAGAAATAAAACCGCTTGACTTAAATGTTTGCTATTTGGTCCTATAGGCTACTCAGCGAAATTTCTATTTTTGTTCCGAGCCCCACTTAAACACATTCGTGTTCTTCATCAACTCCCTGGGAAGCATCCAGTGGTGGCTGATTAGCTGTATCTTAATGGGATTACTGCTCTGTGCTACTGACCTATTCACAAATGCTGACATTGTCGGACATGTAGTTATTCAACACGTACATGTACCAGGAAGCAGTAGTCAAAGAGTGATTTCATTCACATGGAACATCAGACCCAAACAGGAATAAAACCCACAACCCTATGCTTAAACTATGTGTGCATTTGGCGTCAGCGTGTATATGGAAAGTCTCCATTGGAGACATGCTGTTTCTTTTTAGTATCATACTGTAAGTCATTAAAATGATTGTCATGCACATATTACTATTCATTACTATCCACGTGACAATTGTTATACCGCAAAATACAACCAACATAAATTGTAACCAGTTATAAGCACAACCCTAAAAATGGCTTACCTGACGCAAAATATAACCACTGCAGCAAAGTATAACCAGGGCAAATACCCGTTATTTTTAATATATAAAGTAGATAGTATTTTACTAACTTACTGAGGTATTAGTTATATTATGCTGTATGCAGCCAGTGTTGTGCGATTCCCAGGGAGTTGAGAAAGGTAAAAGTTGAGTGCCAAAGATGCCAATGACCTTGTGTAAATGAGTAGACTGAGCAGTGCTCCTGGATAGTAGACTATACACTCCGACAATTACATTTACATTTACATGGGTTATGCAATCCTTTTGCAAGCTGAGAGGCTGATGGTGGGTTTAATCACTGCATACTGACATTATTTGAATTAGCCCCAAATTTCACTTAGATTGTTGTAGTTCCAGATGCTCAAGAAGATGGAAGAAGCTTACTGTTATTTCCAGGTTGATCATAGGTGTCCTGGCCTCAAATATTGAGTGGTCTGGTTGGTTCAGTTTGAAATCGCGCATTCCTGGCTGGTTCTTTCACCACTACCATTACAATTTGAAGCAATGTAACCCCGAACAGAAGCATCTGCTCCAAAGGTCTGGTTGTTCACGATGTTCCATGATCAATGCTATCTTTCTGGAGGAAATGGCACACGTCACTTCGCGTGGTTCTGGGTAAAAAATTCTCACTTCTCAGGAGAAGCGATTTTGAATCTCTTTGGTCTGTGGGATCCCGTTAAGAATTATTGAGTTGTTGACTTGGATCACATTCTTTCCTATCTGTGCCGTCTGGAGGGTTAACTTGAACATCAATGTCTTCTGCTTAAAGGTGGCTTTGCAGGCGATGTTCATAAAGGTGTTCACTTGTTATGGTATGATTTATTCTAAATGATCCCATGAACCTGCTTTCTCATCCAATCCATCTGAAAGGTCACATATCGTTATTGAAGATGGTCCCATAAGTTCTGGCCACAAAATATGCACACGTGCCACCATAAAAAGTCTTACATATTTTTTCCTCATTTCTGGCGTCTTGTGGAGCATCATGAGCTATCATTGACTATGTGAATTTGAGAATTTCATGATTGATAAGAACTGACTTTTGATTCTGTAACCAGATTGATTCATTGATTGATTTGATTGATATTCTTCAGGAACTAATGTTCCTAGGATAGCACATGAAAGCGTACATATATTTGTAATGGTTATTTCAAATGTGGTCCTTGTTTGTTTGGCAGGTTAAGTAACCAACTGAGCCAAGGGTGTGTGGAGGGATCACTCTAGCTATAGTTTTCAAACAAGGTGAGTTCTTTTTACTTGCAGAGGGATGACTGTCCTCTACACGGGACACGGCTTTTAACGAGGCTTCCGAACCTCACGCTTAACCCCCCTTTTCACATGGCCGATCATACCTCCAGATCCTCCAAAAACGGCCGATTTGTCATTTCGGGGTGGATCGGCTGAAATGGATCAATATATTTGTTATGTAACAGTCTGGAGACGAAGCAGGCAAAAGACATGTGGTCCTGCAAGACGTCAGAGACGATGAAGCAGGTCCTGACAACAATGGCAGTGCCGTAGCCTCGCGGAAAAATGTAGTATGTGATGGAAATTGACCAGAGACAGATGAAGCATGACGTAGCTCGATGCCAATGGTCGACTGATGATGATTCAGGGCCCACTGAATCGTAGCCATCGTCCTCATCGTCAGCCTCGTGTAGTTTTCTTTCTCTTCTTTCTTCCCCTGGCTATGCTGTTGGCTGCAGCAAGATCAAGTGCAACGGCTGCCATTGTTACCATTTTTCTTCTTCAAGACACAAACAACAATGGCAAAATTCATAATTTATTGCCTTATGAGCATATATTGTAGCTAAAACTTTCGGGATCTTTATGAAAAATGTCAGCAAGCAGAAAGACCTAACGACAGACATATCAGCCCTCCAGACGAACCAGAAAAAGCAAAAACTTGATCTAGTTGAACAACTCAATAATCCACAACGGGAGCCTTTCATTTTCTCTATGTTGACAGAATTAATATTGGAGCATCGTGCTGTGGGAAAAGACGTTTCTGCTTTATGCTTCTATTCCATTGCTTCAGATTGTAACGGCTGTGGCAGCACTTACTGTCTCGTCTGTCAAATGAAATCCTCCCAGAGCAGCAGACGAGGCCAGAGCTAAGGTGAAAGACCCGGGGGTGCAAATGCAAGAGAAAGCCCCACGACAGCCCCGAAAAGCATGTAGATGGTGTGGTTTGGTGCCACATACGCCGGAAAAACAAAAATCAGACCAGAACCTGCCAATAGTGCCCCATTCCCTGCCGAACCAGCCAACTCACTTCACTTTTGAGGCCAGATCACTCACGATCCACCCCGAAATGACAAAGCGGGTGTCTTTTGGTAGATCTGGAGCTAGGGATCGGCCATGTGAAATGGGGGCCGTAGTGTCGTCACCGTCTTGTATGATATACTCGACAGAAGCGACACGCTGTGTGGAAATCGTCAGTACAGTGGCAACATGGAAACATCAAGCACATCTTGCTTGGCGTTAATAAAGTCATTTAATGTGTATGCGGGATTAGAATTGTGAGGAGCTACACCTTGGTTACAATTTGTGTCAGTGGTTACATTTTGCGGGGTGGTGGTTACATGTTTCGTTAACGCAAATCATAACTGGTTATATTGTTGAACAAATTCCTTAGCTGTGTTAATTCATATAATACAATACTTTCTTCATAGCAACAGCTATCATAATTTACAAATATATATCTCAATATTTCGACAACAATGTCTGTTTGTCTTTCTCAAGAGTATAGAGTAATAATGCAAACACTATGACCGTAGGATTGCAAGAACAGAACACCAGAAGTCAATAAGCAAAGTCAACATCAAGAAAAGAATGGTCACCTGGTTAACAGAGTCAATCCATTGAAAGAAAAAAAAAAAAGTCCTTGCAAAAGAACAGAGTGGCATAAGTAAGAAAATTCAAGAAGCAATATACATTTAGCTTAGACAAGCTTCTTTGAATAGGACAGATCATTACCAGTTACCAGATATGTACATCCCTAAATATTGGAAGGAGGAGGTTGAAAGGTTGAAAGGGGGGGGCACTGACACACTTGCAATCCTAGAGTCATAGTGTTCGCATTGTGATTCTATACTCTTGAGAAAGACAAACAGATGCTGTTGTCGAAATATTGAGATATATATTTGTAAATTATGATAGTTGTTGCTATGAAGAAAGTATTGTATTATATAACTGGTTATATTTTTGCAGCTGATTACTTTTGCGATCTAACAATAATATTATGTCGGTCATAATCAAGTCTGCTGCTCTGGTAATACAAAATCTAGGCAAACTAAAAGTCTTGGATACGTCTCTTAAAAAATACTAAATGTAATTTGGTTTCGTCATGTTTTATGGTGAATATTAATATTTCCTCAAATAATGCCAATTTTGTATTAATTTACCGGATAATATCCTATCTCGAAAATCTATATTTTGGGGGTCTAGTCACGTTTTTTAAAATTATAAAATTGCAATATGATACTTATCTCATTAAAAGGATATCAAATTTAAATGAATTAAAGAGACTTTTTTGGCAGTGGGTTACACTCGGGTGTTATAAAACTTCAGATCCACGTCCGGTGAGAAAATTATGAACCGTCACTAACGTTAGTAGAAACTTTTTAAGGGTAGCTAGAAATGATAACTTAAATAACAAACGGTCCCACTTTCGGGTAACAAAGTCCATCTCCAATAAAACATAGTAATTTTAGAAGGGTAATGTTCATAATCGTGTCACCGGAAGTAAGAAAAGTGTTCTATGTTGTTCTTTTTGTTACACCCGGAAGCAACGTTCTGCTAAGAATCAAAATGATGCTAACACAGTAGTTATTCGTCGCTTCAAAATGAAGGGTTTGAACAGGGATGGGCAAGTCCTATGAGTGTTTGTGATTATTCGTGGCCACGGGCACTCAATGCAAGAACAAGCGTCATGCCGAGCCCCAGGCTCCTCCAGGACGCCTGCCTTGACGAGCCGATCACGTGATGGCGGCCAATCCCCGGCTCGTCTGCTGAAAGTGCCTTGCGGCACGACAGAAGGTGCGAACTCGTTATTTATAGGAGTACATCATGTACATATATCATAGCCAATGGGCAGCACATTTTTTCCGTTTTACATCTATAGGCAGAGATACATGTATGTGTGTTTGATTGCCCCGAACTCTGTCGGGACTGGAGGCACGCAGACAAGTACTTGAACCATCACTCACGGGCCGTTCAGAGATGTGGTATATGTAGAGTGTTGATTTGACCACGGAATAAGGTGTTCAATCAAACGGCAGCGTTGTGAACATGATCTGGTCTTCAACGAAGTTATCCGTCTTTTAGACCTCCGTGCGCATGTCTCAAATAGAATACTGCCAAAAGTAGTGCCTGTTCATGTTCTTGAAGTGATGGGGGTCACGTACGAAGTACACTTGTGAGCGACGTAGAAATGCTGACGTCATCTTGGAGTTTATGGGGTGCCGGGTGTAGCGCTAGCAATATTTAGGTGCGCTCAGGTGACGATAACATCTCTCATCTAAAAAGATGGACTCACCTCACTTGCGTCAGATATCGCACTGACCCCAATTAGCACTGAGACAGTTTTAGCCATGTTCAAATAACAGATGCATTGTTACAAACGAGAAGAGATCGCAATGTCACTGTTAAATAGAGGGTCATATTATTCTACATGTTATGTTTTACGCTTATATGTTAAAATACAGCCTAGATTGTATTTCAAAATTTGAAGACCAAACAAGTGAGTCACAGTTTGACCATCTTGCCACAACAAGCTATTCTCTACCACTCTCGTTACTCTCTGATAATGAGATAGCGGAATATAGATAACTATTATACCTGAGCACAGGAATATGCAGTTTGGCAGTCACAAATCTCAATCGGCAATAATCACATACAGTTTCGTAAGATATGCTAAATACAAGTTCTACAGCACCAAATACGATGCAGCTCACAGACGTAACACACTTGTAAAAAGAGCAGCCCAACTTTAAGGGGACAAAACGTTTCAAGCATGCAAAAAATGAAAATTCTATTTATAGGCGAGGACGTCTGCAGAAGGCAGTTCTCGTGAACCCGAGACCGCAAACAACGTTCATTATATAGCAAATAGCAATCATTATATCGAATTTTGCAAAAGAATGTCATTTCCTACCCGCCTGCGTTCTAAGCGTATTAGGTCATGCCCGCTGGGCAATGGGGAAGGGATAGAATAAACTCAACAAACACACACTTTATGAAACCGTATTTTCCCCAAGTGATGGACGTGATCGGCATTTTTCGCCATTTTCCGTAAATACGTTAACATAATGGATCGATCTGGAGGAGAATTTGTTCGTTGAGAATTTTCATGAGGTCTAGGTGGGTCACCGGGCAGATTGTTGTCAAGTCCTCCTAAGGGAACGATCATAAATAACGATACCAGGGGGTTGTCCATTTTTTGGGGCTGCAAGAAAAAGTTACCCGACCCCCCATCAACATTTTAAAGAATTGATTGACACCCCCCACACACACGCTAAAAAGGCCTCTATATAGTCATTGCATTGCTAAAAGAAAATATTTGAAAAAAAAAATACTGTAGAATGATAAAAAAGTTTAGCGATCCCCCCAAAAGGAATCAGAAAATTTGGACGACCCTCCCCCCAGCCCCTCACCTTTTTGGACGACCCCCCCCCCCCGGTATCATTATTTATGATTGTTCCCTTATATTCAAAATCAAAAGTTTTCCCTAAAGTTGTAATGCATTTTAGGACACTAATGTTGTAATAAGCTTGTATCGGTGAACAGCTGTATTCCGTAGCCAAGTCATTACTTCTGGGTATCTTGAGCAGGATCCCCGCAGTTCAGACGATAAGCTATTTGAAAAAAGTGGTAGAAGTCACTACCAAATTGAGCTTGATGTTTTTATATATAATTACCCATGGATATTCCTAGCCAGGTCCGTTGCGGGATGCATATGGGACGCACGTGTTTGTGCTTGCCTCTAGTGGCATGAAACATTGGACCTGTCACTGAAGTACGCTGTACTTCACAGCCGTTTCCTATCCTTCATAATAAACTTATGGAGAAAGTGGTGCTTTGAATTGGTGTGAAAAACAAAACGACAATTACATTGGAAACACGAATGTAATACACTTACAGAATGCCTATCCATCATTTCCCTCCCACGACGACAATAGCGTCTCTTGTGGTGACACTAGTAATTACTATCACAACGCAACTTGAAAACTAGTGGCAAAGACGTTTGGTGGAGTGGATTGAGCAGGCTATTTGTGTGTATAGGGGATCAACAGATACAGCATCTCAGTTTTCCTTTACCTTCATTCCGATATTCCTCAAGCACTTTCCTACTTTTCACCAAAGCCTACAAACTGCAGACCCCAGGTGCATCAAGTTTTTTGTTTGACCCTTCTTCTTCTTACCCTGCACACAATGTGTCTAAGGTGGTGCGGTGTGGAAATGCCATAAATATTATAACAAAATGCGATCTACATATGCAAAAAGAAAGATTACATTATACTCCATTTGCGCCGCATCTGTTTTACGTTTTGGGCAGTATCATATAATGAGAAGGTTTATATGTAACAGGCGCCATCAAACAACACACACACTGGCGGAATTAGGACGCAATTAGCTGATGCTTTATAACACACCCCAGAGGCTGCCAAAATACTTGTCTTGGTTAGCGGCTTACTTTGGTCGTCCCGAGAGGTACACGCGTCCTTATTGGACTGTAAGTAGAATGTAATATAAATGTGGGATTTATAGTTTACTTTCCACACTATTAGTCAAGGTCAGCTCAGCTTACGTCCTCTGCACCAGTCCAGGCATTCGCAATACATAGGCGAATGTTAATGATCAACCTTAAAACCCGCCTTACACATAGCTAGGCGACCACATGCGAATCTGTGCAACGCATGAAAACGATTTTGGCCAGAATCTACACGGGTGTATTGAGGCTACACTGAATGTAGTAAAATGTCTGTTACACTGAGTTGCTGAGCCAAACGAAGTGTTACTTATAGTTGCGAATGCTCTGCGATCCATGGACGTAGCATAACTATTTGTAGCGAACCTAAACCAACCAGTATATTCGTCAACAAATTTTGAACATGTTCATATTTTTCTGACCTATTTGCCAGATCGCCATTGCACGTAGAGATACGTGGACAGAATTCGCTGATGTGTAAAGCATGCCTAAATTGTGTATTGTGCTAGAAATGCATTGATGATCAGTAGCAATTAAAGCCGAAATCTTCTACTCATCACAACCTCTTACTTTGTATTCCCTGTTGGGCATGATGACGACCTAAACCAGCCAACACCAATGACACATCTGTTAAATCACTGCCCCGTCACTGTTCATCACGGGACTTGTGTATTATTGGACTGTGCTGAGAAACTCCTAAGTGATTATTGTTTTATAATTGCTTTCGGCGAGGAATGCACGTGTTTTTTCCGGGCACAGATCATCATTCTGTTTGTACAGGGCAAGTGATCTCCATGTACACGTTAATCGGAGAGGCCATAAAACACGTTAATTCTTCAATAATTTCCCACTCAGGTATTTCAGCTGGTATAAATCAGGTACTCAAATATGGTGCTTAATATGTGATATAATGTCATAGACCTGTCCTGATTCGCTGACTAAACCAGCCCACGAACCATCAGTGCACGACTGTACAACATGGCAGAAAGCGTAGGCAATTGCTCTGATTGTTTTCCTATTTCTACATGTATTTACTAATATAGCAACCTTATTGGCAGGCATTAGTAAATTGTGCACCCTACCGTTAGTAGGGAATACACTATCAGTGTATTGGAGGTGAATGTTCTCTTAGCAGAGTGATTAATCTTCCATGGTGAGTATGCACGTGCTTTAGTGGTTGAGGCCTTCGTGTTTTGCACTCACGGACATAGGGTTGTGGGTTCAACTCCCAAATCGGGAAAGATGCTTGTTGTTGAGCAAACCCTCTCATTAAAGGTTGCATTTTATTCTGTAGGACCCACGCGTACAGTCATGAGTTTTGAAAGGTCATGAGTTTATGCTGTCAGAAAATAGTGAGTGATTTAGAGAGCAAAATGTGTTTTAGCTAGCTGGTACTTAAAGTTGAAACACTACTGTTAAATACAAAAAATAGTGTGTTTTAGAACTTTATTATGATACATGATACAGTGTGACA
Source organism: Streblospio benedicti (assembly GCA_019095985.1). Lineage (NCBI taxonomy): Eukaryota > Metazoa > Annelida > Polychaeta > Spionida > Spionidae > Streblospio > Streblospio benedicti. The sequence goes on from CM032665.1 coordinate 14,518,857, forward strand.
CCACCAGCAACACGACTCACTGACATATAAAGCCGCATCCCACTGGTTCCGACGCACTGAGAACTTACTGAGAACTTACGCCCAGCAGCTGATAAAAATTGGTCAGATAGGCAGATTTTCTTCTACGCTAAGCATCTGCCGACTACGCCAACCTTACGCCGACGCAACGTTCCTTTTCCGCTTTACGTGCGTGTGACGTTCGTGGATGCTCGCTGGCAGTATGCCAGCAAAATATTTCTATGAAGATTATCATCGGTCGTTCTTTCCGCTGCCAATACTTGG
>CM032665.1:14519238-14756007 GCA_019095985.1 Streblospio benedicti
TAAAGTGAAATACAAAATTAATTCACGGCCACATTCAGAGACGAATGATTGTGTGTATAAATCATTGTTGTATTAGTACATCTATGCACATTCATATCATCGCTCTGTACGTATCTACTGGCATGGCCGCCTATCACAATATAACCCTGCCAACCCGTGCCCTGGGTAGTTCGTGTCAGGGTCTCGCGTCGTGGACAACTCCATGCAGCTTGTACCCGGCTATAAATACACGCATTGTGCTCATTGTGCCCCGCCCACTGAAGCAGAACTATTGTTTGATTTCTTAATGGTCCACTGTCAATGACCTCGTTAGCACTGTTCACGATGGACACACAGTCACTTGATTTACAATGATGGTTCTTGTAATAGCTTTACCAGTGGTCCTGGACCGTGGGATATGTCAAGAGGGAACTAGGCGCAATGTTACTGTTATTACATTTTTATAGTAATTTACCTAATTGATTATATGAGTATTTCTCCGTGTGTACGTATTCACCGACAAATTGGTTATAGGAACAAATCGGTTATAAATCTGTATAAAATGCCATGTAAGTACGTACTTTGTTGCCACTTTTTTGTCATATGACGACTGCATAAAAAAATAAAACATCTAAAACCTCGCGGTGACGTAGGTTACTTTGCTTTGCTTACCAGTATTGTTTTAATGAATAACACAAAAACGAGTAAACTGAATTCTTAGGAGATTGATTGGTGCAATTAGTAGGCCCTCTCAATATGAATGTTGTTTGTTCAAGTCTTGCTGAAATATTAAGATGAGCATACTACATCATTGATTATTGCACTGTCATCAGCATTATTAGTTTGCATAGAATACATCACATTATCAGTCCTCGTTTTTTGTGATAAGCGTCCAGACATTATATCTTACCAAATTTACTATATTGATTTGGGTGTGACAAAATCTACAAAAAATAATGGCCAGTCTTTTTTCCATGTCCACAAGCAAATGTCTTACCTCAGGCGAACACTCCTTTAATATAAAGAACGGATAGTTCACTTGGATCCGTGCATCTTCAGGGATGGATCCTGCTTTTGGCAAAATCAAGTGAGGACTTTGTGAGAGGGAGTGTATGTGCTGCCATGTTTGTCGAAAATACTCTATTACGATTGGTTGAGAGGTGACCGGAAAATGATCTTCAAAACTAAAAAGTTAAAACCTAAGAAAAGGATAAATAAAAATTTGTAACAATGGGCTGCTTTACATCAACTCTTACATCATCTTGCATCAATTTTCATGATACAAGCGGTAAACGAAAATAGAGACATTGTGTTATCACGAAGTCTTCATCATTAATGTAAATGAAGAAGGAACATTTTTGTAATTCCTATGAAATTTCCAACAAAATTCAAATGAAACTTCAAACCCACAAGAAAATGAAGAAAATAAGAAATATTTCCATCAAAGTAGAAACTTTGGTCTCGTGATAACCATTATGTTTGTTCTTGATCATGTAATTAGGTTCTTCTGATTTGATATACAAGATAATTGTGATGTCTTCGTGTTTTAATTGTGTAATGACTCCGTAACCATGATAATTGAAATCTGTAACCCTGAGCTTGGCAGAGGCGGGACCTACAAACGCGCGGTTTAATTTACTACTTTGTCATTAGTAAAAAATCTGACATAAATGGTTGAATAGTTATATAAACAAATACAACTAGTTAACAAATGCTATTAGTTGTTGATGTTGGATTTGTATTTTGCTGTGTTTTGTTAGCGTTTCTATAGCCTTGTCCCCGTTCATTCGTAACATTTAGGTGCTGACGGAAATCATTAATAATTTAGTGGACATTGTCGGTCCCGGTGACCTCTACTCCAATTAGCGTGACCTTCAACCTCCAAAACATACATTTTTCTGACACAATTTCAGCGTTGCTATTCAAAATTTAATTTTAATATCAAAATTGTTTAACTAGAATGCATGAGTAGAACGGTATAATGAGATAACTGGTGTAAATTATATGCGACCCGCAATACGGCCTCTGCTATTACTAGTACTCCACTCACCTCTTCAGGATAATGAGAGGGTCGGGTAGGTAAATTTGAAGCCATGCCACGGCAATGATAGATGCACTGTTTTTATTCAACAAATTAACAAGCAAGTAAACAAAAACAAACAGCAATCAGTTATTATGTTAACCAACCAACCAACCAACCAACCAACCAACCAACCAACCAACCAACCAACCAACCAGCCAGCCAGCCAGCCAGCCAGCCAGCCAGCCAGCCAGCCAACCAACCAACCAACCAACCAACCAACTAACCAACTAACCAACTAACTAACTAACTAACTAACTAACTAACTAACTAACTAACTAACTAACTAACTAACTAACTAACTAACTAACTAACTGACTGACTAACTAACTAAATAACTATGTATTTATGCATCCGGAGAAGCTAGAGGGTTAACTAAGGAACCGATTTTGTTAAAACTTTACACAGCTATGGTATATGAGGCAACACCAAAATGATTCGATTTGGGCAATTTGCCAATTAAAGTGTGCTTTCCACAAGGCATTTATGGTTCAATGTGACATTATTACTAGTATTGAATGTACAGTCACAGATCAATATTTCAGCAGCAAAAGTCTACTTGTTGCTGTGGCCAATACGTAGCATGACGCAGTCACTATTAAAATAAAACAGTGGTGGCACACAGATTATTCGCGGCTGATTACATACATTGTAATTGTGAACTTTTAATCAAGATTTCCGTAATATTTTACTTAACATTTTTACTGCGCATAAGTCAACGTTGTGTTAGCCTTGCTGTGCGCTCTGATCTAGCTGAGTTCTATATCACTTATCATATATTTATTTTTAAACAAAACGAAAACTCAATTTATTGGTTTAACCTTCTCGCAAACAATTATATTTATGCTATCACCACTTTATAATAGTTGCATGATTAGCATGATAATGTTATCTGGTAAAATTAGAAAAAGAATCACATTAGGCTATTGCCAACATTTAATAGAAGCGATATCTTTCAGTTTTAAATATTGTTGATTTCTGAACTTCAAATCATATTTCCATCTTACATGGACAAAATATTGGCGACTACAATTTCAATTGATATCCGAGGTCGTGCATGATAAGAACAAAAAAGACTCCGAGAACTTTTTTCTGCTCTGTGGAATAAAAAGAAGATGACAGCGCCTCCAGTAAAATAAATTACATATCATATTCTCCCATCATGAATTTATACCACACGTTCACCTTGTTTGTTCCTATGTGCATTATCAAAAGGTACATGTTACGCCTACGTCTCATCGCTCATGATATATGCATGACCGTTTTCTTTGGTGGAGACCACTAATATTTCCCAATTCTGTGACAAGCACTTGCTGCTTCAGTTGCTTGAATACCAGGCAAAACAATTGGCCTAGGACACTATCTCGACCCCACCCCACCCCACCACCACCTCTGCCATACCTAGGTTTTTGTACTAGTTTTTGTGGATGAAGCGCGACCACGGATGTAAGTATGCATAAATTTACACAGAATACGGAGACGAACAAGCTCAGACTGCATACAGTCTGCTTTGAATTTTGCGCATATACTACCCCGAGTGATAAATATTTTGTCCATTTTGTCTCCATAACCACTCTCAAGTGGGGACGGTTCTTTACCAGCAGTAGAAACTGTGCAGTTATTATGAATGAGGCTGCCCTATTGTTGTATTACAAAACAAAGGCGAATAGTAGGAAAGCTGGGAAGTGATAAGCGTCTGTGTTTAAACTGCTCGAGCCTATATGAAAAAGTCAACACTTCAATTTTAGGGAGAAATGGGAGGGAGGGGGTGTATACGCCCATCGCAGCCTGATGGAACGGGCAGTTATCTACTACTTAATGTCAACAGTACCATTCCTGAATGTTCTGTTAGCGACAGCTTTTTGTGCAATACATTTCCATCAAATGCTATTCACGATACAATTAATATTATTGTTTTCCCCCACATTTTGTATAACATTTAGGTCTTTCATTCACATATACTAGCTATTTCACCCACTTATTGTTTTACTATAAATTGCAAAAAATTTGTTGTTATCATTGCCAATAATAAATAATTTGTATGTCTATGTGCCATTATGGTACTGGTACCATGGTCAGGAGGAGGGTCGAGGCAGTGGCTATGTGACATAGTTATTAAAAATTGGAGAACGAATCCTTAATAGTTATATCCAAGTCCATTAATGAGTATCTATTTCTCACACTCTCTCACACTCCTCACAAACACACACACACACACGCACACACACACACACACACACACACGCACACACACACACACACACACACACACACACACACACACACATTATTTTTTACTTGATACATAGGGTTGAAAGTATATTATATCATTATTGTTGACATTTTCATCTTCTTTTAACATGACATTGTTTTCAACATTTATTATAAAGGTTATTTTAATGTGCCAGTATATGTGTATGGCCATTTTTTTCAAATGCAAGTTTTTCAGTTGTAGACAATTCAGCGTTTTTTAAAGGACAATTGTATAAAAAAGCAAACTAAATACAAATAAAAATGACAATGTAATATAGTTGGATCAGGTAGTGTTATCAGTCACATATAGCTTATGATTTGCATCATAGATGTAAAGTCAAAGGTTAATCTCTAGACTAGTTACATATTGAGTAACACCGACGTCCATCTATATATGTAAAGGAAGAAGGGATTATTTTGGTCACAAAAGGCTTTTTAACCAGAAGACGTATACACACTCCAAATTATGTATGCACAATCAGGACAACTTAGTGGTCGTTGTAATGTCTACATTTCAAACCAAATAAATTGGCTTTATTGATAAAACAAGAAATGTTTGGAAATTTTTGGAAATTTTCGTCATGCTGCTTATGGTTGGTTGTGAGGAAATGAGGTCAAGCGGGGAGCATTTTATCTGCTCCAGATCTAATGGACGATGGACGATGGAAGGAAGGTGATGGAGGTGTATATTCTCTGCCACAGACCTGTATACTGACGGGAGCTGTTGTAGTATTGTGAGGGTGGGGGGCAGAGAGATGTCTGTTCCATCCCAGATTTGTTCAGGGGTGGTCGCAGATGATATGTTGGTGAGGAAGGGAGGGAAGGGAGGAGCATTTAATATGTTCCAGATTTCATGTTTCAACACAAGCAGTAGGAAGGAGGTGATGGAGATGCATGTAGACTGATCTAGATCTGTTTATATGGGGATGGCGTAGAAAGCGTTGGGGAGAGCAGAGGGGGATGGCGGCCGAAGGCAAGGTAGAGGAGGGTGGAACATTCAATCTGTTCCACACATGTTTACCAGGGGTAGCAGAAGCTGGTGGGAGGGATATTAGAGGGATCAATGATTGCCATATACATGTAGTGTGTGTATGACTATGACTTATGCCGATCGGAGGAAGGTAATAGAGGTGTATTCTATCCGCCTCAGACTTGTATTCGACTGGAGCTGGTGTGAGGAATGGGTACAGAGGGATGGATGGTAAGGAAAAAGGATTTAATGTGTTCCGGATCTCTTTTTCAACCCGACCAGCGCCAGGTAGACAGCTAGTCATACATAAACTAACCCGTCCTTCAAAATATTTGTTAGCTTATCCCAATTAAATCTTATTAGACTAGGAGTACGGTCATTATTTCCATAGATACTAATGCAACCGGTTCATCACTATTTTATAGTCACAAATGTTTCATGGCTTTTTAATGCGCTCCCAAAACTTTGGAAAAATTTACTGGTGGAATCAGGTAGCTAATAGGGTGGGTATTATGTACTTTAAATGTGCACTTTTAAGAAGTGGTGTAAACTGTTCTTGTTTAGGATTTGGTACAAGATTCTTTAGACTTCTGCACTAATAGTACTAGTATTAAGATTAAAGTGTTATGACAAAGAAACACTTGACAACCTTTGAAATAACGCATAAATCACTTGGCTCTGTTGTCGGGTGATGGTATTGTACATGACAGCTACAAAGTCGGAAAGTAAATCATATGCATTCTTCCGCGGCAGCGGTGTCTAGTCGAATAGCAAACATAACACACATTTCTGCGTTAAAATATTCAAGTGTGTCAATTAAAAAAATCTATACTAAAACTTGTATACGTGATGTACACGTCCATTTTGTCTCATGACTAACATAATTACCACTTCAATGGATCATAACACATGACATCGCCTCCTAGCCATTGTTTGTATATCTTGAAATACAAAGATGGATTAATCAGCCCCCAGCATTCCATGTACACAATCATCCGTGCTCGTGCACAACATGCCTTCGCTGCAACCCCCAAGTTGTTTTGATAGTATTGTCAAGATATACTTAAATGCAAGTGAGTACATTTTCATAGACCAAAGACTGATTGATATGTTTGTATTCAAGTGGCGTATTCTTCGTTTTTCGCATTTATGGAAATGTCCGAGTGTACAACATTCAACTAAAAAGGCCGAGCATAAGATTATTTCACGTGTGTCAATATGTGCCACCAATTTCCTTATCAATTTGCCATCAATTTGCTCAAAGCGAGGGGCACATTCGACCTTGCGGTCGTGTTCGCCGCAAGGCGTGTTGAGGTCTGCAGCGTCTACGGCGTTGCAGTGACAATGTTTGGGGTATGGCACATCCGCACGGGCTCCGTGCGTTGTTAGTATGTCGGCACAGGGAATGATTTTATTGAGGGGGCTGTGTGATCAACATGAATCGAACGTGCGTTGTACTTGTGTGTAACTTATTCTACCCAAGGTGTGATTACAAACGTACGGGATTCGCAAGTGCGTGGTACAGAGAACGCACGGGCCCAGTACTGTGGCTGTGCCGACAACCTGCAGGTAAATCCTCTACGTTTAACGTAATGTCTCCACACTGCGTCCTTACGATCAGACCATGACGTAGGGTGGTGGTGGAAGAAGTTTGGCATGCCAAACTTCTAATGCGGCAATCGTACGGCCTTAAAAATGCCGCGTTTGTCGCACCTAACACTCACGGATTTTTACAATCTCCATACGTTTTTGGTCGTAGACTCGCTGTAGACAGCCCTTGCACCGCAATGTGCCCTACGCATAATTGCTTACGATGGTCAGGTCATTCAATTTGCTACTCCTCCGCAGCTTACACCTTTTTCAGCTTAACCACTAAAATTTAAAATCTAATATGTGTGACAAATTTGTTTGTGCTGAAATAACTTGTGAATACTAAAAAATCTGTGTAATGCCTAGGGCACATTCCACCGCAAGGTGGGTCTACAGCCATTCTACGAACAAAAACGCAAAAATATCGTAACGATCCGTGAGTGCGCAGTGCGGCAAACGTACGTTTTTTCAAGGCCGTACGGTGGCCGCAGAAGAAGTTTGGCTTGCCAAACTTTTTCTACGACCACCCTACGTCATGGTCTGACCGTATGGAGGCAGTGCGGTGACCTTACGTTAAACGCAGATGATTTACCCGCACGTTGTCGGCACGGACACAGTACTGGGGCCGTGCGTTCCCTGTACATTGAACGTTCCGAGCCCGTGCTTTTGTAATCACACGGTGCGTAGAACGTAAGTTATACGCGAGTACATCGCACGTTCTATGCAAGTTGAGAGCACTGCCACCTCAATAAAAACCACTCCCTGTGCCGACGCACTCACAACGCACGGAGTCCGTGCGTATGTGCCCACAACTATACTTGTGTCCATGCATGCGGAAAACGTCGTAGACGCCGCAGACCTCAACACGCCTTGCGGCGACCACCGCCGCAAGGTGGAATGTACCCCTCGCTTAAGGCAGTGTTACCAATATCGTAAGATAAAATAAAGCAGATCGGACCTTGCGGGCATGTTGGCCGCAAGGCGTTTTGAGGTCTACGTTGTCTAAGCGTTTTCTGCACGCAGTGACAAAAGTACAGCTGTGAGCACATACAGCACGGGCTCCGTGCGTTACGAGTACGTGGCATTAGGAATGATTTTATTGGGGTGGCCGTGAGATCAGCACGCATCCAACGAGCGTTGTACTGCGTACAACTTACGTTCTATACGCACGGTTTGATAACTAAAGTAAGGCATTCGTACGTGCTGTGTGTTGGGTAAGCACGGCGCCAGTGCTGTATCTGTGCCGACAACGTGCGGGTAAATCCTTCGCATATTTACGACAATTTGCGTAAGGACACCGCACGGGCGGACCACTGCTGACAGCGGTCGTAGCGGTGGTCTTCTGCGGCCACCCCACGGCCTAAAAAACGATGCGTTTGTCGCACTTAACACTCACGGATCTTTACGATCTCCATAAGTTTTTGGTCGTAGACTGGCAGTAGACTAACATTGCGGCGTGATGTGCCCTACGAATTAGAGATCATTCACAACTGACGCCATCACATTTTCGGGCTATATAAAATAAACCTGTCATACATTTCTCCAATATGTATACACGTAAGACAGGTACCAAACATACTTGCACTCTTCAAAAAGAAAAAGAAAAAGAAAAAAAGGGTCATCGTCAAAATGAAAACGTTGAGTTTTTCCCCACTTTATAATCGTCCTTACTTGACGTAGAACCATAGGGACTTATTTGCATCTAGTACTATTGTACCTTGACTAGCTACTAGGCCTACTACCTCCACAACGCGCACACCTTTACACTGGGCTTTTTTTCTCTCTGACTATATCAATACGGTGTAGCAATTGGCTCTGCGAAATCAATTGGCCACTTGAGCAGAAACCGGTGGTCTACCCGTGCGTTCTGGCAAGCGGACAATTGGGTAAACGACGATCCCGAGTCAGCGGAGAGCGGATCAGGGCGGCCGGAAGCAGGAAATAGGAGTGGATGCGCGCGCAGTCAGCGTGGTCAGACGATCAGCACGTGCGTGGGTCATCAGGGCGCATGCGCACAAGGTAAAGACAGGGTATTTTGCTACGTATGAGTTTTGATATTATTTCTCTTTATAATACCATTATTCCTTTCTCTTGTATCATCCTCTCTACCCGAATAATTCTTTCTCAAAATTGTTCAACTGTAGCCACTGAACTTCTTCAATCCACCATGAAGCTCCTCTCATGCTTCCATGGCGAGATCGACCACTTGTATAGCCACAGTCTGACAGTCATGTAGGTTTATACCCGAAATTAACATTGTGAGATCATCGAGGAAGGTGGTAGTGGTTGATTCTTCTTTAAGACAACTTGGCAGGGCAAGGGTATGACCAGAACAAATAGAAACGGCATTCATTAACGATATCTTCAAAGCTATATGTGCATAAAAAGTAAATTCAAGCTGTGACATCAAGTACGATTGATTTTGGTGTGATTTGCAACTCGAGAAAAATAATATCATTACACTTCTTTCCAACCTGATGAAGTATTGTTAAAAGAAATTGTTAGCCGCTGTTTATTGTTAAAAGAAATTTACCGGCTCGTGTGATTGTTGGCCATTTGTGTTGTTATGCTTCATTTTTCATCATACATGAAAGTTGCGGTTGCAAAATGAGCACTTTGAACATTTCAAAGGTTACCTCATTCCTTAGATTTGTTTCAACACAAGTAAATGATGAAAAACCATAATTTTAAAGGTGAGTGGGTGGTTGTCATGGCTCACAAAGCTCATGCATGATATAGATCACATGATTTTTTTCTAGTTATTGTTACATTGTCTGGACTTTTTTTATTACGATTAAAAAAATCTTTTTATTATATGAGTTTACTAGAGGCAAAATAGTAAAACGCACATCTTCGGATTAGTAGCGGATTTAGTCACAGGTTGCCGGCACAGCTAGATGCAGCTAGATACAGCTAGATGGATCTTCACGATCTCCATAAGTGTTTGGTCGTAGACAGGCAGTTGACTGACCTTGCTGAGTAATGTGCCCTACGCATTAAGTAGGCCTCCTATATGCTCATATTCATGTGTGTTGCAATTTAAAAATCCCACTAAATATTTTTTCAGAAAATAAAATATGCATTGAACTTCATTCTTTACCCATATATACTGATGAATGAGAAAGTTTGAAATTGTCGAATCTAGCATGCAAATTATCATTTATGTAATTGCAACATTATGTAGAAGACCTACTGGACTAATATAATGGGAGTATTAGTTGCTTCATTTCACCAGCAAATCCATCATATAAAATGCTATCTTGTGAACCATTAATTTCAGCATAAGCAACAATTTGATCACACTATGGAGTAGCAAATGTTGTGAAATAATTGGGTTCGTTTCTCATCTTCATTTAACAGTCATTCTGCATTTTATACAGCGATTCATTCTCTGATTTCTTTCATGATTGTGATTATGAAAATCTTTAAAATCTTTCTAAAATTCAAAAGCTTAGCTGTTTGAAATTCATGCATTTGTAGCTGTCGAAAAACAGCAAAATTGTAGTCAACGCATAGTCTTGGCAGATCCAGGTCTTCATACAAGTGTGTGGGGTCACTATCAGGGGCAATGGGAAGACGTCCATGCCATCACTACACATGAATATTTACAGTCATGTGGCATACACGTTCATCGTGGCATGATAGCTGACCAAAGATGACCGTGTTCGCTGGACTAGATATTGACTACAACGAAACTAATATAATGTGTTTTTTTTCTTCTTTTTGATGGTACATCTAGTTATATTTCCCCATTTAAAAACTATTTGACCGTGTTTTCTGAGCTCCATAATTAGAGAACATTTATCTGCTCGTACACAATAACTGTGTTTTCTCAATTTTAATGTAGCCATTCATGTTGATGCAGGACACATTACACATAGTAATTAAGACATAATAACGTAAGTTTTTTTTGTCGTGGATATCTTTGCAAGTAACACTAAATATTTTGCTTTACAGTGAACAGAGTCTTCTGTAATATGATGCTAAAAGAAGTATCATATGTCTAATTGAATTAATTAAAAGTGTTATGATGAATATTATTTTCTTGATAATGTCACCAATGAATGGTATGTCAATCAAGACTTCGGCTCACGTTACCACAGACTTCGTGTTTTCTGGGTTATAAAACGTCTCCTTAATTACTGCATATTTGCTGGGTACACAACGCCCATAAAATATCCATACTATTGGCACAATGACATGAATAATGAATGTTTAAACGATAGCCTTAAGTATCATAATGACGAATGATATCACATGTCACTTGACGTCACATCAAGGTAGAATTAATATTTTAATACAGCTTCCTTCAATTGACGGTGATTGTGTGTAGAAAGAGCGAAGTAAGAATAAATTACTTGTCGTTCTTACACTAATATCAAAACCGGCTACATGTACCTCTGCTGCTTAATACAAACCAATGCTCACCCGAACATTTATTTCGTTGAAATATACAATCAAATCTTTAAACGCACTCATATGTCATAGAATAAGCTACAGTACGTTGAATGAAAATATTCAGTTTAGTTCAGAATCAATGAACAAATGACCGCTTCCTCGTCATATCATTATACTGGTTTGTATTCAATAGAGTTGAACAAACAGCAAGTAAACTAATGCAGTGTATGTGAATCCATTGAGTGTCAATACCAGTGTTACTTAATATAATTCCGCCCCTTCCCCTGCATTTATCATTACGCTGTGAACGCGGCACCTCATCAAGGTAATGTTCTCATCAGAGGAACACGAGGCGGCCGAGGGAGTAGCGGCTCTGGGGACACTATGCATAGGGGAGATGGCCACACTTTTTTTACATGAAGAGCACCATCACTTTTACTACCACACTTCAACTCAAATGTCAATCATCACAAATATTTAAAAAATAGATAATATTTCTATCATATATAATGTTGTCCGAGTTCCAACAGACAATAACATCACGGTGGCTTTAAAAATGCAAGCCGTTGTAAGTAAAATTAGATTAGCAAATGCTTTTAAATTAAGAACTAGGCATATGCTTTCTGTGTTGATGTTTATGCAATATTTGTGGCATTTTTTTTTTTTTTTTTTTTTTTGGGGGGGGGGGATTCTTGTGTTGTTTTGGAACCAGCGCGTTGGATTTGTGGTCACATTTCGCATAACATCACACCCGAACATGACACATATTCCCAAATAAAGCTACGTATATCCTAGATTAAGCGTCCCTAAGATTATTATGATTTCGGTTAGCTCGAATACTCACATCTAACCATAAAACATCATTTGCACATTAAACATGTGTTCATGAAAAAGTAGTCATTCCTGCAGATGTAGGAAAACGTAACAATGCCTTATAATATATTAACAGGACTCTTCGACCTGTATACGATGTATGCTTGATTTAAAGAAGAAAAAGCTTTTTTGGAGATTTTTTTAAAAAAGCTTTGATACTTGACCCAAAGCAGCTTTACTAATTGAATACGGAAGCGCGGGGGACGTGATATAATGTGACGCATGTCCCGTAATCCTGCCGATCTGCGCACCCTATTTATGCAAATCGCGGGACTTAAAGGCCTCCAACGGACGTAGGTTGCAAATTAAGAGTTGTTTGGGCTAATTTAAAACAATTCACCTGATATATTAGAATGCATTTGTTATAAGAATTAGCTGGATGGCATATCCGTTTATCAATAGAGCGTGTGACGGTGGAATCACATGCTTGTTCATGCATTGTCTTGTAGATATAGTCGTTAAGATTTACTACTACTCCACAACATTTGGCGTTTTCCTAACTTACCTACAAAAGCCCGCCGTCAGTAGGCCTAATTCCCAACCTCTGCGTCCTGCTTCAAGGAAATAACGAACAATATAATTATTTCAAAGCCAGATAAATCCAAAATCACCACATTTCTGCGAGGAACGTATTTTGTCACGTGTTGTTTGGCGAGTTTGAAGCGATGGACAATATGGGCAGCGGGTAAAATAGGCTACGGAAACGAGGCTGGAAAGTTTGACGGGAGACTTGACTCAGCTAGACTTTTGTTTGTGGGTGGGCGACCCGATGACGTCACTGAGTAAAGAGGTGGAACTGTTTAATGACGCAATTAAAGATGTGTACGGTTATTAATAGACATGTCTATTGGTGGATTTAGGATAATCAGTCCATCAGTTGGTCACCGTATTATGTGGCGTGCAATTGCGTGAGTTATCGCTTCAGCACATTTGTGTGCATGTCCCCCAAAATCTACTCAATAGTAACTTTTGAAACTTCAAAACCTTTGGGATGTTAGCGCCAGACCTTCCTGGTATGAACGTTCGAATTTTGTCATGAACATTTTGAGCTTATACTAGTGGTGTTATACCGCATAATTTATATTACAATGAAACCATGACCTTGTTTACTGAATCAAATTACGTGACTAACGTTGATATCATACGTATAAAATGAAACAAATTCATCGTTTAAAAAAATAACAAAAGAAAGAGGGGGGACCGTGTGCACACTTATCACCTGTCAGACTAATAGACCAAGATGACTAAAAGTGTTTTCACGTGTGCAGCGTCATGTCAATGGTAAATATTTGATTCGTCTGCATTTGCTTAATTGAAATTTCAGAAAGGCGATGACATTTATCAAACCTACATGCGCGCGGAAGAATAATTAAAAGAGATAATTTACATGTGGGAACACATACTTTTTACTGACCGTATAACAGTGTGATGCTCAAAGGGCAAAGCTAGCAGTGTGCCATAGGTCACGACTTTAATCACCACAGAATGCACTTCCTGCTAGTGAGGGGGGTAATTACATGTAGCAGGCAAACTCGGCAAGGGCTGCTGTGTGCCGAAACCGTTTGATGCAATTTTCCCATACAACATTGAATGGGAAGAGCATTATAACAAAAATAAGTCAGATACAACTATTAATATCTAAGCATTGACCACTGCACTATAAACGGAGTATGTGGAAGAATGATATATGATAATAGTAGACACACAGAGTACACGAATTGGAGTGCATGCGCAATGTAAATGAGCAGTTTTATAGGAATATCATAAATAGTGTAACTGCTTCATTTGATGTAATTAGGCTAAAGTGGAGACGGACTCCACGATCTTCTTGTCGCTGCTACATTCGTGATGTCTGGTGAGACTCGTGCGATACGCCCTCTGAGTATCAGATGTGAAGATATTACCCGTGAAGCATAGCTATTGCTCTTAAAAATGTGACCACAGGATTTTAATCCCAGAATTGGAATTAGGTCAAGTGATCAGACTCTGTTCACACATTTTTATGATTATAACGCTGAGATCAGTGCATATCCAAATGGTTTGAATCGTCCTATGATGCGTAAAAATTACAATCCACTAAAACACAATGCCGTAAAATTAAGAAGCAGGGCATAAAATGAATAAATTCCTATATAAAATAATAACGTTTCAGAGGTCAATCTGACATCTGATACTCAGAGTGACGATGCCTTGCCAGCTCACGTGATCTCGTGGTTTATCCACGGAGCCAGCTTTAGCCATCTAAGACGCTATTGACACCAATGAAGAGGCCGGCTACTCTACCTGGCAGTTTGTAGACAGTAATCCAACCACAGCCAATCAATACCAGCATATTGATGCCTTTAAGCTACTGATCAATAAGTGATTAATTAATACATGTATGATAACGCGCGCCCTGATCCAGACTGTCCTTCATTGGGGCAAACCTCGGTTTATATTAATATTCTTTAATTGTTAGTTGGTATGTTGCAAACTGTGGAAGTCGGTCAAAAATAAACGAGGCTTCCATGAAAAACACGTTCTTTTCACGAGAGAATTCGTGTATAATGGATATTATTTGATTGAGATTTTTATATAATGTAATGTAAAAATGTAGTTTCTCTTTACATATGTGAAGCGTGGTAAGTATTCTTTCAATTTGAATGCGTATAGGCCTACTCTTCCCCAATTAGTCCTACTGTGAGAGAATAAACGTAATGCTGAGATGCGAAAAATACCAATTACATGGAAATAACAGTTTTTTTTACAGCAAATGGAGAGAGCCGTCCCGTTTGTAGGCTACAGTACACCCTCCCCAGTTGATACGTCGTATTTATTGACAGCTATAGCCATTAAACTTATGACCACAAAGGTCTCTTGCTTAGGACTTTTAAACCAGAAAAAGTACACACCCCAAATTATATGCACATAGTCAGGAAAACTTTTTGTGGTCGTATTTTTGTCAGCATTTTACACTAAATGATTTATTTTCTATGATTAAAATGCAAGACAAATATTTTTAGAACTGTTTGCCATGCTCATTACGGGCAAGGGCCATGTTAGTTGAAGTCCTTGAGGGGGCCAGCAGAAAGAAGGATGGGGAAGAAACATTTTATCTGTTCCATGCCTGTTTCCCAGGGGTTGCTGTGGGTAGGAATATTAATCGAATTGAATCATAACAATATACTGCCATATGAGATATGACGATGGAAGAAAATGATGGAGGTATATTGAATCTCGTACTCACCTGTTTACCGCGGGGGGGGGGTGTTGGGAGGGATGGCGGACAATGGAAAGGGAGGGAAGAAAGGAGCATTTAATGAATTGTAAGCAATACGCAGGCACTTACGGACCTCAACAATAGTGTGATCGTATATTTAAAGGTCTGGCAAGTCCACAGGTGTGCTTCCGTGGCCGAGTGGATAGGGAGTTGGACTCGTGACCAGAAGGTCATGGGTTCGATTCCCGGTCGGGTCTGGTGGTAAGTGGTGAGCAAAATTGACCTCTAACAGGTCGCACGCTGATCCGTGGGACCTACACGTTAAATAGGTTCAGGTCAGGCGAGTGAACGCAAATGTGACTGATTAGCACGTCTGCGCTACGTTAGCAATTGTGCGGTATGCTCCGAGGGGAGTTGAGAAAGATATCGTGTGAAAAGGATGCGAATGACCTGGTGTGAGTGTAGAGTCGTCTGATGCTGAATAGAGGCGAAGAAGACTATAAACTAGACATTTACATTTACATTTACAAGACCACCAACCAAGTCCAGTTGACGGCACAGATGCTGGCGTCAACAATCCTTACGGACGCGCACAGGCCGCTTTATACCAATGATCGAAAATAACCGCACACACGCACAAAAGCACGCGCGTACGTCCATCTTAAATCTGCAGAGATGTGACAGTCCTGATCTTATGCGTTTTAATCCAAACAGCGCCAGGTACCCAGCTAGCTTTCAAATGAAGGTTATTCCAGCCATCAGGCTAGACGACTTACATGTCATGGACCAATTATGTGATAGAATTGACAAGTATAAATCATTGTATAATACTAATACAATAAGCTGTTATTTAATGGTTTGACTGACACCTCCATGTTGTCACCAATCATTAGGCCCCACTCAATTATTGAAGCACGTGCAAACATCAATCATTCTCCCATTTACGCTTCACAAAACAACACTATTGACTGACCTATACTCCCAAAGTGACCATCATTAAACATGGATTGCTTAACACTGTATGTATATTGGACAATCGGCGTGTCTAGCGCAGTCATACCTGCATGCAGTCTATTTATTCTAATTGTATATTCAACAAGCACTATATCCGTCTTACTGCGCACCTTGGTCATCGAAGTTAAACATTTTCACGTGTACAAAACGTGGACGTGGCTACTCTTTTCCCGATGACTCGGCCCTCCCTATACACATGAATGTGTTATCATAGACACACGTAACACATGCATTTGCAGTTGTCAATTTAAGTGTATGTTTCAACCGGTACATTATAAGGGAGAAAACTTCCTGTTAAAATAGTGAGGTGGTTTTCTTTCGCTGATGAAGGCAGCAAAACCACCAAGTCAACTACCAGGCTCATGTGAAAACTACTTTACAACTTCAATATAGTCACCATTAGCCGAACATTCGAACACTATAATTAGGTGAGAAAAAGAGCAAGGGAAGTGCCATATTATTATTTATTTATCGGGGTGTTTGTTAGTTGGAGAGCTGTTTTGGGCACTTAGGGGGAGCTGTTAGTTTTACGGCTTGCTGTGGACTATTGGTGCTGTAGTGGCCTAATGGTGGAGTATTGTCAGCCAGCCGACTGTGACACATCGCTCAATCGCCGGATCACAGATCACGTGCACCTAACTCCACAACGAGGCTTCATCCATAGTGAGATAAGCCATGAAGATGTGAGAAGATGTAATACCACGTCCGTCATACACTTGTGTCAGATACACGTTTGATTAGTAGATACACCAAGTCAGGTCCATGCTTTGTGTACAATCTACCAGTGCAAAATGCACAGCCACTCTCGCACATTCATGAGAGTAGACAGAAAATTCTTAATTCGTGTAAAAGCACGGCAAAAGCATGTTTGACTATCATTAAATAATGTCACGGATTTGAATGGAATATGGTGGTCAAAAGTGACAGATATGGAAATAAATAATCAAACAAGACGAGCTACTGGAAAATCAATGCTGCCTTGTACAGAATATTTCAGAGTGAGATTATTTTCATACCAACGTGAGCCGTCCCCGTAAACCACCAATTTCACATAGCCGATGCTCGCTCCAAATGCTCCAGAAGACCCCAATAACTTAGTGTCCTTTCGAGGTGGATCGTAGGTGTTCTGGCTGAGATTTTGGAGTGATCTGATTGGTCGATTGAGAATAGGCCACTTCTGGTTGGTTCTGTGTCTTTCTGTGTAACTATGGCCTCTTTTATTCCTTGGAGAGGATGTATGGTCGACAGATAAAACCGTAAATGCTGCCACTGCCGTTACGATCTGAAACAATGGAAGCGTGAAACAGAAGCATCTGTTCCACCAGCTTGGTTGTTCACGATGCTCCATGATTACTGCTGTCTTCCTGGAGGAAATGACACACTTCTGCCTGGTTCGGTTCCAAATAGTGTTGTCACTTCTGTGGAGAAGTTATTGTGATTTTTTTCGGCCTTTGGGCCCCATTTTGGATTATTGGGTTGTTGATTTGAATAAACATTTTGCTTTTCTGGCTCGTCTGGAGGGCTAACTTGATTGTCGCAAGATCTTTCCTCTAAAAGGTGGCCTTGTGTCCTTTAAGAAGTTCCCGTGTTATATAGAGCTATTTCTCACCGCCCCAGTGAGCCTACCTTTTCATCCAATCCATTTGAAGGGTCGCAGATCGTTATTTCAGATGATCCCATAAGTCTAGGCCACAACATATGCACTCGAGACACCGCAAAAAGGCTGATAATATGTTTTCTCGCGTCTGGCGTATTTTGGACCATAAGAAGCTATCATCGGCGATGCTATTGCGAGTTACAACCCCCCCCATTTCACCTAGCCGATGCTTGCTCAAGATGCTCAATAAGACTCCAGAAGCTTTGTGCTATTTCTCCGGAGAAGTGATTTTGATATATTTTGGCTTCTGGGTTCCCGTTTTGGATTAATGAGTTGATGATTTGGCTTATCGTTTTGCTTTTCTGGATCGTCTGGATGGTTAACTTGATCACTGTAAATTCTTTTGGCATGAATGTGGCATTGCTGACATGTTCATAAAGATGTTCCCGTATTATGGTGTGGTATTTGCAAATCGTCCCATAAGCTTGCCTGTTCATCTAATACATTAGAAAAGTCACTGTCCGTTATTCCAGACGATCCCGTAACTTTTGGCCATAAAATATGCACACGGGGCACCATAAAAAGGGTGACAATATTGTGTTCTCATTTCGGGCGTCTTTTGCAGCGTCTAGAATTAGAATAGGCTATAAGAAATTGGGGGTTAAAGCCAACATTGCATGGAGTGTCGACTGTCGAAAGAGGTTGTCGTATCACGTAAAGTTATATAGGTGTAGCTATCTATACGTGTGTAGATGCTGGCATCACCACCAGGAAAAAATGTGAGGTGGCGGAATTCCACGACTTCCTAATAGATCATAAAACATTCACGTGGCCTTCGACTCAACAAGTGTAACCCACTCACAGTTTAATCACTTAAAACATGAACATGATACGAAGCAGAGATTTTTGTATGTAGTTAATAGACGAGTTTGTGTTTTACCCAACTAGTGCGTTGTGGGGTTGGAGTCATGATTTGACTCATCCATTTCGTTCAGCCACAGCGGCTTGCATAGTAGGTAGAATAGGCAGGTCCAGGTTTTCAGAGGGGAGGGGGCACATACGGGATATCATGGGTTTTGTACGCGCGATCGATAGGGAACATGCCAAAACCCCTACAAAAGTAAGGTAGTTTGGTGGGAAAGCTCCCCCTGGATCTGCCTATTGGTAGTGTCCGTGCACGTGGTAGTGTGAAAAATGTTGGTGCTTTGTTAATATGCATGCATTTTCCATGGTATAAGTAAAAATGTGCGGGCATATAATAATATTGAACTAGCATATCAATATTCTTGATTGTCAACTGATGTGGAGTACTTAACAACCAATGAAGTAATATTACATGTATTTATCTGTGCTGGCTGCATAATAGTCCATAACGCATTTAGTTTATGTGAATAGAGCTTGCCATGTCAGACGGCATGTGTGCATCTGTGAAAATACCCCGCCTATCGTCATATCTCATATATGGACAACTAAATACTGTGTAATTTACTATAAAGCCATGAAACCGGCAATGCCCTTTCCCATTTAACAGTAAAATATTGCTGTTGCTTTAAAGTTGTGTGATATGTGGGTATGATATATGATATTGTAATAAGTGAACAATCCTGCTCAATAACAACAAACGCATACTAGTCATCCGATTTAATGGAAACACATCTTACAAAACCCTGTGCGCGAATGACTACTGCCAGATACAAGACCTGTAGTTTATGTTATATTCCAAAAGCACGTATGAAAACACGTGATTGAAAACGTTGCTGCTATCGTCATGAAGTTCTCCGCACTCAAAGATTGGTTCTACGGGAGCAAAAGTATGGTAAGAGACGTCAAGGCAGACCCCAAACCACCTTCATCGACACGCTGATGAGAGAGGGATACAGGGCCTGTGTCACAGGCGCTTGACATGCACTGCATGTGATCTTCCAGAGCTGACATCACTGATGGAGAATTCATATGGTCTATCCACTACGGTCGACGGAGTGCGTTAGTCAGTGTTGTTTAAACATCTCATGGAGGTGGTGGGGGCGTTCCTCAATCCTGAAAAATGTCAATTTAAGAATACAGTTTTCCACGACACTCTTGTATGAGGGCGGCGGGTGGGTAAAAAGGAATAGCAGTGGCATGAGACTAGGGAATAAAGAAAGACTGTTAAGAAATGTTGGAAAATGTCAAAAGGTGAAATATCAAATATCCTGTGACTCAAATGTGGAAAAGAACCAGAATGCACAATGTCCTCCCCTTAAAATCCCACCTCCCACGATAGAATGATGTCAATAAAAGTGCATTCTTTACTGTGATTAAAATCTCTCATGAGATGGATAGTTATTCCTCAGCACTATCTATTAGCTTTGATTCGTGTATGGATGGAGGATGATTAACTTTTACCATATAGTCATATTACCGTACACGTTCCCGCACCCACGAGTGACTAGCTCCTTGTCATGTGACTCCACTTCAATAGAAATCCAGTTTTCTATCATTGTTTAACAATCGAACGATGGGCCTGTCCTGCAAAATAAATTGATTAATGTGCAACAATATTTGCAGCTGTGTTTTGGCTGTCAAAAGGCATTGTTTCCATATTAACTGTTCAAGCATATTGAAAATTGAACTTGACATTTATAAATTACTTCAGAATCTCTTCTTTTTTTCAAAGTAAACGAATGTAAAATTTGTTGTGCGTAAAATATTTATCATTTCAAATATGTTTGTGATACAAAAATAAATAAATAACAATACGCATATTCTTAACAGAGTTAATGTGTATAAGATGTGGAATAAAGCACAAATGTGTACATATAATTTCCTATTAAGAGAAAGAGTTTGACTTTCAGAGAAACGTACGAGTCTGCATCTTAATTAATGTGATTAACCTTTTGAATCTCAAATTGAACAAAATGTCCCGTGCTAGCTATAAAACTGGCTATCTGTCTTGTTATGTTATGTACAAAGAAATAAGGTTGTGTGTTCAAATGTCAATGAAATTTTTAAATAAACCTGTCCTTCTCAAGATTACAGCGTGGTAGAAAATTGGTTACAGTTTCTAAAAATAAAGATGAACACTAGATTCCGAATATTGTAATTTCATATTAGATCTAGTTGGCCAGCGTAAGTGTCCCGCTATTTTTTCATTTATATTTTTTACTTTATTTTTTACTGTAAACGGAGAATGAAAAAGATTTTCCTAATTCATCCTACTATATTTTGGAATTATCATGCAATTCACAAGTTATTGAATATATTGCAACACTATATGTATACAGTGTAAAAGAGACTCCCACAGACCGATGATACCCTTGTTGTGAGAAGTAGCTGTGGAGAGTTTTTAGTCATGGGCCTCAGTATCATGAGAGGAGGAGGGGGTATGTCTACCACTATGATTTACAAATACTATATACGATATTCACACTAACACATATAATAGATAAGGGTAACTAATAGTACAAAGTTGAGGGAGGTCAAAGCATCAGTTTTAGGTTGGATTTATGCTCTAACATATCCTTTATCACTTCACACTAGTGAAATAAGCTGACACAGTCATATGCAATCACAATTTTAATATTTTCAACAAATCTACCCAAAATTGAGTTTCATTTGTCAATAATGTGATCAGTAAGTTGTTTCCGATTGGGTGGATTTAGTTAAGTTTGCATTACCTTAACGATTATGCCAGACTTTGTTTAGTATTTGTAAAGACGACTGATAAGGCATGTATATCATGTTGTAATATGTTGCTCTTTTTTGTATGTTATACCATGTCCTAATAATCAAATAAATCAAATTAAATCAAATAAAAAATCAACTGTAATGCAAATCTAATTAAATCCATCTAATCAAAACAACTTCCTGGTTAAAATTTCTACAAAGGAAACTATGGCAATTTGCAGTAAATATCTAGATTGCTAACATAGGACTGTGTCAACTTGCTTCAATAATACATGTATGTGTTAGGGCATACGTCTAGTCAAAAACGGATGCCTGGACTCCCCACGTCTTTGTACGGTAATTTATTATATACGGTAATGTGTATGGTATAGTGGTTGTAAATCATAGTAGTAGGCATACCAACTCCCCTTCTCATGATGCTGGTGCCCATGGCTCCACTGTAGACAAATGGCATCCCTCTATGGCACCCGCTCATTGGTAATGAGTTCCCATGAGCGTGATTACATAATGGTGATTGTACAATAAATATGCCCTATTCTATAGGTGCTTACTACAAACATGCCAAAAAAATTGTATGTATTTGTCAACGGTATGTGTGAGCCATATCGATTTCACAATTAGTCATTTTTTGTTTGATTTGAACCGTTATTGTAGTTGTCTCCTTTAGCTCACACATGTACTCACAGATTAAGTAACCAAATAAATACATAGATATAATATATAACTAAAAGTATAAAAGGGTAAAATATGCATGTAAAAGTAAAAATCCGTGTGATAAGAAAGAGAACTAAAATACTTTGCTAAAATCAAATACCTTCTTTCCATAAATAATATGGAAAAAGATCTCACAAGTATTATGCTAACTAGTATGAATTTAGTGATATGATTATTATTGCGTATTATGTATCATATTATCACAGGTAGTTATTATTGTATTATATTCATATGAATTATATAATTATATATAGTTATGACAAAAGACAATATCGCAAATGCTCAAGTACATATCTATATTTTAACCCAATAGACCGAATATGGGCCAGAACTTTGTTACTTGCAGCATACTAAATCAGAGATAGACATACTTGTAGGTCTTGCAATTAATACTCAACTAAACTTTGAAGAACGTATGAATGAGAAGATAAACAAAGCTGATAGCATACTAGTTCGTAGAACATATGAATATTTAGAGCGAGAGCCTTTTTGCATGCTATACACAGGCTTGGTAAGACTGCACCTTGAGTGCGCTAATGTTGTATGGTGTACAAATAAGGTAAAACACATTGAAGCAATTGAAAATGTTCAGAGAAGGGCAACCAAGCTAATACCAACGTTGAAACATATGTCAAATGAAGAAAGATTGAAAGTTCTATATTTTTACACCCCACTGCGTGACGCAGAACTAAGTAATGTACCCCTAGTTTTACTGGGTGAATTTACCCACCCTTAAGAATAGGCGCCATCGAGGTGACATGATTGAGTGCTTCAAAATCTCAAATGGCGTTGAAAATGGGGCTGTTTTCGACTTACTCTGTAAGGAAGTCGACAGTGTAACCATAAGACTTGACTTGAAGTTACATAAGAGTACAATGAGAACCAAACGTGGGTTGTTCTCCTTCAGCTACCGAGTGGTGAACACATGGAATAGGCTTACGAAATGCGTTATAACGGCGCCAAATGTGGGTACTTCGAAAGAAGATTGGACAGATATTGGGAAAAGGAAGATATGAGATTTAACAACAGAGCTGCTCCTGACCATGCAAGACGTGTATACAGAGTCTTTCAAAGAGAAAAACGTTCAAAGGGAGAATCCCACAAAATAACATTCGCATAATGACTGTTTACATGCCTTTGTATTAAAGAGTGACAGAAACATAGGATAAAAGGCTCATTTACATGCAATTTGGGTGTTTCAGCTTTCTAGAGAAAAGCTTCTTGGTTTTCAGTTGAAATATCTGTCCACCCATTAGTCGTTGCATATAGATAATGGTATAAGTCCACTATACATTGCACGTAACTGCGCTAAAGATTATCACTGTGCGATGTCATGTTTTTGATGAAAATAAAATCCCTTTGTGTGTTTTCTTTATTCTGGACATGGACATTGGTTCTAGATGTTTCAAAGTTAACATTCTCTCATAATAGAGCAATAAGAGAACATGGAAGTTGACCTTGGAAATAAACTGTCCCGAATTCATAATGTCCTCGTGCAGGCGTGATTTGGCAACATCACAGAGGGAGATAAAAAGTGAAGTTGTGCAATAATCACACTCACTAACTCACACTTAATGCCTCTTTCCGTAATGTCCATCTTACGTTTTCTGTATTAAAGTTTGTTGGTATATAAATATAAGTAATTATGGTAGTTTATCGTCTGAATCCACAGAATATGTAATCAGATGACGACATCAGCCAGATCCTTGTACCACATGTCATTTCTCTATTGGATCGACTCCCAGGTCCATGACTTGGTTGCTTTTTTAGTGTGCTGCTAATAAAACATCATTTTCACAAGGCATTGGAGAAATTAGACAATTAAGATTTATGCCTATACCTATGCATATCTATGTGATACTACACAACGACCCTGCTCATGAATTAAAAGAAACAGAATGCGTTACTTACCACTGGCAAAACGGTCAGTTTACGGTGACCGTGAAGTCAGATTCACATGACGAAATTTTGCGTCCTGCTGTACCCCCAGATCCTGCAATGTTGACAAAGCTAAATCATCCAAACGTTCAGCAGATTGACACTACTCCTTAATAGAAATGTACTTAAAAAGAAAAATAATTCATTGCCATAATTAGAGTTTCAAATCTTATTAGAATGTTAGCTGTACTCATAATTATACAAATCCGTAAAGCAACGCTTGTATTAATCCAAGAGGAATTATGACTATATAAGAACACGTTTCTCGTATCAGTATCATTGTGGTTAGCATGGTCCGAGGCTTTATCAGTTGGAAGAATCAAACGAACATGGAAAAGGTTGTCAGCCAATGATATATGGTTTGAAATTTCAATAGTCGAGAGATTAAATCAGTTATAAATGAAATCCTAGGGCTTTGAATTTAGTTAGGATATAATAATGCAAATCTTTAAGCGTTTAATAATGCAGATTGAATTTAGAATTCATAATAAGTCTTGCCGTTAAAATGCACTAAATTTAAGCATGTCTGTCATGCTATATCCTTCTTATAACAATATATACCATATGTATCATGAACAAATGATATGACCCCTCAATTTTCAAGGATTGACTTTTCATTGAGTATGAAATTTTAATTACTTTACGTTTAAGTGTAATCATATAAAGATTTTTAGACTCTCTATTTTCATGTGGCATATACATTCACTTACACGGCGGTCAAACGTGTAGATAAATAACTTGGTCGTGCATACCCTGGTCAGCGAGATCGGCGTCATGGTCATGGTTCATCGCCTCTTGTTGGAGCCCGATACTGCTCTGCTGATCCGTAGTTCGGTGCTCGGTGCGAAGAGGTCCTTGAAGCTCCCTGCATATTGATATACGACGGTCAGCCAACATTCACAGCATAACAAAAAAAAAAAATAACACACATGAACTGTGTTCATTCCTGGCCGGGTCTAGTGGTAATGATCACTATCATGCTGTTAGTCAAATTGTATATATATACCGGCAGCTATGTGTAGTATGCTACATAGGGAGCGTGGAAGGGTAATATAGTGCAACAAGGATGCTAGTGATGATTATAAATTCATCTTAGTGTATGGAGAGTAGTCTATACGTGTACAACTCATGCATTTATTATGAGACATGCCATCATTTTTGCCGTAATAGATACTTTGGCCTAAAAAAAGAATATCAATGATATTTTTAAATAAAATATTGTTTGAATATTCAAATTCCTTACTTTAATAATAGTAGGGCCTACGTATAAAACTATTCTAAATGGTGGTCATTGTCCATGACAATTCAAATACCTAATATTGGATGATGACAAGATATATACACCGGGCACTTACCTGCAGGAAATATAACCAAATTATTCTTCCTAAATTGATTAAAATACATGTGTATTGTATCCTAAACAACCTTGACGAGCTTAATACTTCATAACACATGACAATTAAAAGTCTCTAAGTGTTTAATAAGGGGCTGTATCAAAAGTATTTGAGTCCATTTGAAAGTGCTCAACGAGCACAGCATTGATGGCACAATGGTGCATGGGTGGATGAAATAATTATGGAAGCTACATTTTGATTGGCAAAGTGCCAAATTTAAGCGCACAGTTTTGTTTACCATTCATGTAAATAGTTTACCTTTTATATTTGTTTTTGTTTATTTATTTTTATCAAACACAGTTGGATGTCTAACTGTAAATGTCTAAATGGTGAAATGGCAATGTAAAAAAATAACTTGTGTCTCATTTGAACAGAAAGCCGACACAAAAGAGAACTGTTATAAACTAAAACTAAATGTATGGTCTATTGGCGTGCCATTGCATACTGGGTATGTCGGAATTAATGGCGAATGATTTATCTATTGTAGGTTATATTAGAATAACCATATAAAGTTTCGTTGTGTAGGAATCAAATTTGGCTTTTGCAAAACCTTGTGAAATAACACTCCCCCCCCCCCCCCCCCCCCCGTTGCACGGTCCTCATCTAGTTGTAAGCTAAAATGTCGTGGGTATTGACTAGTAGGTCATGAGAAATAAGCAATCTTTTTACAAAAAAATTTTTCCCATTCCACCGTCGCCATCTAAAAATACGTGATAAAGACCAGATCCAGACTAAATTGGGCAACAAGATCCAGGCATGGTAAAGACTTCATAACGACTTGGTAACGACTTGGTTCAGACATGGTCAAGACGTGATCCCGACCATGGCGATAAGGTAAATACCAAGAAAATTTGTCAGGTCGTAACCTGGTTTTGATGCTGGTAAATAGTTCACCTATGATAGACATACATGCATTGTTGTAGAGTTTTTTTATTGCAAATTTTCAATGTATTTAAATATAGATGAGTGTCACAGTTCACCTTGCCCGAATGGGAACTCCGTGTGTCAAGATGATTTTTTAGTAGACCTATCAGTAAAGTATTTGGAAAATAGTAGCCATTCCATCTTCAATTAGACCAGCATCAAAACCAGGTTACGACCTGATAAATTTTCTTGGGATTTCCCTTATCGCCATGGTCGGGATCACGTCTTGACCATGTCTTAACCAAGTCGTTACCAAGTCGTTATGAAGTCTTTACCCTTGCCTGGATCTTGTTGCCCAATTTAGTCTGGATCTGGTCTTTATCACGATCGTGGAATGGGGATACATCCCAAGTTGTGACCTAGTCTTCAGCTAAAAGGGAATGGAGACAAGGTCCTGACATCCTCCCGACCAACAAGACTAGACAACGACATGGTCCCCACTTGGTAAAAACCCCTTTACACTATAGCGAATTCCACCTACGTAGCTCTACGTGCACTGGCGAACTGGCAAAATCTTCAGGAAATTTTAAACGTGTTCAAAAATTTTGAACGAACATTCAGGTTGGTTAAAGTTTGCTTCAAATAGTTATGCTGCGTCTATGGATCGCAGAACATTCGTAAATATAAGTAACACTTCGTTTGCCTCAGTAACTTGTCGTACCATGCATTTTTTTACTACGTTCAAAGCCGCCACAATACGCCCAAGTTGACGACGTCACATAATACGTGCAGATGCGTTGCACGGGTTCGGTCATGATCGCTCAAGTGTGAAGTGGGTTTTAAAGACCTGGTCGAAACTTGGTAGAGACTTGATAACAACTTGCCAGCGATTTTTTTTTATTGATTTTTGAGGTTGTCAGCAAACCACGGCGACTTTTTTTAGTTCCACGTGCATGCAGCAGAACTAAAGAAATCGCCACCTATCGTCGGTCTACGCCGACTTTGTTAGGAAGACAAGATAACGACTTGCTGCCGACTATGGAGACTAAATGACTTGGTAACGACATGTTGAAGTTTCATGTTGGCGACATGGTGCTGACCACTCAAAAATGACCAATCGTTATCTAGTTTTTGTCCAGGTAACGACCGTGGAAAGGGGGTGGGGGTGGGCAGTAAGACAGCCACTAACCTGTGTTTAACCACTTACAAGTAGGTATTGGATTGCATTTTATACGGGCTTGACATAAATTAAAATTCCAACTATTTACCAGTTTTATTATTGAAAATAACAAAGTACCTGTTAAGAATCGAAATCAAATAAGAAAACTATTTGACGACATCGCTATGTAAATCGATCCACGAAGCAACTTATGACACCATCCCCTTATAGGGAATATCAACTACATTTCAAGCATAAAATCAAGCATGAACGATTCTCTATCAATATAGGCCGTCTCGATCTCCATAAAACACCATAGAAAAGCCGTATTTGATCAGATAAAACTACACAACTGAAAGGCTTTGGACGTACAACAATTATTTCCCTGTTTTTGCCATGATTTTTGCAGATTAGTTCACATAGGACTGAAATGCTTTTACTTGACTAATGTTAATCAGCCCTCATGTGTCTTGAAATGATGGATGGCTGTGAATGGAAGAAAAAGATTGCATTTCTAAGTGCACACATTTAAATTCAACATTATTTAATCAAAAACACATGATCAAAGAACGTTATGATTTTCCAGTTATAGTTCAACAATCTTCATTCTTTAATGTATGCATATTATATTGGCCCGTACCATGCAGTTTATTGAAGGATTCACACATAACTCTAAATGTTGTCTTTGATTTGATAATGCCTCTATTATATAATGATGTTATAACTAAAACTTAACTGTGTTCATAGATCTACAATTGGCAGTGTACTAGAGATTGTACAATCATCGATTCCCATATAGTTCAAGTGTAAATATTCGGCGTCATTTTTCAAGTATTCTGTCTCGTGTGTTATTGAATGTAATAGTAGAATATATGTATTAATTATTGACTGTTATATGTACAAAAATAAGCACTATTGACTATGATTCGAGACATACATGTATAATACTACGAAAAAGAAATTACACCTTCATGTAGGTACGCTATACTATGCATAGGCAGATCCAGGGGGTGGCGCAGGGGGAGTGCGCCCCGCCCTTTTCCCACCAAAATACTTCATTTTCATAGGGTTTTTCATGTAATCCCGTAAGTGCGCCCCTTCTTTTCCTTAAATGTGCCCCCCCCTTTCCGAAAACCTGGATCTGCCTATGCTATGTAAGCCACAGCAACTTTGTAATGACATAACGTATTATGTTTATAGCTATATATAGAAACAAAAACATAATCCAATTTTCAAATGTGTTTCAATTACTCATATCAATTTGGAACATTTTCTTTATGGAATTAGATTAACAAATGTGAGTGTAGATTACCTGACTTCTATGCCCCCAAACCCACCCCAACATAATCAGTGTGTACACACTTAATTAAAATTGATATAAACCGCAATGAGTGCATTTAGTTAAAATATGATTATTAAGCCTCATTGTTCACAGAAATTACATTAGAAATTAAATGCATGACCACATCATAACTGGAGACAGTGAGTATTAAGTCATGTTTGGGCTGCGATTAGTATAACTAAGAATAGAACACGCAACTAACTATAGACTAGGGCATAGTTTTGCATTATACATTTTACATGTAGTTATGGAAAATTTAATGCAATTATCATTATGTGCGTAAATTGAGTTTGTGTTGAAGGCAGTGTGAGTTGCTCAAAACTTCCTTTATCCGTATATACATTGCATGACCTATGGAGTGTGTGTGTGTGTGTGTGTGTGTGTGTGTGTGTGTGTGTGTGTGTGTGTGTGTGTGTGTGTGTGTGTGTGTGTGTGTATATATATATATATATATCTATCTACTCTCTCTCTCTCTATATATATTGTGTGTCCATACAATGCTACCATACATTTTTTACATTCCTTTGTAAAATTAGTTACCGGTACTTGAAGATTGAAATATTCATGTAAAAACATAACGGACTCTGTGATATGGAATTCAGGCTATTGCCAACAATTAATACATGGTAGTTTTCATAACAAAACGCATAAGATAATAGAATGATAATAATAATAAACAAACAAGTGGATGTGTACAATCACAGCTTATGTAGTATGTAAAGGTTTGAAATATTTGTTTTTCACCCAAAGATCCATTGTAATGTTGGTTCCTGGTCATAATGGCGCTGAATGTGATCAGATGAGAAACTTTGGCCCACTTATCCGAGGCTGAAATTGCCACTGTATTGTGATGTGGCAAAGTGCACATGTAATGAGCTGATAAAAACACCTTTTTGACATGTTTGCTGCAAAATAGATAAAAACGATAGTTATTGAGTCATGCAGTGTCTTTTTGGTGAATATATCAACATGTAATAAGTATTTAACAATCGAATTACAAACAGGAACAAATGAATTGAATAGAAATTTAGAGATAACGGGTTGACGATTACACACTGTGTGAAGTGAATTAAGATTTCTCTCTGTCCTTTCAAAAATGGCATGTAATTGTGTATTCAGGATTTACTTCCTTGTTTTTTATCGCTTTTGTCCAATCATTTTATTTTTCATTAAAAAATGAGGATTAAAAATACTGTACATGGTACTGGTGGGCACTTAAGGGGGAAAATGAACATAATATTTATCAGGAATGTCATTTATTCCTGTATTTATCCAATGCTTCAGAGCCAATGTTTACAAGAGCAAGCTTTAACATCAATCGAAAGTGTTGGTGTTTGCATGGAAAAAAAAATAAGTGTAACTTGAGTTCTAAAATTACAGCTTTTATTGGAAAATAAGCACTCCATCTTGAGCGTCAGGGACACGCAGCAGCAGCAGAGCGGTGTTAGTCGCACCAGCCGTCCACACAGGCGTGGTCCACGATGTCACAGATCCAGTCCTTCGTCCTCGGCGCGCCAACCTACAGCAGACGACAATTCGTTTATTATGACCAAGCAATCTTCTCTCTAGATTTCTTTCTCACATCACACTATTGTTCAGTTTTGCTATGAATCATACTCCAGTAGCCAGGCAAGGAGCTTACAAGCAATGATTGAATTCCCTACCGCACTTAATATCGGCCACAAGCGGGAAACAAATGACATCCCAGTTACATCCCAGTTATTTCCCCCTTTTCAATTATCCTAGCATTTAAATATCTTTTTCCATCAACCCTCCCCTCCTGTATATTAACGTAACATATAATATAACGTCTATTTTCACAGTTCCCGTTCATCCCACTTAGGTGGTCTGCTTACCGAAGCGTAGACGGACGCCTTGGCCGGGCTGCAATCGGCGCTGGTGAACGAGAAGATGCCGTAGAGGACGCCGTCCAGCGAGAAGGCCGAGCCCTGGTCGCCCTGGAAGTGTGCGGCTCAACATTTATCAATAGTGCATCTGAGTTTGTATGCACTTGTGGCACAATACAATGTTTATATGTCGAAAACACACGAACATGACTTTGTTCGTGGGGGTAACGGGCTCCCCCGCTAGGTTAGCCCACTGTCCCGCGAGTCACTAAATGCAACCACCTCTAGGAAACAAAGTATTAAACATTTTATAGCGTAAATTGACAGCAACTAACGCGTATAAATGTAAGGCATGGGCAGCTCTTTGGCGTCTGAAGTAGCAAATGGTGCTACAATCCTTGCAGTTTGCAATAGTCTAAAATAATCTCCAATATGCCAAGTATACTTCACCCTCGTTGCGTTTACGGTCAATCACTTACCCATTGTGGGAGATAAGAATTTATTTTACGGTTCAAAAGTAAGCATCAATGACTGACCAGCCAGGGAAAGGCTAAGCTATTAGATGACGGGTCCCTGCTGCACTTACGCTGCAGCCAGCGTTCCCCGCGTCGGGGTCTGCGGGGTCGTTGAGGGCGCACATGCTGCTCTCGGGGTGGAAGTTGCTCGGCCGGTTTTGGATGCAGAAGTCATCCGACCGCAGCTCCTGCTGTGCGCCCAACAGCACCTCCGAGAACGCACACGAGGCTGCAGCGGGCGTGAGGGACAGAAGAGACATCATCATGATGCCCAGTAGGTGACCAATGAAGATTTTTGGGGAAGGTACACACATCAGGTTGGTTAAAAGAATTAAAGAATAACAATATAAGTTTGAGTCTGTTGTCTCCAAGTGTGTTCTTGTTGAGGTTCGTTCCATTCACCCTTTTTAATGTTGGCACAAACTTGTGCCAATATCATAAACAATTGTGTTACTGACATTATTTTCAAAAAAGTGTGAAAACTAATTATACTCTGTAAATGTTATGCACATGTATTTGAAATGTCACCATGATAATGTCAAGCATTGTGAAATTATTAAACCAATCCGTCCATCAAAAAG
Organism: Streblospio benedicti; assembly: GCA_019095985.1. NCBI lineage: Eukaryota > Metazoa > Annelida > Polychaeta > Spionida > Spionidae > Streblospio > Streblospio benedicti. The sequence continues at coordinate 14,551,212 of CM032665.1, forward strand.
GTATCTGTTATATATAGTGGACTGTAATTGCTTGTAAGCAATTATGACTCAAAACGTTGTTTCTCGTCATGTAATTGTTACAAAGATATCAACAATCAAACTATTACCTATTCTTATATATGACAATAACAGTTGACAAAAAATGATAATTGAAAAATGCTGGTGCGTGTCTTTTATTTTACACACACCAAAGTGATGTGGTGAACTCACCTTTGGTTCGAAGATTATTACTTTTAAACTTCATATTTCTACAAAGCTACCTCATGCCCATAAAAACACTCACTCTCTCACACTCACACGCACGCGCACGCGCACGCGCACACGAACATGCACACATACACACAAACACACAGACCCCCCCTCACACACACAGACACAAACACACAAACATCGGTACTCACCATGAGTAGATCACATCACGTCACATCACACTCTAGCCACACTGCATCAGCCACCACCCCGCTCTACTACTGACCGCACGTCCTGCCCCAGCCCGTGAGCCACAACAAGGCGCCGTCGGCCGGGCGCTCGGTGGGCGCCAGCACGGCGCGGCCCACGCCGCCGCCCACGGCGATGTCGGTCGTGGCCTCTACCAGCGCCAAGTCGTACTGAATCATCTCGCCCACCACGGCGTAGTTCGGATGCTGCCCGCAGAGAATCGACGTGTTGTTGTGTTAATAGGAATCTTTTAAATGTGTCATTTGGAGTGCTACTGCCGTCACCACACGTTTTCGTAGACAAATATAGTATTTGCGTTGAGGGTTATTGTCATGATCAAGAAGCACTTTAACTGAATTAGATTGTACAAAGGAGTAGCATATTGAAAGTTGTTTTACAGGGGACTTGTATGTAATACGAATTAATTCCAGTCTTTATATTTTATATTCAAAGGCAATCTAATAATTTTAATTGCAGAACTTGAAGACACCTTTTTGCAAACTCAAATCCTTCGTGGTCGACTTCCACTGCTCCGCAACCGTAATTTAATTGCACATAATAGGTTGACAGTTATATATAATGTGAAATATCCCACTACATTATATACCCTAATACATACCCTGGTTACACTTGAAACATTATATCGCTGCCTATCCTCATCAGTGCGGTTCATACTTCCGAACGACATGGTAAAGGCACTGAAAATAGTATCAAGGTTAGTGATGTTCTAAAAATGGCCAAAACTTTACCTGAATAACAACAAGAGCTGGTAGAATGTAGTAATTTCAAGCTGGGTGAGAACTGTATTGACTAGCCAGTGTGTTGTTTCCATGGCCGAATGGATAAGGAGTTGTACTCGAAACCAGACGGTCGTACGTTCGATTCCCGGTCGGGTCTGGTGGTGGGGTTGTGCAAGCTTACCTCTAACATATTGCACATTGCTCCGTAGTACCTACACGTAATATAGGTACAGCGTATAGGGTCAGTCAAGTGAATGGTAATGTGAGTAATTGGCACACGTGTTCTACAGCAGCAAATGCTACATCATGTTATATGTTCCCCAGGGAGTTGAGGAAGGTAAAAAAAATGAATGCCAAAGACGCCAATGACCTGGTGAAAATGAGTACTCCCGGATAGTGGACTATAAACTCATTTATGACATTAGGATGTTGTTACCTGCCGCCGCCGCACGTGCCGGCCGTGAGCGCGTGACGGCAGGAGATGAGCACCACGCCGCACGTGTGCGACCCCGTGCTCGTCTGGTACGAGCCCTGGAACAAGGAGGGAAGTGCTAATTTTAGAACAGTTTAACCTCCACTTAATATTACCTTTGCAGAGGGAGAAATCCTACATGGTGACTATCTCACTTCGAAGATTTTTGTTTACAGTGCGACCACATAAATGACAAGAACCCAAGCACTAAAACTCTTAGTTATTAAGACCACTCTGTTCACCACCTACTCGGAAATCCTGTGTCTGTCTCTCCACACCGTGTGAGCAAATGTTCTTGGTCAAGTTATTATATACTGGTCCTAATCTTGATTAAGTGAGACAATGCGTAGAGTTGATCTCATTACAGTGGGGGTCTTTTTGTAGATGTGGTTTATTTGTAGGTGTGCCCTCTTTGCAGAAGACGTGATTTTCCCTCTATGCCTACTAGAGCTCCAACCATCACACACACATATACTAATATATACAAAGTAACATTTTAGTATAGCTATGGCTTACGGTGCGCATTGTTCAAGAGCATTTCCTTGTACCTACCATGAAGTCAAAATCTTCAATTTCCACCGGGATGGCGTTTACCACATGTCGAGTCGGGGGCGGTAATGCGAGAGCGCACGGTATAAGCAGCAGTAGTGGGAAGAACATTACGACAACTTCAAGCCTGTAATTGCTAATTCTACACCAATGTAACACTGTAATGACGGGCACTAGCAATACTTATCAGATAGGGTATCGGCTATTTATATAGTATCTCCACATATCAGGCATTACTCACAGCATAAAACATGCGTCTCTCTGATACCAGCTCAGGCTGTCTTCACAGAATTGATAGCATGTTTTTTGTTCCTGGTGTCCTAGATCCTACCTCACATCGTTGACAAGGTTGTGACATTGAGTTTTCTATCTAGTAAAGGGTTTGTACTACACGTGTTGTGTCTATTTCCAGGAAAATTTGGGCATGTCTAGTAACTATACAATTAAGCTATTTTCTCAGAATTGAGAACACTTAACTTGTGTTATGTGGTAGGTGTTAGTTTTGGGCTCAAGAGTCAGTTCTATTTGCAAATCCAGTGGTCTGCATTAATCACATTTTACTATTGACCGCAATTAACCTTTTCAAAACTAATTGTAGTGGGCATGGAAAGGAAACGAGTACTTGATGATAGTGATTGATTTGTAAATTGTAATTGTCCCCGTATGCATTGAACATTTTAATTTTGTCCTCGCATTCTTCAAGCTGTCAAGCTGTATATGTTGACTGTACATTTTATAACGCCGTAAATAACGTTGCAATTGCATTTATACAACACTTCACTAGGATCTGATTCTGAATCTGCAGGCTCCAAAGATGGAAAAATACTCAACGGGAGATAAATGAACTAATTCTAATATTTTACTTATGTTATCTAGACAGAAAATCAGGACAACGGAATAATCGTTTGTATATAGTTCATTTATTTGAAGAAAAATATCTTTTAGATAACTATTTATAATTCATTGATTTGAAAATATAAGCAACATCTTTATATATATATAATTCAATGATAGATTATGCTAAATGCTGCAATATGAATATTAATATAATAGATTTAGAAAACATTATGCAAATGATTGTATTTGTTGAATGCAATTAATTGCAATACAAAATTAATGGATTTTTATCATAAACGTGTATGTTAAATGTGTATTAGGGAAACGGCCCAACATTCAATCAAAATGTATAATGTTCATATTACATTGATGTAAAAATGTGAGAATATGACTAAAATCTGTCACGTTACATCGGAGCAATCTTAAGAAGCCGTTATGTTTTATCGACGTGACATTCCATTCCGCCCGTCGTAGTCGCTTTGCATGTTAACACTCCCACCAAAAAATTTAAAAAAATGCGTGTTTAAAAAAATGAAATTATAATACAGGGGGTCTTTGGCGGAGAGCATTCTTGTAGGCATATCCTTAGATTAATAGTAATATTCAGTTGACGAACAGTCAGTTATCTTGGGGGTTTACGTTGTGATTTCAATTTTCAGATTGTTGAGTATCGTCGATGAAGTAGCATATAGGCCTGCGTTTGAACAAAACTTTGCTAACATCTTTATTTTTGTTCCATTTATTGGGATAATAATGAAGGATTTGATAGTTTTATTTTTATGTTTTATTGTTATGATAATTTTCTATATGAGTTTGAATAACCACGGGTATCTCTCTGCTAAGACATTCAAGCAATTTCTCTCTGTGAGCTGCACCGGCGGGACAGTTCAACTGCATAGCAACAGAACAAATGTATGCCAGAAACAAGTAACCTTTACATAAATTGCACTTGAAGTATGAAATACCTATATATTGTATAGATGAGTATATTAAAGATGTCAACAATTGACCCAAAGAAAAATATTTTTTACCGGCCCTCGTTTCATACATAGCCTTAACATAAAACTGTTTAAACATACATTTCAAAATCAAACATTACAATTTGTAATCCGTCGTTGCTGTATAGATTACACTCATTTCCATATAAACCCACTAAGATGTTCAAATTTCATTTCGAATCTACCCCATCCCCCACCCCCAGCCTCGGCCGAAGGGACCCGCCCCTCCACTTATCCTCGCCCCACCAGTTTACAACCCAAATCATAAATTCATTTCGTTTTGTTCGACAGCGAGGTGTGAATTTTGACAAGTGTGGCGCACTTTGAAGTCGTCTGCTGTAAGTGGTGATCGGGCAGGTGAAGACGCTAGTTATGGGCTATCATGCGCCATCATCGCAACACGGCCAAACACACAGCGCCCCAAACACGCCGCTGATGGCCTTTAGTAGCGCTTCCACCCTCTCTAATAACAGGCCGACCCGCCCGACACTTCCATTCAAACGCTCGCCCCAAGGGATGATGGAAACACGGGGGTAGTCGAAGAGGTCGTAAAATCATAAGAAGCTCTTTCACCCTTGTACATTCTTTGAATTTTTCACCACTATTATGACAGCTAGCGATCGATGGGGCAGTCAGATGAGGAAATGACAAATGATGTGTCGGGGACGAGAGAAATCATCACCGGTGGCAGGAGACGGACTGCGGTGAGATCCCCGTAGGAGGCCATCGTAGTCGGGGCGAGGCTTGGGGGCCAGTAGACGTAGAGGGCATTCGTGCGGCGAGCCTAGAGCTATGGCATGTATATGATCAATCAGGCAACGACCACATCGTTGATTAGCTAGATTTATTGACTGCTAATGAGCGATTTAGTAACCAATGTAAGCGTGCCTACTGCTTTATAGGCAACGGTTTGACAGAATCAGTTTGAACTGGAGAGATGAGAGTTTGTCTATATTGTACTTGACTGCTTGTCTACATGTTAACGGTATCGTTGTACATACTGTATTTATAACCAAAATTTAAAAATTGCCTATGCCAGGCATCCTGTGCACTGCACTTGTAATAAAACAACAAGATAACCAGGCCGATTTGAACCGGTATCATGACTTTGGTAATATTTTGTGCGTGTGTGTGTGGGGAAGGGGGGGGGGGCAATAGCAAGTGGCTGACAGGGCGTGCAGGTTACAGACATTAGAATTCCCTGATATTTCTTTGTTAAAATGAGCATGCAATATTTTCGCTTTACTGCCACATATTTCATGTTCGCTTACTTCACTGGGACTTCTTGTTTGACACTTATCCCCCCTCACAAACATTCTTAAAAGCAGTAATGGTTGCATTGACAATGTTCCCCATCTCTGGGCCATCAGCTATGGTCATTATTTCATATGACAGTTGAGCATAGGTAGTCTCGATTTACATACATAAGTGCCACAACAATTAGATATAAGGTCATTAGGATCTCTGATGAAGCCATCAACTGACATTTATCGTGATTCTGCCTTCAAACGTCATCGCCGCCGCCGCGTCGCCATTAGCATATTCATGAGTTAATGCCACCAGTCTTGTTAGGCCAGACCAAGTCAACTATCTGATTCATGCATTAAAGGCAGCCAAGTCTGATTCGAATAGACATCTCACTTCAGGGAAATATTCAACAGTCAATTATACATCGCGTCAAGCATGATGTATGAAACGCAACATACAAATAAAATACGCCTAGCCTATTTGAATTCAGGTGTATCCCTATGAGCACCCGGTCACAAGCACCAAACGTTTCCCTCTGTCTGGCCCGGGCCCGCCCCACCGTTTACTCCACGTCGCTGATTACTACCCGCCCGGGGCGCGGACGCCTCGGCAGCCCCGGCGTTTACATTATGGCCGAAAGATGAGGTATTTATGCTAAACCGGGCGATTTGTTTGAATCGTGAACGTTGGGGCGGACTTGTTGATTTTGTATGATATTGTGTTTGGATGTCACTGCTTCAAGATGATTTTGTTTCGGCGATGATAGACCAAAGTGTAATGAAAAATTGCTGATTCCTGTAGTTGTAATTGCATGATAGTAATAAATTACGTAGGCTTTATAATTAAATCTTATAATATGTCGCATACAGGAACAGCAGTCATGATGCTGAAGGAAATATTTTTAAATTTCAACGTATGACGTGTGGTTCATATCAATTACAACAAAAATACCTTGTGAAAAACACCCTCTCAAATTAGACATGGACATCATTATTGTAAGGCCATCTATTAAAAAAGAATGCACATATGTTGCCGGATGAAAATAACGATTGCATTGACCACATTCCCAGCAATTATTTCAAACATACACCAATAATCACTTTCACTCCCTAATTCGTCAATGGCCGTTAATAATTCGCCCACTATCCTGATACAGTTATCACCCATGAGATACCTCTCCACGGTGTACATATCAATAGTGCTGATACAACTTACAACTTCCATCTGTTTCTAGTCGCCAGCAAAACCAACGAAACAAGGCCCCTTTATTCACAGATGCCGTGCAACATCTCTCAGAACCCACTCAAAACTGTTTTCGAACTCGTGATGCAACTATATATAAGTGTATTAATAATGTTCTCTGATATTACTAATATAAAAAAGGCTACCAGGAAAATGTTAATAAACAGCACACTGCTCGCTGAAGACATTGACTGCTCTCACTCTGCAGTCGCACTGTACACGTGCGTCCATCTGTGTCTGATTACCACCAAAACAAGCCCGTCCCTATCTTCACAGGCGGCGCGGCGGTGACGTACTCAACCAAAGACTCCTGCGTGAAATCATCGCTCCATCTCCGCTCGCCGATAGGACTCATTTGGCCAATTTGCGTGCACAAAGGGCCCGCAGTGTTTGACAGGTGTATCATGACTAATCAGCGGTGTTGTTCCACCCCTGGGATCACTCAGTGGGCATCATTAGAGTCGTCTGGAGCGCGCACATGGCCCACTCCTGCCGGGGACCTGGACGCACGCTGACGGCGTCCCGGGGTTTGGGGCCCGCGGACAGGCGAGCCTTTATCTGGTGTCAAATTATTGTGTCCCTGAGTTGAATTATTGTTTTACCACCAGCAACAGCGGCTTACAGATTAGAATTCATTAGTGAGGCCACATGAGACCGGACGTTGCTGGTGATCGTGTGAGTTTGCTTGATAGTGTCATAGTGTCATAGTGGCATCTACGTAGTGATAAAGCGCTCGTGTTTGCTCAGATATGCTCCTCAGTGGGTAATAATTGTTATTGGACCAATCATAGTAAGTATATACTGAAATATTCGCTCAAAACTGCAACAATGCTGAAGTTGGCATGTGCCATATGTTCCATTATATTTAAACACGGGAAAAGATAGGCCTACTTAGATTTTATACAAATTACTGAAATCTCAAAGCAAGGTCCTGTCAATATTGATAACTTCCGAAATCGTATTGCTCATGAACACAGTGGGTACTCTGGATGGAAAGATCATTTTTCTAAGATGGATCAACAAAAACATGACTATTGTTAAATTGCATACCACATTGACTCAATTATCGTCGATGAGTGAAACAGAACGCACGACATGAAAGGCGGACCACTTGACCACGTGTAAACAAATGGCCGGCAAATGGGGCGTGCAAATCGAGTTCTGTTTCCAAACAAAGGTCATTATGGGGTCGCCACTGCTAATGCGTGCTGAGTGCAAAGTGGCCGTGATTAATCCATAGGGATTAAAGAGTTGGGGGCGGGGGTTGGAGAGACAAAGTGTTGTTTTTCTCTCCTCTCCCGTCTATTCTGTTCCTTCAATGATGTTGGTGTTGAAATGGCCATATTAAGTGTCAGAAGGGCTTTCTTTGTTGAACTGTGTTCATTGCGTAATTGGTGGTGAGATAATAGATGGTTTTACGGTCTTTAAGTCACTGTCGGTTGTTTGCCCAACATTTCAAGTGATAACTGCGTCAACCAGTGTTTGAGTTTAATGGGGAAACTTTCACAATCGCCGCTATGTTTGTTGTACGCCGATTATATATGACGTGGTGTTAGTTCTACAACTGGATCATTGTTAATCAACCAGTACAGATAAGATAAGTGAAGAAACAAACAGAAGTGCAATAATTGTACAGATCAGCGAATCGGATGGAGCAGATCTTGGTGTAATTGCAAGTATTCCATGTGTATTGAGAAAGAAGTGATTCGTCTCATTATTGCAATTCATTTTCACTGTCCTGGTGTGTTACGTGTGCATAAAATTCTAATGTTAAAACAGCAGCTTTTTAATCAATGGTAAATTTCACAATGGGTCCTTGATTCTGTACTGATATATCTACTAAAACAGCATTCACTCCCGATGGGCCACATACATGAACCGCAACAAACATCAAAGTTTTAAACTAGTTAGTATCAAACGGCAAATATCCGCCAATTAACGGCAAGATTTGAGGTGTAAATGATCTTGTCATGTCCATTATGGCACTTCCTTAAATGGCCCTCTATCGCCAACGGACCCGTTTAACTGATAACTAGCGTGGACGGGCTGATAGCGTCCCCCACATAAAGGCATAAACATCATAAACGGGACAATGCAACAACTACCTAATGGCAAAGTGAACTTCCGGTGCTAACAGACCGATGTTAGACCAAGATGGTTGTATAATGTGGAATTGCAGAGAACAAATAAAATGCTTAAGATAATGAAGAAATAAATTTATGGTCCATTGTCATTGATTATGTTTCTTATAGGCTTTTAGATACGTACACATTCCTTTGGTAGCTATTTTCTAGGCCTATGTTATCGTAGAAAGACTGTCCTTTGATGTTTTGTGCTGCAGTCATGCCTGTTGTGTGGATTTTTGCATTTTTATAGAGTATTGCCGTCAACTGGTCTTCTTCGCAAAAGAAGCATACGAAATTGGATTCAATAAGCACACTTTCACCCAGTGCTTATTGTTTTACACGCAGCATCCAAGACCCCGAGCATACTATAGATATATGTGTGAAATCAGTTTGTCACGTTAACACGGACAGCATGCACGTGTCTAGTGGCACATCCAAAGGGGTTTTGTCGCACAAACAATTCTGGAGAAACATTCACTCATGTGGTTTTTATATGACTTATGCGAGAAATGATCAAAAGTGGCGACAGAGAGAATTGTTTCTGTAGAGTGGATGCGGCTATCGGTTGTTTCAAATGATCATCACCGGAACCGCAAATGAGGGTCGCGCACTTGCCACGGGAAGTAGCAATCTTATCATGTGGGTCAATTTTGGTAACGAATGTTACAGAATCAAAGTCAAATTCTATGCATTCCTATCCTGAGCTAACGTTTAAATGCTCGGCGCAGTAAGTATCGTACATAAACAGCATTCTTGCGCGTAGCCATAAACGGACGTCATCACTGCGGCATTCCACGTAAATCGTGCACGTCCGCACTGCAACAGGTCATCAATAAAAGAGATCAATGCGAGATTAGTTACCACAGGCTCCCTGACCGGCTTTTCCGGCCCTTTGATGTGCTGTTTAGGACTCATTTGGCCCAACTGGACCTTCATTACCACACATTAGGGACCACGCTCGCGTTAATGTTGTCGTTTGGTTGCGTAATTCGGTCACTTGTGATGTATTCTTCCGCCAGGGGCGCTTTCTATTAGACCATCGCTCGTAATGGTGAAAAGAATAGGGCTAATGAATAGATTACATGTCCCATGCGTGGAAAGGGGTTAAGTAAATAGGATATAAACAATAATAATGTGAAAGTGATGAGAGGAGAAATTAGTTCCTCGGGCCATGAGAAATTGAGACTTCAGACACCTCGATTTGCTGCAGTCACCTACTTTGATTGTTGTCTTCATTGTTTCACAATGACATATTTGTTTTCTTGATTAATACTTCCTTTTTGACACATTCAAGCTGTACTAGTACCGTTGTAATCACACCTAATTTCAAATGATAACATGAATGCGGCGTACGATTAAGAACAATTAGTAGGAGCTAGGTAGGCCTATATTTGTCATTAAGTTTTGCAGTTCTATTAATATTGGGATTCGTTTACAATACAATAATCAAGTAACATTGAGCAGAACAATATATTATCTATAGAGTTGAAAATTATATCATTAGATTAATAAATAGACTAAAATCTACCATAACGGACTTTTGTTGATGGTACAATTTACCACACACTTGACCATCGGTATATTTGAGGCTGACTACATTCAATTTACAGCCTATTTAAAATGACCATGACAAATGGCCTGTATATGCGTACACCTATAAGAATACATAAAATGGAGTAAATCAAGTCAAAATCGCAAGTCCAAAGAGAGAAAATTCCAACTGTACATCATGCATTAAAAAATGAAATCGGGATTTGTATTATCATCCAACAACAAACACACGATGAAAAACAAACAAATGCAAGTCATACGGTAAATGATGCAATAATACAAGTGCATAGCTCAGCATGCATCTAATTACAACTTGCAGAATAAACACACAAATTACAAGGCTCCAAGAATGCAGTCAATGAGGGGCGATGGGCGATCCAGATTTGGCGGCACACAATGCTGCACCTTGCCGCCCTATCATCCCTCGCTTTGATCACCGTTTATTGCTCATCTGGATCGCATGATCCGCCATGATCCAGATGATCCAGATTACTACGATTCCCACGTTTCCACACATCACCAGGATTGTGAACGGACTCATTTGTGGTCAACACGCTAATGAGATGGCAGATTAGTGAGACATCACACGAGCGAGATTTTCCCATGACATGGTTGTTGCTTCACTGGCAGCACCACGCGTAGATGTTTTTGTAGCATATTTTCATAAATCCATCTACTGATAATACGTGGAGACATGTACATGATGTATGATTAAATGATTCAAGTGTTCATAATACAGTAAACGCACTGATACAATCGAACACCTCTCTTTACTTTCATCACGAGTAAAGTTCATATTGATTTTAATTTCACTGGCAGATCCATTTTTAATGGGGAGGGCGTACTTAAAGGGGGATCTCATGGATTGCGTACGCCACAATATTTGGTTTTGCGTAAATTAATCCAGTGTTCAGTGGCATATTTCACGTTTATGTTGGTTAGCTGCAAATTTCGAAAAAACGATACCAATGAACGTTCATGAGTGTAAAAGGGAGGTATCACGGTAGGCTTCTGGATACTCACCAGGAAGCTGTTCTCATTTACTGCGTGCATTTGTGGTACACCGGTGTGTGCGTAGGCCCTACGTGTGTGTTTAAAGCATTTTAGTACTTGCCAGTGGCTTCCAATAATATGCTACAGTTAGTGAGTGTGTTGTTAATATATGGAAACTGTCATTCCTTTTAACGTTAGTATGCTGAATTTACTAAGAGATGATGTACATTTTGTCACGCTCCACCAGGGGGGTAAGGGGGATGGGGGTCGGTCAAGTTTAGGAAATTCCACTTTTTTGTGGGTCTAATATTTGATCGCGTGCGCTAAAACTTTTCAAATCACAATTCCACTGTTTACTGTTTGAATGTGGCATTAGAAAGACACACAGCATATTTCACACATTAATTGATATTATGATCTATACTCCTGGTACAATAGAACCTCCAATTAGGACCACCTCTATAATGAGACCACCTCTATGATAAAAACACTTTTCACAGTCCTAAACGTTCATGAAGGTACCATAATTGAACACTGTATAGAGACCACCTTTCTACTGAGACCACTTAACACGGGTCCCACAAGTGGTGCTAAAAGAGAGGTTCTACTGTATATAATAAATATTATTTTAAAATTATTATTTTTAAATAAGCAATATTTGAATACATGCCGCAAAAGACTGCGTAGATATTCTTCGATTATGTCAAACGTGATGTTTCCATCTTTTGGGGGAAAGTGGGGGGGGGGGGCGGGGTCAAGACAAAATAGAACACTGTTCCGCTTTTGCGAAGCGTGACAAAATGTACATCATGCCTAAGTAGACCCTACGTATATTTGGCTGAAGACTTTCTCTTTAAATTACATATCATAGATACATAAAATACGATTATATTAGAATACACCACATAATACACCCACATCAACCTAACTGAACCGTCACTCTTTCAGCAAACTCATTGAAACTGCACGCTTATAAATACTAGTGATTCTGAATAATGCATTCTCAAAGTTTGTATTAAATCTCACTGGCATATCCATTTTAAGCGGTTGGGGGCGCATGTATCGGATCTCGGGGTTGTGTACGTTAGCACAATCAATATGGGAATATAGACCCATTTGAAGAATATTTTGGCGGGAATAGGAAGGAGCTCCGTATGCCCCCTGTCTATGAATGATGATCACGAGCGTTGAATGCTTAATATTGTGTACGTCTGTGCCTCTCCTAATGCATACAAGCTTGACTGCCGACACAAATCAAAATTTACCAATGCGTTTAATTAAACACACAGTTGTAAATTTGCCTGTAATTGTCCGTAAGTGTTAGTGATAATGGGGCACATAACTGTCATCCTTATCATCACAACAAGACACGACCAAGGTCTGGTAACAGATTATTGTTCTATCTTAATCAGTTCCTTTCAAGAAGTCGATAGCTAATTGTCGACGGCATAACTGTTTGATAATTGAATGATTGACCCGTTCACCAATCAGCACTCGCGATTTGGCGCCGTTAATTGGATCAACACGTCAGCCTACATCCACAACGATCGCAGCTTGGAATGATAGAGTTAAAATAGCCACCAAAAGGCTGAATCTGCAGCCATTTTGTCGTCTGTCCGGCGAGAGTGGCAGTTTAAAGGAACAGGCCACGCCCGAGTGGAACGAGGGATAAAACGGTCAACTACTTGCGCTTTCCAAAGCCTTGTTTAGTGTTAGTTTTGACTTTGAGATCACTTGATGCCATTCAGATAGGTCAGAGGTCAGGAAGCAACATACTAGGGTGGTCTAAGTGTGTGAAATGAGGCAGCTGGACTAGCAAGGATCACGTGAGTGGACAAACTTGGAGTAGGCATCAGACGTCATTTGTGGATAATATAGCGGTGACTGACTGGATTGGGTTACTTGATCTTTGATGTTACAATGGATGTATAAGGAACTAACGTATATACAACACACATTATAAGCTACTCGTGGTAGTCAAGAGTTTAACTGGTGCAACTATCCATACGGATTTTAAGTAAATTAGAAGTGGAAAGTTAATGGAATTGGTTAATATTCCCTTTTAAAAAACATACACAAGTAAAATAATATTGAATGTGCATATGCATTAGGCAAGCACCGGCTTTTATTAAGAACCCTTCAAGACTCGTAAAAATTCATTCAAATTGATGGAGATGCTACAGCCTCCGCACCACCCACCCCCTCCCGCCCCAGTTGCGGGCACCTACCCTGGTCCCGGAGCGGGCGGTCACGGGGGCCCCGAGTCGTACGTGCACATCGGAACGCGGCTGGACGACTCTCGGGGCGAGGACGAGGCGGGCTGCGAGGGCTACACACCGCCGGGCTCCGAGTGCGGCGACCTGGACGGCGAGTACTGCACGACGGGCAGCAGCGGCGCCAGCGACCAGAGCACGCCACGGAAGGTGGCGCCGGCGGGCGGCGGCAGCGGGCAGCACGGCAGCCACCGTGAGTATAGCGTTTCTGTCTAGTGTGTATTTTTTGCTGTAGTTTAACCGCGCACACGTTAATGTGCACTCGTACTAATGATATCAGTCGAAAGTGGATAGTGTCACTGATATTGATAGCAACACTGTTTAGAGTTCTACATGAATGTCCTCTCATGTAAAAGCCTGCCCATTAACGATGGTCCAGCTTCAAGATTTGAAATCTGTCCTGGGATTTTCTTTTGTGAAAATCGTATTTATGGTACTTTCTTGTCTTGACAGGTGAGTCAAATGTTTTAAGCTGGCTCGCAATGGCTCACCCACACGACTAGTGTCTGGTATAGTGAAATATTTGTGCAGATTCGTGGGTGAAAGTGTCCATTTGGGGTCATATGCTTTGGTACGTCAGAAACCCACCTTTGACTGGCCCTTCTGTATTGAGTTGCCCTGTTTTCCGTCACGTACATTGAGGCAACCCTTCTTCGATCCGCGTAACAGTCTTGAAATTTTGATGTTCACTCCACGGTTTCATAATGAATCTGCTTCATTTTTTAAATGTGCCTATCTTCTGGTGTAAATATGGGAATCAACGACCACGTCTTTCCACCCTATTTATACCAAGAATGTTCAGTGTACATTTGCGAATTCCTCCTGACAGCACATTGCATGTGAAAATGTCATATCGAAGGTTTTACATGGTTCAATGTTTATGTATTTATTAGTATTCGAATCAAACAGTTTCAAATACAATTCGACACATAGTAATGTTAATATTCTTGCACATGTGATGTGCACGTTTCAAGATTTTTAGAATAGGACTATAGGTGGACAGAATTCGTTCCGCAACTTGAAGTGTGATTTTAAGATATCTACGTCTAAAAGTACACGGGAACATGTAAATTATAAAACGTGTGTAAATTTGGCACATACATGTACAGCAGAACCATCTTAGGTGGGCAACTTAGAAAGAAGTGAAAATCATTCACATGGACAAGCTTCAATGTACAATGTGTTTTATAAGGACGTATTTTCCGCCAATGTTCAGCAGTTTTTACATAAACGGTCATGTACATTGTGGACTAATTTGACCAATTTGGTTTACCTGGTGTCCGCATAAAGTAAGATATATTGTAACTTGATTTTAATGCGTTGTGTATACGACTAAGTAGAGTAACGTTAGCCACCAATCTTCTATAACAATTGGAAACTACTTTGAACATAATGAAGCCATTATTGCAATTGCATACAGTTATCACTTAATTCCCCCTAAACGTGGGTCCATTTGTGTAAATAACTTACACGGGCAAGGGTCAAATTAAGCTGTTACCATAATTGTTCCCAGAGGCAAAACACTCACGAATGTAAACATTATTCGTTTCTGTTGATATACATGTACTGTTATATGAAGATTATTCATTCATATTATCTGACTGTAGATGTTCAATACAAGCCATGACCTTTGTAACAATAAAAATTAGTATTCATGTACAAACAATTAAAATCTCGCCATTTCATTTGTTTTCAGCTCCGTGGCAACTACGAGTTAATTAGTTACAGGTCATTGGGTTGAAAGAGTGAATGTGTGAGTGATTAGCATTTTGCTCTGAATGTTCTGTCATTGGAAGTATACGCATTGATCAATATGTGTGCCAATGACCCGATGAAAAAAAATGTAAAGTTATGAGACCTTAACACGATTATAACCCCCCCCCCACACACACACCACATTTTACATAATTCACAACGTCTCGTTCCATGGGGATGGTGGTTGTAAAAATCTAGCATTGATAAGATTCATCTACTATCAATGTTCTAATCTGCAAGTAATTAACACCTGTATAACAACAGGAAATTTTAGTTCCACCATATCTTTGATGTTGACTCAGAATCATTATCAACACGGTGTTACTTTGCATTGTTGCGTCATTGGACTAAAGTGGACCCAGACCTAATCAGCGAACAGTTGTAAAACCTAATAAGACACAATCTTGTCATGCTGAATATAGTCGTATCAAATCTTCTGCGGACACTTTTGATTATCAAGTTTAGCATTTATCAGTGGAATCTTGCGTATAATGGTCACCTGTCCTAATACGAATAGGTTTGGCTTAAGAAAAATACTTTTCAAACTTTGTGATACACATATGTATATGTGTGTTTCTTATGCATGCAATTGCACTTTAGATTATTGTATAAAACTTTCAACAAACTTGTCTGAAGACACAGCATCTAGACCAGGTCCATATACACCATTCTAATTTAAAATCTCATTATTACACTGACACACCAGCAAACCGTCAAACATTATAACTCTTGAGTACTTTTAATCAGCTACAGTACACCAAATCCACCCAGATTCTGCACACACGACACACCAGACGATAACACAAACGAGGAACAAGCCGATCATTGTCTATTTCACGACCGGCCACCCCTGCTGCACCTCTCCTAATTACCCGTCAACCTTCAGATCCCGGGTCCCGTGGGATGCCCGCAATAAGTGGCATCTATTACGTTGTTTACGTTCCCGTCATCAGTGCTTACCAGCTGCCTGTGATCTTACACGTCCCTGGGCGACGTTCATTAGCACCGTCGTTTCAAATGAGAATGTCTTAGCGGCCCATTGATCGCTCCGTCGACGAACGCTAACCAGTCGGAACCGTGAGTGCCGCGGGCGTTGTTCACGCTCCACGATGCGATCATCTGTGTGGAGCGGGCACACCCATGGTAAGGATGGATTCTACACTCTTGTCAATTACGACCAGAGGTTGTCTTTGTTACCGTAAGTTTATTTCGTAAACAGCAATGTCCTTCCTTTAACCACCACACACCAAAGACCATACTTTAAAGTGTCATTCTGTTACTCAAACCCGTTTAATGTGTAACACACGAATTCCGTATTTTAACCCCCACCCGGTTCCTGTTTAAAATTCAAATGTATATGTATTGATATGAGTGGGATACGTTTATAATAAAAACACTCCTGATACTGACTTTTAAAATCTTATCGCCCAGGTGTGGATGGGGGTAGAATCTGTAGATTGTGATTGAAACGGTTGATACACATGTAATACGTTTAATCTTGTGGTGTGGGAAAACCAACTAAAATCTACCAATAACACTTTTTAGATGTGTTTTCCCAAGTAGCCAAAATTAACACAATCTGCGTTTTTAAATGCCACCAGGACACGTTAACTCATTGTTACACATGTACAAAAATCATCAACTTTTCAAACATGACCGCCATCAACTATAGCACATCTCACGTGCGCATGCGCAAAAAGCGATAAAATGGCGGGCAACTAAAAAAGAACAGAAAAAGCAGGCGACAAATCTGCTGTACACGTAACGCTCATAACTCTATCACTGGCTCCGATAACGACAAATTCACTTAACCCCACAACCTGACAGTCATTTGCCATACGGACGCCCACTGATCTAGCTTCTTATCGCCCCGACAAATGGTGACTGGCTAATGCATTCGGCAAAGGCCTGTCTTGTCGGCTGGCGACACGGCTCTGTCGCCGAGTCCCGGCCGGCGCCGTCTCGGGCCGGGCCGGTGAGGCGGGGGGTCCACGACGCCTCCCACATTGTTCTTTTCGTGTCTTTGTGCGTGCGGAGTTGAAAGAAGCTGTGTCTAAATTTATGTCTTCATGCGCTTGTTAAACCATCGAAGAAGACCACCTCTGTAAAGTGACTTTTAAAAAAAAAATCTGGGTCCACTTACTTTTCTATATTAACTACTGTGATGTTTATAGCATAACTATTGTACTGGCTGTCATGTTGGTCTATTTGTTGTAGAGGATTTGCTCTTATGCTCTTAGATACTTAGTACATGTATGCACATGATTGTATGACCAAGCATATACTAAATACATCAGGCCAGCCAGAATTCTATCTACTTTGTAGCAAGTTGACCGCAGCGTATGATAAAACAGGTCACAGTTAGAGAAATGTAAAGCTAGTCAATGAAACCAAAGTCCATCCAGTAATTTATATGAGTAGAATACTGTGCATCCTTTTTAGACGGGGTCTACAGACGTACTAGACTGAAGCTCGACACATGGTAAACACTGTATTAAGGCATTTAATGCATGCATGATGCACGATTTATATGAATGACAATCTATTATGAAGCTATCGTAATTCTAAAACTAAACATATATAACCACCATATGAAAGTATCCTCCACAACCCACAGAGCTGCTAGCAATATCAAAAATAAATAACCCGGATGTCGACATATTTCTTTAGGTTCCCATGCATAGAAACCACTAACATCTGGCATCAATCGGCCCCAAATGGATCGCCAATTGAGGTCCTTACAGCTGACAAATAGCTACTTATGGCAATTAACTTCCCAAGTCCCATAATGTCAATTTCAATTATCACGTTAAAATTTATCGAACCCTTTCCATGGTAGTCGCCTGTAGTAGACTATTAATGTGTCTGGCTGTATCGTAATAATTAACATTTTAATAGGTTAAAAGGGGTCACATGGGCGACTAGTAGGAGTCAATCTCTGTCACCAAAAAGCAGTCGTTTTAATGAACGATACCCCCTGATGTGGGTAATCGATTATGATTATGATGTAATTACAATTATTTATAATCATTGCCATTAGTTTCACCTGTAGCCGTAAGATTGATGAGGCGCCTCTTGTCTCTTCTTGCATGAGAAATAGATTATGTGGCTTCATGGGTTTTAATAGACCCATACACTTTAAAATGATAATTAAGTTTATTAGCAGTTTTTTGTCTTTTCGCTCGTTTTGCGTGTTTATTTGTTTGCTTTGTCACTGACATCCAGATAGTCTACTATCTATTTTTTTTTACAAAAGTAGCCTAGGAACGTTAGTTACTGACCTAACCTAATCTACAGTAATGACAGGGATTGTAGTAATGGTTAAATTGCAATACACAGTTAGGACTATACTGTTGCTGAGAACGGTGCTTCCGAGAATAGTAGGGCAAATGACCCAAGCTGAATAATGCACAATATTAAAGCAAAAGTCGCATTACATGTGCTTGCATGCATTAAAAAGTACTCTGTCAATTTAATGCACATATAGTTCACAGGAGGGTCCATTCCATTTTTTCTATATGGGTTCGCACTTCTTTTATCGACAAGGTTTTCGTTCGCTTGGTATACTAAGTTCGAAATGAGACACAACGCACGGATAGCATTTTCTCACGATATCATAATCTTACACCGTTTAATAACTTAATGGAATAACATTAAACTCGTACCAACACACCTCGTGTCCACAAGCATTAAATAAAATGTACGGAAGCTTCCAATGATCGGCCATCATCGCAACATGAATCAGCGCACCTGCCATAAAGCCTACACGGACCGCTTTGATCCCCCAATTCACACCCAAACGATATTTGCACAACCTCGCCACAAGGATCATCATATTGGGGCGAGACTAGTGGTCATAAGTAGCCAGAAAATGCACTTGGCGACCCGTGTAGATGTGGATTGTATCTATCGCTACTTCAGTTCCGGCAGAATCCTCCTTCGCTAACGACTATAAAACCACAAGTTGTTTTGGCGAAAACGGCAGCGCCTCCATTTTAAGAGGTTTCACTTCTTGGGAAGTGACGTGATTTGTCGTTCAGTCTACGACAGGCTTTTAAAAGGCGACCTACGACTGAAGTGATATCATTAGATGTAATAGATTCCCATGAGATAGCTGTTTGGTTTTTGCCTTTGACTTCTTGGTTTGAACAGTCGGTAGTAGATGTTTTGATTTCATTGTCACAGTTGTGGTTGACTGGTATTATTGGATAGTGTGGATATTCGAAAGTGTTAATTCCTCTTCTTCTAATATGGGAGTGAAACAGGAAGAAATCGATATTTTAGATGAGACAAGTTGTGTGTCAGGTAAATATAGTAAAAAGTTTTATTCTGGAATAGAGTCGGAATGTTACGTGTGTCATCTTTCATGCAGAGAGATTAAAGCTAGAACATCCACAAATCGGAATCTGATAGAGTATCCGCGAATTCTAAAATGGTTGATGTCCATGAGTGTTGGACAAATTAAAATTGTTTTATTATAATGACGAATTGTCAATAATTAATGATCGCAGAATTCCAGAGGAAAACAATTGTGCTTTCACCATGAATTGTAGCGAGTTACCTTTATAGTAATATATTTATGTGTGTTTAGGTGCGTGTTTGGAAGGAAAACAGAGTTTCTTGCTTTACTGCAGTTAACGCCATGGTGATAATAATCGCTCATCGCTCAACATCCACTAAGTTTCGTATTACCAATGCTTTCAAAATCATCTCTCATCCATTTACTTACATTTCATGGCACGTGTATATACGCACATATCTACCATGATTGACAGTAATGTTGGAGAAGCTTTAAAATGCTTGCTGTAAACGTACGTCGGGTTCTTACAACGCCCATCCCCTTGTTCTTGCAGACGCCTCCTCCTCTCCGCACCCCGGCGTGTCGCCCCTGGACGACCCGGCCTCGCGGCGCTACCGCACGGCGTTCTCGCGGGAACAGCTGGCCAGCCTGGAGAAGGAGTTCCTCAAGGAGAACTACGTGTCTCGGCCCAGACGCTGCGAGCTGGCGCAGTCCCTGGGGCTGCCGGAGTCCACCATCAAGGTAGGGAGATGCGTTCAGTTTCTTGCATTTGTACGCGAGGCTTCTCTTGAAACTTTGATCCTTCTATCCTCAATGATTGAAGTATGTAAATGGCATTTACTAAGAGTTTTTATGGTCATTCGGAAAACGCTATTATGCAACCATAAGCACGTCATCATAATAATATATCAAATGCCCGAAAAATCATATATGTAATTAATGACATTACAATGGAAATTGTAATAATAAGTCGCAGAATTCTACATAGAAACGATTGTGCATTTATCAGGAATACTTCGGAATAATAATCTTGAGTATGATCAATGTTTGTCTTTTAAAATGTAATATACATTTAAAGAATGACGAACAAGGGAAATTTTACTAATAAAACTGAGCGTTATAGTGATTGAAAAAAGACACACACAAAGTATTCTACTAATCCAATGCAAAATAGAAAGTTCAAAGCAAAACTGCTAAATATTGAAAACCAGTCAGGGTAAATCCAATATATGTACCTAATCCCGCTTTCTTCTCCCCCCACCAGGTGTGGTTCCAGAACCGCCGTATGAAGGACAAGCGACAGCGCATGGCGCTCGTGTGGCCGTACGCGCTGGCCGCCGACCCCAACATGTACGCCTACGTCATGTCGGCCGCCGCCAACTTCCAGGCCGCCGTGGGGGCCGGCGGGGCGCCGCCGCCACCGCCGGGCGCTCCCACAGCCCCGGGGGGCTCGCCTCCAGGGGCACCACCGCCGCCGCCTCCACTCTACCCACCCGTCAGCGGATATTATGCTGCCGCCGCCGCTGCAGCGAGTATGCAGGTGAGAATTGTAATTTAGTATTTTTGTTGGATCATTAACAAACGATTGGGCAATTAATTATACAAGGGCTTACGTTTCTTTAAAAAAATATTAGAATATGTGACAAGCCTTATAGCATGTATTTACTCACTTTGTTTAACCACGTTTCAATATCTGTTCCTTCAGGCCCGCGCGTACCCGCCTGCCCCAGCCGTGCCCACCAGCCACGCCACGCCGGCCTCCTCCTACCTGGCTGCTGCCGCCGCCGCCAGAGACTACGCCGCGGGCGGGGGTCACCCCCTGCTCGCCGCCGGCTTTGCCCCAGCGCCCCACCACCCGCCCACGCTGTGCCGCGCCGCCACCACGGGCGAGCCGTGCACGTGCCCTCCTGGAGGACTGCCGCCACCACCGCCACCACACACGCACTACCCCCACCCAGGGCTCCACCATCTAAGCGCTGCACATCCAGGATTATCGCATCTAACAGCACCAGGACTCAGCTCTCTAGCACTCAGCGGACTTGCTGCCACCAGAGAATCAGCACTTTCTAGAGAGTCGACACCCTCTTCTAGAGAGGCTGTGTATTCCAGAGATGCTGTGATTTCTTCTAGAGACACGCTGTCTACGTCACTCACCACGAGTAGCTCTTCTTCAGGCGGGTTGTTCAGACCGTTTGAGTCCAAGGAAAGCCCTAAATGACCTCGATGTACATTGAATTAAACATATCAATTTGCTATAATGATGGACATAATCTCAATTAAAAGATTTACCATGTTGCTATGCAGTTCTTGCCAATGATTTTTATGTGTGGAAGCTGTTCTTTTTTAAAGAATAGAATGTCATAACGATCATTTTATTCTGATGCTGCCAATGCTAAACGATGTGTGTATGTCACACGCTGCCACTATCGTGACGTCCAGTCCTGAGTGATCTCACATTTATCAATGAGTGAACGACTCTTTGCTTGAAATATACACTTAAAATGCCAATGTTTAAAAGAAATTGCTGCCTACAGCATAGCCACCAGGAGATTGTCTCATTAGCCTGATCATCTGTGCAGGCCCGCGGATGACAACTGTACTGATGACTGTTTGACTATTATTTATAATTACAGAACATTTGTAAATAAAATAACTAATAATGAGCACAGTGATAACAAGTAGGATTATGTGCGTGTATATGATGCAAATGAATCATTTTAGATGACAATGCCAATAGTGATGGTGTGAAATGGTAACTTACATGGTGCATGTAATGGCAAAATACTTGCTGATGACATGTACAAGTGTTTAGTGCTTACACATGTATGTGACGGATGAGTGTTTGAAAAATAGTTTAAATTTATGCAGCAAATTGCTATGTGCACCAAATTTACATTATTGTTTTGACGTAATGCCATTGATGCTATATCAAACACTAAATATTTGAATTTCTGCAGCATATATATTGAAATTGCTGTCTCCAGATGTATATTTGCTCGAAGTTGCAGTTCAATGTGCTTTGTGTCTGATTAATTTCTCATAGAATAATTCAACTACTGTATTGTAATATAATATATACTACATATGAATCTGCTATATCTGCTGGAAGCTGATCTTATACTATTGTACACGTACTGTTTGTTCACTTTAGAATTGTTGCACGTATAGACTTTACAAAAGTATGCATGCCTTAAATTTCATGAGAAATTTAGGAACTATACCTTTGTCCTTTTAAGTACCATTACAATACTCACGCAGATATTTTGTACGTCTAATGTTAGAGTATTTATTTTAGCATTTTTTATTTTATTTTGTGCACTGCCTTGATATAAAAGAATTTACATGCACATGTGTCGAATGGTAGTTTGTAGTTATTTGTTACTATTTTTTTATATTGTGGATAATCTACTTGTAAGATACGCATTGGTGTGTCTACACTGTTATCACTCAGAGGATAATTGTCGCGAATAAAATTTTAATTTATCAGTTCATATTATTTTGTTTTAACTACCTAATCACCAATTATACACTGTATACCATTAAAGTCTGGTAAGAACCAGGCTATGCTGAGGGCTGCGTACTTCTGAACTATACTTTACATGATGCAATGTATAAGTCAAGTCAAAAATTTGTTTATTATACTGACACAGTAGATCGTCTGGTTCTGACCCCAAGAATATTCACTCATTCATATACACGTGTACATAAACATCTACAATCATGTCTAAAATGTTTACGTTGATATTCATACAATTGCATATAAATTCTATGCATGTCATTAACAATTATAAATAAGATTATTTTCCTAATGTTTAATGCAAAATAAATTTCAATGTAGAAAATAGTATACATACGTAAATTTGCGAGGGCAATTTTATAAGACTTGAATCCAGAGACGTTTGTTTCCTTTAAAAAAAATCTTATCACCCAAGAGTTATACATAAATCATAACCATATACAGTAACCCTATATATGAGGAGGTTAATTTAAACAACGTTCGTTAATAGTTTATATTTCTTGGGCCCTAGTGAAAAAAAGTGTGTTAAAGAAAACCTTTTACCAAGTTTAAAATGCCACCATGAGCAGCATTCTTCTTCTATGAAATATTAGTAACTACATGTAGTAAGTATTACTTCTTTAATCAAGATCTTTAATATTGCTAATGTACAAAATTGTCTCAGAAATGTTTCGAGAATCAATGACCTCAATAGAAACCAGATTCTATACAGCACTTTGCACAATAATGAGGCAAAATTTAATCATTTCTGCTGAGTGCATGGATTGCTGAAACAAGTACAGGATTTATAACTGTTATATGGTTTCCTTGCTTTAAAACAGGTTGGTTAAGCAGGAAAATTAGAGACGTAAGACTAGTTATTTCAAAGACTAGTTATTTCAAACCAGACGCAATATCATATAATTGTTTTCTTTTTCCAAAGGGGAAGTACTGATTAAATCATAACAGTCATAGATGTTAAGTCCGGACAACACTACATATTGACAAACTAAGAATATCGATGAAAAAGTCCCTTATACATATTTCATTTTTCACAAACTTAAGGTTCATCAGCTTCGAAGAACATAGGCTGCGCCCCCCCCCCCCCACACACATACACATTTTCCACCAAAATACTTCATTTTCATATTTTTTACACCATCACCATCGATCGCACGTACTAAACCCATGAAATCCCTTCAGTGCGCCCCCACACCTTATCCGAAAACCTGGATCTGCCATTGTCTTCGGACTTACAATGACATGATTGCATTGCTTTATGAACCAAACTGTGGTAATATAGATCTATGGAATCAGTTATATGTTCTACTGAACGGAATATAGAAACATGTAGTATTTAGTATCACCAGTATAGCACAAAGGTTGGTGTTGGATCCCTGGATAAATGTCACCTTGTCCATGCCACTTTTGCTACTGGGTGTGTGAACTCTAGACGCTTGTCATTGAGTGCAAAAGTTAGCACCCTGTCCGCTTGTCCGTTAGCCGCTATATAACAGCTCCCACAGTAGTAACTGTATTGACTCTCAGGAGGCAATCTCTACCACATCAAAGGTGCCATTATCAATACTAATATCATAAATCTGGAGTGCTCCGCAAACAGTCGGGCACACAGTCATCCCAAACACGGCATAGAGAAAGACAAACTTGGGTAAAGTACACCGCGCAGGTAATTCGTCAATTAAGAGCATGATTTCTTTACTTATTGACATAATAGGGGCAATAATGCTACCGAATCTCAATATTTGTTATGTTTCTCTTATTTTCGCCCATAAATCTCTTACAACCAATTTATGACTGCCATTGCTAAGCGATTTAGGGGCCGGGAAAATGGCTTGGTGCATTTATAAGGAGGAATGCCCCTACACGGGTTTATTGCTCTTGTAACACCCTCGCAAGTGGCCTAAATTGTGTTTTACAAGAGCCCGCTGCTTTGTTTCTTTATCAATTACCTGTATTATCGCCATTACTAAATGGCTTGATAACGTAGGCGACAATTGGAAGCTGTTTAACCCTTGGGCCATTAAAGACCCCCGACATGAGGCAATGAGATGTTCAGGTTGTCGGTAATTGGGAGGGATGTTCGTTTGCATGTTTCACCCTGCCATATGGGACAATTATTGTAGGTAAACGTCAATTTAAGTTAGCTTCAAAAGGCACCGGTAGTGTATGATAAAACGCGGTAATGGCTGTTGTTTCCGACCATAAATACTTTTACACGGATAATAGGTTTGAATATACAATGTATGTGATATAATTACAAAGAAACATAATAAATATGCATGGATTTCTATTGACATTTAGTCTGTGTGATTATGGACGAAACAGAATTGGAAGATTGATAAAAAATAAGAGAGAATCCAAGTCATATATACATCGTTTTCCAGATACATAAAGATAACCGTAAACAGTAATATAGATCTATAGCTTGTTGGGTGAATATGTACAGAAAAGCTGTTAAGTTAGCCTTCTAATATAAAGACCACCATTATTTTGTTTAGTTTCCTACATATAAAACACACATTCTATTATAGCTAAAAGACGTTCTTGCATATCAGAATGGTCATAATAGAAATTACACGTAAATTTGGACACAATGTAACACATATTATGGGTATTGACACAGGCTTACCGTGGTGTAACCGATGTTCAATTTTATATTCTTTATCGGAAAAAAGTTATTAAAAGAAATGAACTTATACCATTCTAATTCAATTCTTACACCAGAGACCAGAAAATAATAACAAGGATTTTCAATTTGTTTTTAATTATAGGGTAACAGTAAGCTAGTATCTAAATTTCTGTAAAAGAATATGTATAGGAAGACTTGTTTTCAACTAAAACAAATTTACAAACAAATACAGCATGAACCTCGCTGCGAATCATTTGGTGCAATAATTTACTCCATAATTACCACCCACGATGTGATCCAATTTCTGCCTGTTGTAGATCAAATGCAGTCACTTTTAACACATTAAACTATGTTGGCTAAACGCCATTATTTTCTGAGGAAATTGTATGAAACTCATGAGTTTATGTTTTCACCGGCGAGGGTAGGCAAAGAACGCGATTCGAGCACATGTCACAATAACCATGTATAATATCGAATATATAATAATAACAACTCAACGTTCCAATTATATCATAATACAATGTGTTAGTCAAGCTTATCAAAAATACAAGGGCTGCATAAGTACCGATAAATATGTGAAAGGATCACCGGCATGTGTAACTTTTTGTGCGTTTTGAACATGGAGTGTACTACACTGTACGGTTTATCACTGACTAAGACAGCGATAACATTTCCTCTTCAACACTGAAACGGCATAAATTCTTGTAGCATGAAGTTTTCGCAAACAGTAGTTATCCTAATGAAGGCGGTCGCTTTGATGCTGCTCATAAAAATCACATTAAAACCTCACTGCTTCACCACCAAAGTCAAAGTTTGTCATAAAGTAGGTAAACATACGGTTAGTTTTTCGAAATAGAAGCGTGGATTCACCATAACGATCATCGAGTAACCACAACGTCCCCATTAGGGGAAAGTTCGCCCGGTTCGAGAGATTCTTCAGGAGGAAGTTGTGCAAGAGGTTATTGGGTACAGAGAGTGCACGACTTGCCCGTGCCGATCTTCTTACAGTAAAATATCACAATAAGACCAAGACCTTTAAACTACATTATCTTCATATTACATTGATCACTTTCCCGAGGAGAGTTATTTTTGGATATTAAAAGGGAGTGAATCCACAGACACACAAGGATTTAGCGTGTATACGCTTTCATTTCTATTAAAATTGTGGTACGAAACATCCGATATGTACTCAAAATCGATCCAAGTTGGGCGTTCTAAACGGCTGTTGATTGCATCACATGGTTCTAAATTTGATTTACAAAGAATTATCATTAAAAAGGCCAATCGTGATATATATACAAATGAGTCACCGTAGAAACATGGTTGAATTGACGTGGTCATCTACTATTACACCGTGGCGTGGTTGAAAATGTGAAGCCATTACATTAGATCGACCAGGTCAATGGCAACATAAAAAGCAGGTGCATATGTATGCAATCTTTGATAGTAATTATCACGATAGCTCAAGTTTCATACTCATTATGTGCACTGTGTAGATTTTTTGAGTCTCTATCTGATTAATCTATAACTTATTACAAATATAAGCGGGTAAGATCTTAAAATCCTTGGGAAGTGTCGAATCAACATGTGTTTGTCGAGTGGTCACGTCTAGTCCAATTATACTCTCAATGCATACTTCAGGGATGCCAATAATTTATTATGGTGCTCTTGAACATGTCTATGACGAGACCATGATCACCCATCATGAGATAAATAAACTTTGTTCTGTTATATAGATAATACTTGACAGACAGATCAATGATGCGATTTTCGAGTCATGCTGATCTGGTGTTAATAGAACCCGGACAGTCAATACTTCGCTAACAACACTTTGCGAATTCATTCCCCGATGAGAAGACGTTGGTAGCAAACGTTAACACTGTGGGATTGGGAGATGTAACTTTGTGGACGTAGTAGTCGGTGTCATGTTAACATTATTTCAATTGAGGGTTATTGTACTTAGGTATTCTGCATAGAAGTAGGCTACATACATGTGCATGTCGTTTATAAATGACATTACATTTTATGCCACTGAAACATCTGAGCACTTATAAGACTTACAACAAAAGAGAGAAAAAGTCACAAGACACAATGCAGCCATAAGCATGTCCTCATAATGCAAACATAATGCAAACGGAAATCAACAAATACAACGCGATAATCCAACAGAAACCTTATACAGTAGGCCTACAACCTAACTGTGGGAACAACTCACTAATAGGGTCACTTCAAACTTATGGACTCGGTTTCATTCTGCTTTCGGTTATATACGGTTTACTAATAAAGAAAAGTGCTAAAGGGACCGCGTTTTCACACTCGCACTAACAGAGTGGTTTCATTGTAGATTATCATCACACACGTCTGATGGCTCAAGTACAGGTGTGAGCTGGGAGGGAGGTTGCTTCATTCAAGACTGTGATGTAAACCACTCACATAAAATCACTTGACCACTCGCACAAACAAAAATGATGTTTGCGTAAATACTATAAACCTGGGTGGTATGACACATAGTGTAATAACACGCTCACTCAATCAGCATAGCGAACTGCCCGTCTGTAAAATCAGACATTTATGGAACCTGCATGCACAAAATGAAAACAGTAGATTTGAAAACTATGAAGTAATAGTAGATGGAGCAAAACGAGTTCATTACCCAAGCGTTATGAAGACAGGGTAAGAATACGCATTCAATTTGCTCATATAATTGGACTATGATGAAGTAAATAATGCAAAGCTACTTACGAAATTGCACAAGGAGACAAAAATAGTTTGCTCAAAATGCGGTAAGAAAAACAGCTGTTTTGGCACCTAAATCAGATTTGTAACGATCAGAGATTTGATTAATGCCATCACAATTCTTTATACGTTTGAATCAACTCTATCAGCAGCACATTGACTCTCTTCGGGGTTTTATTGGTGAAAATACAGAAACATTCTGACGAGAGCACACACAAATGAATAAGTCAAGTCATACAATAAAGATAGACCCGTTAAAAGAACAGTCTTTGTTACGCGACGTTATGCAGACATATTATGCAAGTCTGGTGACATACGGGTGTGTATAGGAATACATGTAGTTCGGAGGAGAATTCAGCATCACCGGAATGAGATGCTAGAAATTTGCAACTGCTATACACAGAACCCTGATTGAAATTGTGATCCTAGTAGTAGATGCAGGGGGGAGGAGGCGAGTCTGATAAATGAAACAAACACATACGGGTACAACGAACAGTGCATTAAGTAATGTGATATTATGCCAGGAGTCCACTAGGAGCCACGAGTACCGCAAAAATTGATTCCAGTGTGCGATATGCAATTTGATATAACGCCAAATGTCCTACAACGGATGCTTATTGACGTGCAATGTTTCAAATTTCCGACCCACTAGCGTGTAGTCTCGGCTGTGCTAAACTTGGATTTGGTGCCACGAGAATTTTAAACTGTTTAAAATTTCGACGGCACTAATTTCGACGCTAAGTGTCCGCAAACTAGAATCACCAAGTGACTTCAATTGGAGTTATGTGGTGTGTTTGGCGCACACTTGGTGATTGAACCAGACCAGACATTAATTGAGTGACATTGCGCGAAACTCTTCGCTTAAACCCGCTTTACACTAGAGCGATCATGAGCGAACCCGTGCAACGCATCTGCATGTATTATGTCACGTCGTCAACTTGGGCGTATTGTGGCGGCATTGAACGTAGTAAAGATGCATGGTACGACAAGTTGCTGAGGCAAACGACGTGTTACTTGTATATGCGAATCTTCTGCGAACCGCAGATGCAGCATAACTATATGAAGCAAACTTTAACTAAACTGAATGTTCGTTCGGAATTATTGAACATGTTCAAAACTTCCTGACGAATTTGCCAGTTCGCCAGTTCGCCAGTGCACGTAGAGCTACGTAGGTGGAATTCGCTAGAGTGTAAAACAGTGAAATAATTCGTACGCATTGCAACACAGATTCGCGGCACTAGTGGAGTCCTGGCATCAATGAACTATTGATGCACACATATTCAGAGACACCGCCCAAAACAAAAGGGTGGGGTACAAAAATAACCCATTGCTCTAAACATGGGTTATCAATTTTAGGATTACAAGAGGCATGTTGTTGCACAATACAACCAAATGATGCATTGCCTATGAAAATGTAATGAACCTCTCCACTACGACCACTCAGAGGATGGCTTCAAGCGATCCCATATGAAGTAGTTCTCATTATGGAGATTTGCGGTACACTTTAAGTACAGATATAAATCATGTTGTTAAGAGGTAGGTCTATTTAGAAAGGTGATTTCAGATGGAGGTTATACTGGAGTGACATGACACATACTAAAATTCAACAGTCTTTGATGGATGAGCACTGAACATAATGTAATAATATCAATATTGCTGATTTACATTATTCACCACCAATCCACCATTGTGAGTGTGATGGCGTGTTTGCGTGTCCGCCATGTACAGATCACTTTCCAGCTGTCTCCAAAACGCAACATGCCATTGATAAAAATACCTGTTTGTCAAACCATTCTGTTTATTATCTTCTATCTCTGTTCAGTTGACTATATGAATGCTGCCACATGTACTTTGCATTGTGTGTATGCTTACAGACTAAGTTTGCTAGCCCGTGGGTGACTCGTCTGCGTGACATTTTAGAACCCATAGGACGAATTGACCCATAGCAATAGAACTCCTCCGCCACCCACGACCCACTCCTCCGACTAGTACACTACACCCCGGTGTCACACATCGATGTAGCCTTAATGGACAGGATTGGCCTCGAATAGGAGCAATGTGACCGCTTAAATTGTGGGCTTAACTGTGTCGTGACTGTGAAAGAAAAGATGTCGGCTGCAGCTTAGTTTGACATTCATGGGAATGTCCATATCAAATTAGCATTGCGAATGTTGGCGACAGAAACAATCAGCATGTAAATAGCGGGTCACCACACCTGCTACAGTAGAATCTCACAAACTCAGCACCGACAAGCTCGACGATGCCAGCTACCACAGTGGACTCTTCGTCATGTTTACGATCACAACAAATAGGGCATAGGCTCATAACCTGTGTAATTGTCGCCAACCTCTGATAAAGACCACCTTGTAGAGTCACGGCAAGGGCATATGCATTATGCACGTCATTAAGTCCTGGATATCGCTGCTATTATTTGGAAAATGTTGAGCATAACAACTTATTGTCTCGTATTATTATGTTGTTACCCGTACCACTATATTTACGTGGATAACGTTGGTCGTGTTAGTGAGCTGCTCAATTCACAGTGCTTGAAGTTATGGTTTGGCCATCACAAATGTCCACATGTGCATGAAATCAATACTTCCGTTCTTAAGGTGTGAACTGCTGCTGACCTCCCAATGGGGTTATATATATATATATATATATATATATATATATATATATATATATATATAAACATCTTTCCATTTTAGAAGTCCAAGTACTCAATGATTAGTAACACGTCATGTTTAAAACGCTTTTACTTTAGAATCTTGCAATTAAACATGTATTAGTATGTGATCGGGATGGTTTAATATTTATAGTATATCCAATAAAAAAAATCCCACAACTAAACCCGTGAGACAAACATAATACAATGTATGAAAATTGAGCATACACCGGTTTTTCATGGTGATTTCAAATATCTAGTCGAAGTTATTCTAGGTCCAACACGTTTGTAGTTATTCACCAAAAACAATCGGCGACCGAATGACACTGTTTTGATTGTGAGATCGTGGGGTGCGATGTCTTAATGTGGAACATGTCGTACTGGCGGCAGTTCTCGTTGACCGTGTCTCGTGACCATGAGGTCCTGAGTTGGAGTCCCGGCAAGGCCACTTGATAAAGATGAGTTCGGGCATATTCATTTAGTGGTAGGGATATACTTGGAAAAGGTGAATAGAAATAACAGGATATATTTTCGAATTAAATGGGATTCTGATACTCAAATAGACTCTGCTTCAGTGATCCATGGAATGTAAGCGATAATAAAGATATTTTTTTTTCGTGGGCAGTTGCATTCCATGTGACAAGGCGTGGCAAGACAATGAGTGTAGCAAATTGTGCATGTGGCCTGTTGGCTGTTATAAAAGAGTTATGAGGGGAGCAATGACGATTAAATAATTATTTACCTCATGTGTAGAATTCTCACACTATATATTATTGGAGCTTGCGTGTGACATGCGAACAAGTAAATTGTAGTGGCGAGGTAGCAGCATATAATATTTATCACGTGGGGAAGGAGGGTAGGGCTGATATGGTCAGGTGCATGTGAGGTATACAATGTAGTTATTGTAACTTCTGCTGAGTGACCATGTAACTTCTATTGTAAAGTGGACTAAAAGACAAGAAAAGCCTGTGTCCGCCTTGCATGAACAAATGTATACCTACAATGATGTCCTGAGATTTCAAAGTAATCATTGCCAATATAGTTTCATGGTGCTCCGAGCAAATCCCATTCACTCATGGTAAAGACGATGGTCTTGGTGACTTTAATGCGTCATAGCGCAATTTAATCGGAAGACAACAATAACAAAACCACATAGAAAAATATTATAACATATTACCAGATCTAACCAGACATATCATGTTATTCAGATAATTAGTTATGAGTAGCATTTGCACTATAAAAGGTACATGTAGTTTATGTTAATATTTAACGTGGGTGGCGGTGGTGACGTGGTATGAATTGGTTATCACATGATCAGTCTTTAGAAAACGAACAATCATGACACATAACGATATTTTAATCAGACTCTCCCCATCAGATTGAAAATTAAATTTGTAAAATTAGCAATTTACTCCTCCGATTACATGCAATAGACGTAACAAATTAAGTGGGTAAATATTAATTTTGAAGCCAATTAATTTTGCTAACGTTTTTACAGTACATAGGCCTACATTGTTGGCGACGTAAGGCGACATAAAAAAAAAAAAAAAAAAAAAAAAAAACAAACAAACAAAAACACGGCGAGGTTTTGTATCGTATCTTTATTTATTTACACTTCTAGTATTCTGGCGACTTGACATAGGGTGACGTAACGCAATAACAAGTAGAAGTGTGACATGAAGAATTTGACGAGTAGAAGTAGAAGAAGATGTCTTGAGGAAGGTGAATCTATAAAGTGACAAAAACGATCTAATTAAATACTAAATATTTCCTTAACATTCACATACTATCATTGAATAAACTAAAAAATATCTAATCATGAACCATTATTACATTTCCTTAATCGCAAAATCTTACACAAACTAAATATATTTAATATATACCTCACAAATATATGGGATATCTTCACAAAACCTTAACCTGCCATTTACATAATTCTAATATGTGATGATGTGGCAAAATATTCAATACTCAAAGTTCAAAAATACTAATACACATACTATACATGCACCACTCATGTCTGGTTCAATGGATTTGCAATGTCAATTTAATTTACAGTGAAACCCATCACACTGGCATTGATATTACATACCATTTACAGGGACTCCGAACGTAAATGCATTAGATCAAAGTAAATATTGCTGTTTTATCTTTTAGTATCTTAGTATTTTTCTTAATATTAAATGTGACATAAGTCTATTATATGACTCTTTCACACACACACACACACTCACAAATCAATTATTTGTGCATAATGTGTGCAAATCTTGCATTTTTTTCTGCTGTGATACTATTACGCATGCAATTTATTACAAAAAAGCATCATTTGATCCTGCTTTGCGCGTAATTCCATTAAAGACGTTCTTGGTGAGTAAATGGCACACTTTATGACCAAATTATTCTTTTCGTGGGCAGTTGCATTTTATGTGACAAGGCGTGGCAAGACAATGAGTG
Organism: Streblospio benedicti; assembly: GCA_019095985.1. NCBI lineage: Eukaryota > Metazoa > Annelida > Polychaeta > Spionida > Spionidae > Streblospio > Streblospio benedicti. The sequence continues at coordinate 14,584,738 of CM032665.1, forward strand.
TAGCAAGTGTGCATGTGGCCTGTTGGCTGTTATAAAAGAGTTACGAGGGGAGCAATGACGATTAAATAATTATTTACCTCATGTGTAGAATTCTCACTATATGTGTGTGGAGCTTGCGTGTGACATGCAGACAAGTAAATTGTAGTGGCGAGGTAGCATGTTATCACGTGGGGAAGGGGAGGGTACGGCTGATATGGTCAGGTGCTATGTGAGGTATACAATGTTGTTAGTTGTAACTTCTGCTGAGTGACCATGTAACTCTATTGTAAAGTGGACTAAAAGACAAGAAAAGCAATGAACAAATGTGCCTGTCCGCCTTGCGTTTGTGTGTACAATGATGTATATATTGTATACACTGATGTGTGGCTTGTGGTCATCCTGAGATTTCAAAGTGCATCACCCTTCTAGCCAATATAGTTTCATGGTGCTCCGAGCAAGTCACATTCACTCGTATGGTAAAGACATATATACTATATAGACATGATTAATAATCATTGATTATATACATGGTAACTTTTAAGCGATGGTCTTGTCATGCGTCATAGCGTAATTTAATCGGAAGACAACAATAACAAAACCACATAGAAAATATTATAACATATTACCAGATCTAACCAGACATATCATGTTATTCAGATAATTAGTTATGAGTAGCATTTGCACTATAAAGGTACATGTAGTTTATGTTAATATTTAACGTGGGTGGCGGGTGGTGACGTGGTATGAATTGGTTATCACATGATCAGTCTTTAGAAACGAACAATCATGACACATAACGATATTTTAATCAGACTCTCCCCATCAGATTGAAAATTGAATTTGTAAAAATTAGCAATTTACTCCTCCGATTACATGCAATAGACGTAACAAATTAAGTGGGTAAATATTAATTTTGAAGCCAATTAATTTTGCTAACGGTTTTACAGTACATAGGCCTACATTGTTGACGACGTAAGGCGACATAAAAAAAAAAAAAAAAAAAAAAAAAAAAGCAAACAAAAAAACAAACACGGCGAGGTTTTGTATCGTATCTTTATTTATTTACACTTCTAGTATTCTGGCGACTTGACATAGGGTGACGTAACGCAATAACAAGTAGAAGGTGACAAGTGACATGAAGAATTTGACGAGTAGAAGTAGAAGAAGATGTCTTGAGGAAGGTGAATCTATAAAGTGACAAAAAACGATCTAATTAAATACTAAATATTTCCTTAACATTCACATACTATCATTGAATCAACTAAAAATATCTAATCATGAACCATTATTACATTTCCTTAATCATATAAAAATCTTACACAAACTAAATATATTTAATATATAGGCCTACTCACAAATATATGGGATATCTTCACAAAACCTTAACCTGCCATTACATAATTCTAATATGTGATGATGTGGCAAAATATTCAATACTCAAAGTTCAAAATACTAATACACATACTATATACATGCACCACCATGTCTGGTTCAATGATTTGCAATGTCAATTTAATGTACAGTGAAACCCATCACACTGGCATTAACATACATGTACCATTTACAGGGACTCGAACGTAAATGCATTAGACCGTGTATGAAATATTGCTGTTTTATCTTAGTATCTTAGTATTTTTTCAATATTAAATGTGACATAAGTCTATTATATGACCCCCCCCCACACACACACACACTCACAATCCAATTATTTGTGCATAATGTAGCAAATCTTGCATTTTTTCACATGTGATACTATTACGCATGCAATTCTTTACAAAGAAAAATATCATTTGATCTGCATTTTGTAAGTAAATCTATTGTGAAGTTCTTTGGTAAGTAAATGGCACACTTAATAAGTTTTGTTAAGAAAAACAATCAGCTTGAAGGATTTACGAATTTCAGACTTGAAATACGAAAAAAAGGATGTTTCGTAATTTTGATTATTTCATTAATGAGATCCGTGGCCCTAACATTTTATTGAATACATTTGAATTAAAAGGGTTGATGCTCATCTACACTAACTAATAAAAATTTCCATTCTGGATGGCTACGTTTGCTACGAATTACTAATTATTCACAAAGGGTGTGGTTCTGTTGTGATTAATGTCGGGACTTGAGTGCCTTGTGTAAACAATGTAGATTTTTGCATTTAGGCATCGACCATTTGATCTCGGGGGGGGGGGGCAGCTATTTTCACCATAGCTTCAATTATTTTTTTCATGGAATTTGACATCTAATTCTTTTTTTCTTAGATTACTGAACCTCAATTAACCGGCCAAATGAAACCTTATTATTTTTTCCACCAATTTTCAGCCTTGTGCTATTTTTTTCAATATTTTTTGCTGCCCCCCCCCTGAGATCAAATGGTCGATGCCTTATTCAATAGATAACCTGTTAATAATAAGTTATGTGTTGTTAAAACATAACATATGATAAAGAAAATGCTACATTCGTGCAGATTACGTTGTACTTGCATACGACTCGCGCCTTTGTCTAAGATAATGCGTTCGTATATGTATATAGAACTACCATGCACCCTCGTGGTATACTAGATAATTAATTTTTTGAGCCATGAGAGCTCTCGGCTGCACACACATGGACATAGATAAATGAAACGTATATTATTATATCAGGATAAACATGAGACCATATAAGTTTTTAAACTCATTTACAGAATTGCATAGAAACAGTCCTATTATTTCATCAAGATTTATGAAAGGGTAAAAGAAAAACACGTAATTGACAATATGGGATCAGGACTAATGCTCTCCATAGAACAAGCCATGTACTTAGTACATTATTATTCCTGTTTACTCCTTGACAAGGGACTAGTAATTACTTCTGTATATGGTGTGCACGTGCGCTGCTTCCATGTGTGTCACACACTTGTGCTGGCTTGGTCACATTGTAGGGCTCAGAAAGAATAACCACATAATGTAAAAGTAGACACAGAATATGTAAAATTTTGAAGAGAGCTGCCATACATTGTTCATTTCTACACAAAGATGTGTAAAATCACCACACAAAAAATGAAATTACTTGAAACATACGATTGTAGCATATCAAAGCCCTCCCAAAACATCTACACGAATTATGTCAAGTTCTCAACTTGAACGTTTTGAGGCAAACTTAGTAAAAATGTACGTGGCAACGAGTTGCTGAGGCAAATTAAACGAAGTGTTACTTATATGTGCGAATTTTCTACGATCCCTAGACAGAACATGAATGTTTGTAGCAAACTTTAGGCAAATCCGTAAATTCGTCAATAAATTTTGAACATGTTCAAAATTTTGAACAGCAGGTTTAAAAGTTGAAATGTGGAACCGCAAAACGTATTTAGATAAGACTAGTATTTTAAAACCTGCTTTACCCCCGTGTCAGAATGGACAGGCGGAACGCGGACTCCGCGTGCCCTATGCGCGCGAAGTGTGAAAATTAAAAAAAAAAGAAAAAAAAAGAAAAAAAAAAGAAATTTATAAGCAATCGTATGCGAACTCGAGCAGCGCCTCGACAAGTATTGTGTCAAGTTGTGAACTTGGGCGCACAGAAGTGACATTTAACAAAGTAAAAATGCATGGTGTTGAGCCAAGCAAATTGATACTTACGTACTGTTACAATATGAATGCTCTGCGATCCCTCGATATAACGTAACTATTTGTAGCGAACTTTAACCAAACATGTTCAAAATTTCCCGATGAATTTGCGAGTTCACCAGTGCACGTAGAGTTACGTAGGAGGAATTCGTTATTGTTTAAAGCGGGTTTAGCATGTTTTATGTTACAAAGAGTTGATGAGCCAAACGAAGTGTTAATCATATATTTGTGAATGTTCGACGATCCCTACACGCCCCATAGCGTTTTATAACGAACTTTAATCAAGGTCGTATATTCATCAACAAATTTTTAACGTGTTTGAAATTTCTTGACGAACTGGTCAGTTCACCAGACGACGTATGTCGAATTCACTACCGTGTAAAGCAGGCTCTGACATATGCTGCCACAGAATGTTACGTCTGCAACCCACCATGGTCTTCAATGGCGCGAAACATAAGTTTTCACTCGTCGGCTCAGTACCAGACCCTAGCCGGAAGTCCAAATTCGACGAGGCATGGATCGCAGTAAGAAACTGAAGGAAATAAAAACTTCATTCATGCTCTATCACAGCACAACCGTGTACGTATTGGGCAGACTATAAGAAAGCCAACAATAACCACCGTAAAACCAGTTACATATCACATCTTGCAAGTTAATAAGTGAGTAATATACCATGTATATTCTTCTGCAATTAGTGATCCCATTAGTCCCAAGTCAGTAATGGAAATTAACTCTAAAGGGAGGGGCACATTTAACCTTGCGGGCGTGTTCGCTGCAAGGCGTTTTTAGGTCTGCGGTGTCTACGACGTTTTCCGCATGCAGTGACAATCTTTAGGTTGTGGGCACATCTGCACGGGCTCCGTGCGTTATGAGTGCGTCGGCACAGGGAATGGTTTTATTGAGGTGGCCGTGTGATCAACATGCATAGAACGTGTGTTGTACTCGCGTATAACTTACGTTCTACGCAAGGTGTGATTACAAAAGTACAGGATTCGCACATTCGTGGTACTGGAACGCACGGCCCCAAGTACTGTGTCTGTGCCGACCATAGGCCCATGCATTGGCTATGTTATGAGTAAATTATATATGAGTAAATTATATTTATATTAAACCTCTACTAAAGTGAATGCATGTGCCTATGGTGCCGACAACTCGCGCGTAAATCATCTGTGTTTAACTTAACGTTTCCGCAGTGCTTCCTTACGGTCAGGCCACCTCTGACAGTGGTCGCAGAAGAAGTTTGGCCGTACGGCCCTAAAAAATGCTGCATTTGTCGCACTAAACACTCACGGATCTTTACGATCTCCATACGTGTTGGCCGTAGAATGGCTGTAGACACCCCTTGCGGCGTAATGTGCCTTATGCATAAGATCTCTCTTACCATCATATTTATACCTGCTAGACAAAGTTTCAGACAATAGTAGAAATATGCTTGTGATAACAAGAGATGTGTGGCGAAACCAGCAATGGATTCAATGGAAAATGCTATCATTTACTACTATACAGATTAAAGCATATTCTGCCGGTGACGCTCGTCATGATAAGTCTATGAAACAACCTATAGAGCACGTGCCGCGTAGTTAGTTCAACAGTGCACCGCACGAGCGCAGACGAGAAATGCGGAGACGCGAACTCTTTCGGCTTCTGTAGCTAGAACACCTCACGGATAGGTTAGGACAGCACGAGCGACTTAATCGTTGAACTTAGTTGACTTTTGAACACAGATATTGTTTTCTGAGTTCATGACTTCATTCTCTTCAGTGGCGTTTATCGGTAAAAGCAAATTGTCTCCGAAAAGGATAGAGACTTCCACAGGATCTGACATTTGCGGACTATGATGTGTGCAAGTTCGTAAATACCAGCACCGATTTGTTATAGACCTTGTGGGGTTACAGAAATGCAGTCTTTTTAAATTAGTATCATTCAATACATTCATATAGTTCGTCTACGTTGTTCATCACTAAAACGTTAAAGCATCGATGTCGTTTTAGGGATGCCCTCACTTTCTATATGTGATTTACTTTCAATATTCCAATAAATCGCACACACTAATTCTGAAGTATTTGAAACTCGGAATAATCTGAGGTGCTTATATGTTTTGAAACTTTACATAATGATGTGATCTAAAATAATGTAACCAACGTATAATGTCACTGGTTATAATCCTACCAGACACCCGAAAATAGCGTGGTTGCCGTAACTACTAGGTATATTTTTTTAATTTGAGTTTTAAAAACCGTCGACGCACTAGAAGATTATCAAAAATGTAATCCCCGTTGTTTTCAATGATGCTTGCTAATGCCTAGGGCACATTACGCCGCAAGGGCTGCCTACAGCCAGCCTACGACCAAAAACGCGTGGAGATCGTAAAGATCCGTGAGCGTTTAGTACGACACACGTAGGCTTTTTTTTTAAGTGCGTACGGTGGCCGCAGAAGAAGTTTGGCGTGCCAAACTTCTCTTCTTCTACGCCCAATGTCAGAGGTGATCTGACCGTAAGGAGGCAGTGCGGAGACCTTACGCTACTTGCTAATAGTCGTATAATCACAGAGAATTTACCGGCACGTTGCCTATCGTATAATCATGCCGGCACAGATACAGTACTGGCGCAGTGCGTTCTCTGTACCATGAACGTACGAATGCCTTACTTTAGTAATCACAGGGTGCGTAGAGCGTCTATAAGTTATGCGCGTGTTCAACGCAAGTTCGAAGTATGTCGATCTCACGGCCACCTCAAGTAATGCATTGCCAGTGCCGTCGCACTCATAACGCACGGAGCCCTTGCTGATGTGCCCACAACCGTACTCTTGTCAATTAATGCGGAAAACGCCGTAGACGCAGCAGACCTCTAGACACCTTGCGGCGAACACGCCCGCAAGGTCAATGTCAAATGTGCCCCTCGCTTTAAAGAAGAACAGGAATGGTACATAGACCATTCAACAAACGGAAAATAAAACGTGTTTTTCGTATATATCTTATATTAAATAACTGCTTTTATATCAACATATCGGGGTCGTATCTGATAAAAGTCGCCCCAGGAGACTATGTCCAAATGCAAGTAACTCAATTATACACCTTGTAGCACATTCCCCTTTCCATTTTCATTACTCTAATAGTGTATATGCCATTTGTGCACATGTAAAATGCATGATAAAACGAGGTATATAACACCTGAACTGACTCTTAATTCAGACAGCTGTGCTATTTGAGGCCGTTATGGCAATATCTAGGGGAAACATTTCTACGCAAATTCGTGCCACACAATCATAGATGCCGGCTGGGTGAACACTTCTCCTGGGTACTAATAACAGATGCCATTACTTCTGATTGGTATTCAATGACATTTTACTGGGTGCATTGTAGGGGAAATTATAAACCCACGCAGTCGCCGAATCTGATACACGAATGAGCGAAGCGAACGAGTGCTTTCCGAACGGCAAAGTGATGTTAGATCTCTGTGCCAGCTGTAGAAATAGCTACATTTCTGGTGTAAAAATAATGTTCCTGTACATGTAGCATATTAAAGCGGAAATAGTGGACTAACGTCTAAGATATAATTCATACCCAATAGACATTATTGTGGAAGTATTCATAAACGTGTCATATTTATTCGCAGACGGACTATATAAGTGTATTGTCTATGTGAAGTCGAACCATATTCATCCATCGTTATTGAGCCTATACTTTTAAAATTATATGATTTCTTTACTTTCATATAGATAAGTACTGTTAAAGCAAACTGGAATCCACATATAGCTCAAATGTTTGGATAACATGTGAAAACCTGAGGGTTATGACATTACTTGTTAAACCAAACAGCAAAGACAACAACAGCAACTATCACCATATTAGACACAATTGACCAAAGTAATTGAACAACCAAGCTGAACAATCATTGGACGCTGGGTAAGAGAAGACGAAACAGGAGGGAATTTGGCCAGCACAGGATCAGGAACGCCTGGTGACTCTGGCAGCAAAGTTGGTGACCAGTTAGAGGCAGACATAACTGAATGGTAGGTTAAATATCTTCTGTATATCTAGCAACCCCTCTATTAAGACCACCAGGGTCTGCCTCGTGAGGTCCCAATACAGAGATTGTCCCTTTACAGAGACCTCCCAGAAATCTATACCGAGTTCTGGGGATGGTTGACTGCGCTCCCTCGGATTCTGTGAGTAAAGGGCCGCCAAGTGTCTAGCTATAGAGGTGGATGTATCATAACGAGGTACCCTCCACTGAAGGCCAGGAGTGAAACTTTTAACGCTCGATTCCACCACAACCCTCTTTCCACCTATAAACTGGGTGAACTCACGCAAGCACCGCCCCACCCCTTAGTTAGTAAACATGCATCATGTACGTTGCGTACTCGCAATGTATTTCAGACTACCTGGATTGACTTACGAGGCGTGCACCTGACAGGAGAGGCAATAAATTGGCGAACACGCCTCAAAATCTGGACACTAACTCATCAGCCTGCCACCAGGTTCGCTTTGAGCGCCCCTGTAGAAAATTTATTTTTTGGCTGACTGTCCAGAGCGTGTACGTTATTTATTTGCCGAGTGTTACACGCACACTTAGGTGACTCCGGAACGAGGCCTAACAAGCCCTGCGCGGGGCGCCGCTGCTTTTATTTCATTTGCTCAAGTAGGAGGGCTCGCACAGGGGAGCGGTTTGTGTCGCACTTGAAGAGTGTTCAGCCAAACGCATACAGATTAATCGTTCAGTTGGGGATGATTTTTACTTCAATTCGTACTTCTTCAACCCTGCAATCAGCTCCGTTATTAACACTGTTGCATCGATTCGTCTTTATCAATTGTATGCAATTCATTTTGGGGTTTGCAAAAACGTTTGATATGTGCTGCGAATAAAGCGTAAAGACACCATTAGGAATAAAGAAACATGCAAAAGACGCAAACACTTGGACTTACCAAAACGACCAATGATTAACGATTGGGAGATTGTTTTGACAAGCAGATTGACTTCTCAATCAATGTCTCATGATATCACAGCAATTAAATCCAGAGTGCGTGCTTCAGTCAAATGCAATAAGATAGTAATAGTCAAGCGGAAATATTAGGACAATGCCAAATGAATCATCTTTTGGTCTTTCCTTTAGGCTGCCATGTATTAGCCGCTTTCGTGGCTTCTCTTCTTGTCTTGAGAGAAACTATACAACCGGCGGCTTTCTTATATGATAGTACAACATGAACTGTTGTGCAACATTTTAAGACATACGATCATTATATAGCATTGAATAATGCGTTCATTTTCAGTGCTCTCATTTCTTTATCCTTCGATGCATTCATATTCCCATTATTCTTCAGTTCCTTCAGTGTTGTGGCAATAAAATGCCCATTTTCTCATATATGGATGCAATCCATATTGGGCTGAAAAGTTATTGGATGATAAACGTTACATAACTCTGAATGCCCGATATATCACAGCATATTGGGTGATATTGCTTGGCAAGAAAAGGAGATCAATCTAGGTGATGGCGAATCACGAGATTTGTTAGATTGAGTATGATTGTTATTGTTTCTCAAAGAATTAAATATGATTTATTTATGCCTTCAGTATCCCCATCACTCATTCGAGTGTTAACACTGGCTTATAATGCCTCAACATTCAATTGCTTCAGGCTGGCGTCCGCCTGGCCGAATTGTTACCCCTCTACAGGTCTCGTTGTTTGAGCTATAGTGCCCTGATTTAGTTTGTATGTTGAAAAATGTGACCATACAGTGAAGACCATTTCACATGCACCCGAATGATTCGTACTTGGGTACATTCCAGAACATGAGTTGGTCCATGCTGTTACTGTTTCACATCTTCAGATAGAATCGATGGATTAACTCAATCCAATCTCAGTTGAGAAAGGGATCGCGGTTGTGATCGCAAAAGTTTTCATCCACTTTAAGGCACATGCATACGCACCCGAAAGCACCTTGAATCAACACCATGTGATCATGCTGTCAGTGCCTACTCTAAATGGCTTGTAACTTGGTGTCCTGAGGAAGATCGAGAGTGAGTGAGAAGCCGCACAAGCAGCAGCAATAAACGCGGAGGCAGAAGCAGCAACAGTAGTAGCTGCAACTTCAACAACTACAATAACAACTACAACAAACACAGCACAGCAGCAGCAACAGCTACAATAACAAGAAAGACAGCAGCAGCAGCAGCAGCAGCAGCAGCAGCAGCAGCAGCAGCAGCAGCAGCAGCAGCATTGCGATATGATCATCGACCACTGATGTCAGGGAATGGGTGCTTCTGGACAAGTTTCAATGTGGAACGAGGCGACCTCTCCTTCCAAAAATATTCAAAAGTAAAAGCGGAAATTGCACTCCGAAGTACAATTTCCTTGCTGTTGGATGAGATGGTCATTTTTAGTTTTGTCGTCAATATGTCGAACACAGGCATGTTGACTACAGTCTGTAGAATGTGGTCTTTAACCATTCTCTACCCCATGGGTCTTGTGAAAAAAATCATGCTGTCATCCCCCCCCCCCACACACACACATCACTACTGGACTTATAAGCACAATAAAGAAAATAATTGTAATTGAAATAAGGACACTCAGCGTATATGGAGTCGCTCAGGCCTTTACCATTTACATATTCTTGGAAATGTCGCCGCGAAACCAGGTGGCAAAATGCACATTGATTAGTTGATACCTGTGTTAATTAATGCCATGGCACATGATGAAAACCATTAATAGTGCACACTTGATTAGCACCACACTGAGTCCATGATGTTAATGTACAATCAGACGACCGTGAGATGGATTTCTGTCTTTCAAATTCAATATTAAAGTTTGGATCTAGATGGATTTACAAGGGTCATTTACAATGGTAATAATTAGGCTTTGACACATTCACAAACTGTACGGTAGGCTAGACATGGAATTAAGTGGAGGTGGTGGAAAGGGTTGGGACGGAAGCACGATTCTAACCCCAAACAAAAATGTCTGTCAATTATCAATTATCGTTGAATATCAGACCCCAGCACCAAGCAAACCATCACAGCTATAATTGTCTAGCGTGGAGGAGACATTAGCTTCCAGCATGAGTGATATGTATGGGCGAGTGAGCCATTGAGAGCGACCTGATGAGTGTTTACGCCGCATGACGAGCGTGCTGATGCTCACTCGCTCACGCACAATGATGACGTCACCATTGCTCTAAATGAGGTCCGAAAGTAATGGCCTAGGAGCTCCTACTCGTGTATTATCATCAGCTTTGCCCCAACATCGTAGCTCTCCGTGAAATTAAATGCCCCTTCTAACCTTGAGCCAAGTTAATCATTTTTTTTATTTGTTTTATAAATGGGAATATAACAGTACCATGACGACATAGTAGCTTATACCGGGAGACCTTCCCACATTAGCGAAGAATGCTAAACATAGCTACAACATATAACCCACATTTGTCGAATTGTTTAACAATGACATAGCCCCAAATTTCACACAGACGATGGTAGTACCAGATGTTCAATAAGACGCCAGAAGATTAGTGTCATTTTGAGGTGGATCGTGAGAGTTTTGGCCTTGAATTTGGAGTCATCTGAGTGATTCGGCTGGGACTGACGCACTTCTGGCTGGTTGTTCTTCGCCTTCCTGCTTTACTGTGAGATCGTCTGCTCCTTTGGGAGGATGTAGACCCTATAGGTCGACAGATGAAACCGTAAATGCCGCCAACGCCGTCGAAATCTGAAGAAATGGAACCATGTAAACAGAAGCATGATATCCAACGCTTTCATTGTTCACGATGCTCCATGATTAATGCTGTCTTCTTGGAGAAACTGACACATTTTCTGCCTGGTTCTGCCCAAAAATTCTTATCACTTCTTTGTGAAGTGCGTTTGATTTTTGCTCGGCCTGTTGACTCTCGTAATGGATTATTGAGTTGTTGATTTGGATCATCTTTTTTGCTTATCTCTGTGGTGGGAAAGGCTTGCATGATCATCGTAAGGTATTTCATTTACTGACGATGTCCGTAAAGATGTCCCCGTGTTATGCTAGGCTATTTCCGAATGGTCCCATGAGCGTGCCTTTTCATTCAGTCCATCTAAAAGGTTATTCCAGACGACCCAATAAGATTGGGCCACAAAATGTGCACACGAGGTAGCATAAAATGGCTGACAATATTTTCCTTATCATTTCTGTGGTCTTGTTGGGGACCTAGGCCTATCATCGGCCATGTGAAATTGGGAGTTTCTGTAAATAAAAATGACATACATAATTGAAGAATTGTATAGTACACTGTGCTAGTAGTAGTCCTCTGGAGAAGGAGTAGATACGTATATACTAATAGTTTAGCTTGAAAGACAGAATACAACGTATGTTAAAGGGCGATATTCACTTTTAGTACACCTGGTATTCATCAAAAGACAAAGAGGTTATTTATACTGCTTGAGTGGGCGGTTCATAGTTCAAGTCATTACAGACCTTAATTGAAATTTCCCCCCTTGAGGTTTTATCGGGGAAAAGGGCAGCTGGATATTTACCTGTACGCCGTGTGCCGGCAGCAAACTATCCACCCCATCTTCTTTGATATGGGGCTTTGCTCAGCTTCCGTTTGTTCTCGAGAATCATAATCATGGTGGTTGGATCACCTACGTGTTTGCTCTTGTGTATTGTATATTTTTGTATGCCGTAAGATTTGGCGTAAATATATAATGTCGACTACAATCCTACCGATGTTGATTTGTTACAAGTGTAAAATGCTTCGAAAAATCTATTAACTGACATTATCACTCACTACAACCCACCATTATTCCAAATGAGTTATTGATTTTCAGCTCAACATTGACTAACATGCCTATTATTTCTAATGAATTTGCCACTTGCTCCTGGATTGTTAATCACTCTGGGACTTTTCAACTTACTAAATAAACATTGTAATTAAAATTGAAATTTTCAAATACAAATGACGCGACTCCCTTTTGTAAACCATTAGATAGCTTTAAAATTAGTAAAGCCAAATGATAATGCAATAACTGCACTGGGTGTACTAATTGTAGCCTCCCTTGTTTGACAAGTGATGTCCATCACCGTTAGGTGTCATTAGCGCACGCTACAGGCTCAGCAACTCCATCGGTCACTAATCACGCTATGCAGATCACGCCAGTGGCATCTGCCACGGAGCATAGGTGTACGCACTTGAGCATCCATGAATTTTATCTGAACATTAGCACATGGCAATGATAGCTATAGCAAAGACGTAGTTATTGAATATCGTGATCTGAGTCCATTATCAATGTCATATTGTCTGGGCTATCTCTATTATAATGAAATACATGTATCAAAGGAAAATCACACAATGAACAAAATTGTTAAATTACACAAATGAACTAACATTTCAATTTGGTTGGTGGTCGTACAAAAGCTACATTAGCCCTCACATTAAAAACTAAGCCCCCTCCCATCCCACCAACATACACATTTCAATTATCGTTAATGTTGTTAATTAGAAGGTAAGTGTGATCAAATTGACTTTAAAATGTTAATTTATAGGTTTTCATCCCTTGACATACTTCATTTTCAATCAATTTTAACATCTAGTTAGCCATAAAAATGATAACAATGCATGTGGTCTTGTCATTTACTAGTAGAAATTGATCTCCTTCCCCTCAGCAGAGAATTAAAATTTAGCTGCCTAATTAAAGCAGGCACAATAAATCATATGAGTGATATCTCACACGCCAGGTTAAAACCGGGCCTGGTGGTAGTACAGAGAAATACCACGAAGAGATGCTCAACCGCTGTAGCATTTTATCTTACGCCGATGAGACCTCTAGAACATCTTAAGCTTAGAACAGTGGCCGACAAAGTGATGATGGCATTTCTGTGCTGTGTAAATTAATTAGTTGATTTATCTAATCTTGTACAAGCACTTCGGCCATGGCCCAGAAATGCGTTAAGTGGTAATTATTGTTAATGTGTACTTTCTAGTTGTTGTTTTTTTCTGAATACATGAAGTTCTAGGCTGTTTGTCGATAATATCTGCATTTTTCTATGCAGTTGAAGCATCCGCTATATGTATACTCTCAGATTTAATGTGGTGAGATTATCATTTGCTTATATCCCTTGATCTAATATAGCTAGGGTAGGACTGACGTTCCAATGTCACTGACCATATTTCCCTGCTTAATCAAACGTCAACCGATGAAGGACGCGATGGCGGCTTTATATTTTCGCCGTTATATTTTTTAGACTAATCTCACTCACTTCATTTAATCATTTTAGGACTAACATCTTGCATGGCCTTTTTCATAGCAAAAAAAAAAGGGGGGGGGGGGTTTATGCAGTTTTTGCAGTAAATATATAGAGTCATTGCCTTAAATATGCAATAGACGTGAATACACAGAACATGATGCCATATGGGAGTAGAGAACATTTTCTAAAGATTTCCACACAGATTCTCGCGGCAATAGCGTAGAACTGGTAATTAACATTGCCCGTGCGGTTTGTTGTTGTTGTTGTTGTTGTTGTTGTTGTTGCTGCTGCTGCTGCTGCTGCTGCTGCTGCTACTGCTGCTGCTGCTGCTGTTGCTGCTGCTGCTGCTGCTGCTCATGCTGCTGCTCATGCTGCTGCTCATGCTGCTCGCACTGTTGTTGTTCCATTACGGAAGCTTTTACAGGACCACACCATCATTCAATAAAACTAGTGTCAGAGAGTCCATATTGTCAAAGCCAAATCCGTCGTGGTATCGTACTGATTGCGAATTGGCACTTGGTGTCTTAAGTGTATAGTTCTCATATTGAGAAGCGAAGTAAAATTCGGTGGTGAACAATTTAACATTGGTGTCCGTCAGAATTGGGCTATCGACTATGACAGGTCTAGTACGTTTTGTGACGCAATATTTTCTGTTATTTGTTTTGCGAGAGTGACACCCTAAACTTTTAAATCTACTTGTAGGTGAAGTTGTTGTTGATAACCCCCACCCCCTACCACCTCTGACCACCCTGTTGTGGTTGAATGCACTTTATCATACTTACATATAATGAGCGGATTCGACCACAATTTGGCGATGGCGACCAAAGGCAAAAATCAACGTGGGCGTATTCGACTGTCAATGTGGGCGCATTCGACCGTACGTGAATTTGGCGTATTCGACCGCGGTCGAAATAGAATTCCGGTCGAATCCACCTGTTTCCGATTGAACCTTTTCCTAGAAAGGGCCTATCATGTGGCGCCTACTGGACGTCACGTGATGACGTACGAACACTGTGATACAATTTTGATAGGTCCACCTATCCCAGACTCACTAGAAACAGCAATGTGAATATATGAATAATACAACCATTGTTTCTGCAATGCTATTGACTGCTGTTTCTAGTTAAGTCGGGATAGGCCTGATAGAAAATGATAATACTTTTTCAAATTGATGTTTCTTCATTGAGAAGTTTGTATTGTCAATATGCTAAACATTAATTCTGCATAATCCATAGCAAAGTAGTACAATTTACCCTCACCTTCTCATTAATTATTTGCTTTGTTTTGACGAGTGTCTTATTACACTAATAGAGTTAAGTGGTATTCTGTTATACCATTTAATGCATACTAGTAGTTGCCTGTCACGTTCGATAATGCCTCTCAGTGCTTTTGAAAGACGGCATATTTCCAAAATTCGTCTGAGCTACCGGATACTAGTTATTCTTTCTCTCACCTGAACACACGAACTGGAGTGACGAGACAGCTTGTATTTTTTTTTTTTCTTTAAATAAAAAACTGATGAAAAACTCAAAACTTTAGCATGAAACATGCATGACACAGTTATCTTTTCCTTGTTTAGTCTTTCTAAAAAAATACGTAATACGGTTTAAATTTAGTAGTTTTAGCTAATATTCTATTTTAGCTATTTTAGACTCATCTTTATTATTCATATCATGATTATGATATATATTCTATATTTTCATTGTAAATATCGATTTCGATTATGACTTCCATTTATTAACAATAATATTTATACTTGGTATAATCAAGCTAGAAATCAGTTCATGGTCCATTTTATGTTTGATATTATACTATATACAACTAGTAATCAATTTATGGTCCATTTTATGTTTGATATTATGACCGACGTCAAATTACAGAACTTGATATAATAATTACCTCAATCAAATTACAGAATCAAAGTTGTTTTTTTATAGTATTAAGGTTATTTAACATTGCAGTGTTGACACAAATCAAAGATACCAGGTCAAATCATATTATATATACTTGTGACTAGAAACCAGTTCACGGCATAGTTTTTTTTTCTTTTTTCTTTTTTTTAAAAGAAATATTAATATTACATAACAGTATCAAATTATTAGTGTCTAGTGTTGACACATCTCAAAGATACTATGTCATATCATGTTTTCAAAGGTAATGATCACTATTACATAAGTTTTTTATCATTGAAATTCATCAGCTTTTTATGATATTGGAAACATTTTCCGTTTGTCCAAAACAAAATAAAATTTAATAGCATTCACTTAAATTCTTATACAACAAATGTTATTAGATACAAACATCAATGTGTATGTATTTATATATACCCACATACACCGTATATGTATTTATACACACACACATACACTGTACATACCCATATACATATAGCTTGTACTTTTATGTTACTTTTATGAGTTCTTTTTCGCTATCCAAGTACATGTATATTAAATCATTACGTAGGTTCTATTTTTTTAAAAGAACGTCGATACTCACCAAAATTATATCTAGACAATGGGGAGAGCAATTGAAGCCTTAGACTGGGCACGAATCCCCTTGGTGACGGTATATATTACGGCTCAGGGGTATTTCTTTTACATAATCGTGACTCAACTCAGGTGTGATTCGCAATCACACGCGGTGGAAAGTGTCCTCTTGCACAGACAAGTGTCGGAGAAATTCTCAAAATAATACGTTTACAACATCGTCAATTGACACGTACCTTCTGTGCGTATGCCAGTTTTCACACCTATGCCAATGTTAAAGGTTTTAATCGAAGATAGATTGATTTCGTAAGAACACTTTCAAATGTTACGCGAATATACGTAAATGTTTAAATAACACAAATCAAGTATTTTGCACTCTTTATTTTCTTGGATAGTCGCGGCGTATAAACTGTTGGTCTCAATTCCGTAAACACAAGGGAGTGTATGCAATGATGAATAAATGTATTCGTGGTGATGAAAATGCGGAATTTGCCTTCCATCATAGTATATAGGTTATATAGACATAGAAATCGAAGTCCAGCAACCCCAATGTAAAAAGGGTGTTGTGGTTGATGGAGATTCCCCACCGTTAAAATAAGCGCTGCCGCCACGCAGAAGGAGTCTGAAACATTTATGTTGGTTTTATTTTAATGACATCTCAATTGCCTTTTGTTGTCCTACTACGGGATTATTTTCATATACGAAGCCTACAATTGCAGCAGCCTCCTCTTCACTATTTAGTTGCCAGCACTGACACTGGTGAGGAATTTCTACCAAAGCTTTTGAATTTACAATAGATGTTTTCCGGTCGGGTATCTACGACTGTATAATTTATACTGCCGTGGCCAAAATAATGCTAGACACTAACATTCCTGATTATTTAAGTCGACACACTCGTGGTATTGTAACACAAACCGTTATGATTTGTTGTTGGTCCCGCATCCCAAAATGGTCCCACTGTTATGAAATGGTCCCCGATTGACATGATCCCACTATGTTGTTATTGCCACCAAATGTCCCCACACTGCGAAATGGTCACGACAAGTATCAAGCTGAATTGGCCTGTAAATTGTATTGTAGTGAAATTTACAATGTGGTATATTAGAGTTGTGAAAAACCATATGCAAGCAACATTTCACATCTAATATTCACTTTTTCATCGTAACATTATTTGCATCAGCAACACGTTAAATGACACACAATAAGATAGTGCTGAAAACACGTATAAATGCCAAATTAATCTATATTTTACCCTTTTAAATTCGCAAGAACTATGCATGGATATGACACCCAGATTTAATTATGAAGTGGTGAAAAACCATGCCACTTTTCGCGTCTAACGTTCACTTTTACATAATTTTCATCAACAAACCGTTCGATGGTCCAAAATAAGCCTAAAACAAGTATTGGATGGCTCAACTTTTGTCAATTATCTCGCCATGAAAGTGGTGTCTTATCATCCGCCAATATAGATGTAGTATATCTCTCACCCCTACCATGTTGTAAAATGTAAATAATAAATATTCATTAATAATGATCAATATTCGCGATTGTCAGACTGCTGCTGAAATATGTTAATGTTGAATGTTGAGGAACAATAAGCTTGACAGGGAAAGTATCTGACAGTGTGCATTCATTATACTAGGCGTAGACTGCATTCATCACCTGCTACTGCGCCATGCAAAATGCAGGCCCATAAACAAAACAAAAAAATACAGTCCTCTAATGGGCGTATTCACCAATTTGCAATAATTGTGTACATGCATACCATGAAATATGAAGCGAATTCTTCACCTGCAGTATTATTCTGTCAACGTGCTAGTGTTATATTAGGTGAGCAAGGGATGTACAAATGTAAGTACAGATAGTACAGATCATTCTGTAGCATTTCTGGTCCATGTGATGATTAGGTTGAACACACAAGTATGATTGGAAGCGCAAATGCTAGTTTTGAGGTACCACAAAGTGTCTGGGGCAACTGGTCTCATAAGAGAGGTGTTCTTTTCATAGACGGCCATTTCGCAGTTCAATATATACAGGTACAGTGGAGGTGACGTTTTGTGGACATCTTTGAGAGATAACAAAAATGTCGATAGAAGAACAAGTATCTTCTATACACGGGCTTGTTAAGAATAGATATATAAAGAATAAGAGAAGAAAAATATCCACATCAGAAAGTCTACAAGGTAGTGTCCTAATGCACAGGTTGTGATGTACGGTAAGTTAGTTCAAGAAAACGACCGGTTTTTGCAGTCGCTGTGGTTGCACGAAGAAAGTGGGTTCATCTGGAGATGTGCCAGTTGTAGATTGTATGCAATGATAATTGGAAAATAACATGTGAATATCAAATACGCAGCGTTAACAAAAATATATGGCTAAATATCTATATAAAATGATGCCTTCAAAATAAGCGGACATGATAGCATAAGCCCTGGGGCGGGATATGGCTTTACTTGTAACAATAGGGCTCTAATAGGAGCATTGTATTCAGCGGGAGCCACATCAGGATCCAAAACATGCGAAATTAGCATCATCATACAGACAGGAAATCGACAAAACTACCTCTACTTAGTTTCTTCGTCTTTTCTGCTTTTCTAGGCGCAGGTTTTGAGATAACGGTAGTCTTTGGTAGGTATAGATTTTGTTATTTTACTCAGAAAGCCGGTAATGTGTTTTGTAATGACTTGTAAATATGTGGATTTGGTTAAGATTTCTGTACGAACTCAATTCCCAATTATTTTGAGCTTGTTTGATTTCAAGCGCGAAAACAAAGATTGATGTGGGGAAATTTGCCTTGACTTTTAAAATAGGGTTGTGCGAAGTCACAAAGCTCTCCCATACGTATATAACACACTCCCCCACCATAGTCTCCCACGTATACTCATGAACTCGATTATATTCGATTAGAAAGCAATCACCCATACAGCGCACACCTATCTGTGCAGCTCAATTTTGTACCAGAATGCACAAGGAACACAGTCTGAATTATGGAACTGCATTTCGAATATGCTTAGAATGTGTCAAAATATAGATCTACCAAGAATGTTACCAGAATGTTTAATGAAATTTCATAAAACGTATTTTAACTCTAAGTAATATCCAAACGTGAGCTCTCGTGCTCTTAGAATTCAGCGGGAATGTAAATGATGGTATCGTTTCAAATGGCGTTAGAATCACATAAGACTATGTAGAATACAGTTGTAATGCAGTTAGAAACCACTTCAAATATCGTTCCTCCAACAATACATCACGAATATTTTGCACATGGGCCAAACATGATAAGCAGACTTGACAATAATATCTAAAAGCCACCGAGATTACAGATAGACGTTATGATATAGAAAACACTTAACGTCAACAGGAATACATAAAAACTGCATGCACCCCTGTCAGTTCCGGTTCTAGTGGGACGGGGCTTTTGATCACAGCAAATTGTGAAATATTGAGGTCTAAAAACGCGGTGTGACAAACAACATAATGTTGCGAGCCCCGCGTTTATGGTCTCTTTTGTGAACCAGCAAAGTCCAACTAATCTCAGTTAGAGCCAATAAAGCTCAGTATAGTGCGCACGCCCCACCACATACACTCGACGGGCATCAACGCGTCAGTGGCAATTATAGATCTCTTAGATTAGATTGATATATCAGGTGAGAAGGAACCCGGATGGCTTACTTCCCGTGAACAGTTAAATGATGAATCATGAGTTCGAGTCTCGCCGGAGTCAACCTCATGAACACGTGGGCTGAAATTGAGAGCCGCCTGAGCAGAAGTTGGGTAAACATTTAGATAAATAAAATATTATGTGAGTAACTCGTGACTCGTCCCAGACTACTATTATACTTATTAAGTACAACCTCCTGAAATGTAAAAAGGTGGTAAATGGAAGATGCGACAACGAGGGAAGGTTAATGTGACGTTCAGTGCACCTCCTGTCCGAAAATAAACTCGCCAGAAAACGCAACAGGTGTTCGTGTGTGTGCTTGTAATTACAAAAATGTAATTGTACGGGGGTGGAGTGGGAGAAGGAGCACATTCCCCACCACATTTTACATGCATATAGTACCGACTCGATAAACGGCTATGCTCTTACTTTCTTAAGAACTCTATTCAACAGGAGAGAAAAGAGGCGATGTTATATAAATTGTGGTGTTCTAGTGATACACACACTGCACATCAAACCCGAGCTTAAACAGATTCGAATGTGTCACTGTAGTGTGATAGTGATAGCTGATCTGCTCATGTCAGGCACAGGATATCTTTTCCAGCAGCGTCAGCAGGCGAAAAGGGATGCTGGTAGAACACGCCTGAAATACATGTAGGTGCCGTGTAACGAGCCCGAGCGGGCACATTTCGTGTATGACTGAAATAACAAAGGTAGTGCCAAGAATAACTGTAATGATACTTTGGTTGCCCCATTTCGACCTATTGTTAGGACCCTACACGGGCTGCTAAAACAATACCCATATACTGTCGTCGATCTACTAGTAATGCTTCAATATGTTGCAGTGACAATTGTAGTACATATCAATTCCATAGTAACACCTTAGTCCTACTTGCAAATCGGGGGAGTCCATCCACGCTCACCCATCGAGTAGCGATATACATTGCCCTACATGTATCTCACGGCTATATACGCGGTTGATATGAAAACGGACTTGTAAAGGCATTGTGAGATATCAAGCCGTTAAAACCGACTATGGGTTCTCTGAGAAAAAGATGTCAAGATATCCTATTCTCAGACATACACATACATACAAAACAAATCTCCGACAGTGGTAAACTTGAGAACATTGAAGGCTGACATGTTTTCCCATGGAGGGTGCTGGGTTGTGTTGCCCGAGCTGGAAGGTTAAGAGACGGCAGTGTTGCTGGGCCGGGGCTCGCGCGTGGGATGCACGGCCTGCGTGTCAATTAACACGTGCTATATAGAGGTGTTTTATGGGGCAATCATGTGCTCGTGGCAATATGGATGAGATGGTGAGACAACAATGTTTTCATGGATATGCGTGTTTGTGGAAAACTCGGTGGCTATGTCTGTCAGACGCCACTTTTAGATCTTTTTTCTTTTTTTATGTGTGTGGTGGTTGAAAGGGGGGGGGGGCATAAAATAAAAAAGGTTGTGGCACATGAGCCTCATGTATAATATTCTTGTGTGACTACGTGTGCTGTCAGGTTTGTATGAAAATCTCGAGCAGTTGGTGGAGTATGTTCTCACGAGTGTAGATCTTTAATACTCCCTAGTGCTGTTACTTATTGTTTTATTCTAGCTGTATTTTATTATAGATGACATACAGAGAACAGCTTAATTCATGTAAATTGAAGCTCTTTCATCCGAGAATGGATGTGGAACAAGTGGCTCTATAAGAACATAAATCTAATGTACAGCTGCAGCCGCCAGACACATAAAATACAAATGTGCAAAAATCAGAATCAGAGACACTATAAACATAAAGCACAATACTGGATAAAGCCCTTAAGACAAACAACTGTGGGCGATCTCAAAACGGCGTTACGTAATTTGCCAAGTGTTCTTTGGAGCAGACTTTATGCCAGAGTAAATGTCAGCAAGTTGGCAGAAAGGCTGTGTCCTGTCAGCCGGTGCCAATGTTTGTATGTCACATGAAAGACTGAAATAGCACCGAGGACAGTCCAGTCTCATCAATTTCGGGCTTATTTTTCAATTCACCGGTTATCGAAAATAACAAATAACCCATCGTACGAAGGGTTCATTATCTGGGTAGAATTTTGTAAGTTCTCAACCAATCAAAACATTAGGATCATCTACCTTCAGTAACGTAAACGGACGAGCTTATAATCTCCAAATAAGAAGACATGAACAGTTATTTGTATGTAACGTAGACGTTTTCATTAACAGACATTCCCGTAGACCTATGATGTTAAATACCACGCGATTGAGATGTAAACATTATTGGTGTATAAATAATATGTACACAATTTGCATCTGCCCATAAAACTGGCTCTGTGATATATAATTCCTGGTAATCAAAAGACTAGAATTCCTACACGGAAAGCAGCAATTTAGCCGTGCGCGCATGTGCGTACCCAAACATGTAGTTATTTTGAAGATTTTGACCAAAGAATAAACTTCTTTCTATGAGTGTGTACAGAACATCCTCTAAAAGCTCACTAATTTAAATCATTTTTATATGCATCAATTGTAATTTACATATATAGAACAAAACATCCATCATCATCCGAATTGGGTAACAGCGTACAGTGGTCCAAGGCCTCGTTCTTTGGACGAATGTGCGTTCCTAATACATTTAGAATACAGGGTGTCTAGTGAAGTTAGACATGGCCCATTGAGATGTAAATTGCGTAAAGTTGTTTAAACCCAACATAAGACTACGCACTTTTGTATGTAGCTTGTAATGGTGTTGTTAGTGGGCGAGTTATGAGCAAAGAGAACTAGTATGCGAAATGTCATGTATAAACGGGGAATCTGGATATCTTCATTTTATTTGAAGCGTCTTCGAGTTTAGACTGTTCCCCTACCCCTTCCTCAAATCCCAGGGTGTAGCTGTACAATACGTTTCTTATATGAATGTATGCTTGAAACGTGGCAGCGTATGAATTATTTAAGTGTGTCTGGTAGTTGTAGGTGGTTTATTCATAAGGTAGTGGCTGAGCGAGCGTGGTGGCCTGGGCCTTTTCACTTCCAGTAACTTGTTTAATCATTTTTTCAAGACTGTGCTTTCTTGCAGTGTGTACATTCAGTGCACACATTGACCTAAAATACACCCTTGGTCATCGTACGCCAGACTCGTTCGTTTGTTATCCAGCCAATAGTTTACACGTTTTACAAATGCAAATTAGTGGGCAAAGATGAGGCTGGTGTGAAGCTAAATCATAGTGCATATAAGGCAGATTTCTGCAGACGCTGGCGCTCCCAGTTTGACTTGTACACTGAATTTTTCTCTTCTCTTTGAACTTTGAAGTGTTAGCAATGTTGGAGATTGAATCATTTAATATATAGAAAATGCCTGTATCATCCGCGTGTGTTTGATTCACATTCCTTAAGCTAGTTCAGTTGAAAATAGCGTCTATTACCTTGAATTGCAGTTGACTACCCACCCAGTCCTTCGACTTCCTGGTCGCTATAATCTTCCATGCTCGGTTATATGAACATTCTATTACCCAAATCACAGTCGTATTGAAACATGCCAATCCAATTACATTTTAACATCTGGAATTAGCCCAACTAGGTAGGCCTACACGTACTATGTGGAGATCGCCTCAATATGATCCGGATTCTATTAACAAGCACATATGAATATACATTGCGAACGCAGTAAAGACGTGGACGTTTTCTTTGTAGTGATGGATCTCCTAGCAGCCTCAATGAACACCGTCAAATGCATGAAGTGGCCCAAGGCCGGCTCAAACCTGGCCTACGTCTGCCATGAATGACGTACGACGCAGAGAGACGTGGGCAGCCTTATTTAATGGGGCGGTAATATTGACAGATGGCTGGGCTTCAATGAGTAACGATGACGGCGCCCGTTTGTGACTTTCGGTTTGTAGGGTGCGGGGTGTGAGACGTTGTGTTCATAGGATGATTTTCATGGTCAATTTTAGTGGGTGTGTCTATCGTACATTATTGTATGGAGATGGCTTTACAATATACATATTGTTCAGTGAAAGGTCATTTCTATTGAACATCTCTCTTCAAATCTTCGACGCTATTGCACATAACCATAGTATAACTATAAATATAGTAGGGTAGATCTACTGATCACCTTGTGCCACCTTCTCTTACCATTGTGCAATAGTGTAGTTTTCCTGTGACTACATAGTGTTATTTGTTGATTTGAGTTGTACCACACATCATCTCAAATCAGTAGACAGGTTTGCGACATTGATGTGCATCATAATTATTATGTGACAGGTTATGAAAATAAACCAATTAAGAAGCTAAAAAGGTGCGGCTCAACACTTCTAATATCGCCCAGTAATGACACTAGTTGCAGCATTAGGGTTATAGTTATGTCATTTGCCTAAGTAATTCTATGATTAATGCCTTTTAAAATTGATTGATGAACATTTTCAATTCGATATGTCGTTACTTTGGACGTTTTAATAGTAAATGTGTGTAGACGGTATCGCCTTGGTCAACATCAGGTTACATTTTTTTCTCGTTAGGTGCACATTTTGTGTTATTTTCAACATTTTTCACTCCTTTTCATCTCATGATCAATTCAGTATATAGTATTAACTGTTAGAAAAGGTTTGGGCGTCTTGTTGTGTCAGATTCTTTTCATGAAAAGTCGTTGTTACGGTGGACTGGTTCATTTGAAAAATCCTCTTTTTCAAAAATATATCTTAGCATTAGTATTGAATCTGTGAAAATTGCTATAAATAGTGGCATACAAAAACGCTTCTTCTTTATTTTTCAATTTATTTTGGGAAAATACTATAAGAATTGCCAAAATTGTCATGATTTTAGTGAGTGGACAGCATCGTTACGGAAATGGCAAATTTTCAAACGGACATCAATTTTTAGTAAATGATATCTAATTATGAAGTGGGATACAAGAATTAAAGGGGAGGGGGATTAGTGCAGATTTTCCTGTCTGAAAAAGAGTAACATGCACGTGTTAATGTCCAACTTGTGTCCATCTATAGACGCCTGTTATATCTAGGTTAAACACTTATGGTACAGTCACACGGCCACTTACGGTAGATGCGAATGCTTGTGGATAACAAATATGTAAGCATCCGCAAGAATACGTATCTTGCGTAAGCATACGTATCTATCCGTCACTCAATACGCAGGAAACGTAGACATGCGCAGACATACGCAGATTCGTCACCAATATTTTAAAATTCTCAAAACTTTGTTGCGGATCACACATACGTAACATATACGTAAAATACGTAACTCTTAGGTAAGATACGTAAACTCGTCCGCGAGGCTCCGTATCGTACGTAATCATCCGTATTCATCCGTAACCCAATACGCAGGGTCCGCAGTAATATGATGATCTAACTATTTACTGTGAAGTCAGATTGACAACTGGAATCCTGGGTCTCTTTGCTGCGTATTTTCATAATAAACGTATTTTCATCATGCAAGCATCCGCAGGTCCGTATCATGACGTAAGTGGTCGTGTGACTGTAGCATTAATGTTACTACGTACTGAAATATACTACTTTATCGTTCACAAGAAATTTATTTGATAGTAGATCGTTTTCAATTCATAACGTTCACGTCCATAAAATTTGCCAGGTAAACAAATTCCTTCTGCCACGTTAATTATAGAGTCGTACAATACAATGGCATCCTGTTGATGAATAGTTAAGTATTGAAGATGAAACACAAGACAGATCCATTCGAAGTTGCCTTGTCTTTAGAACATACACTAAAAAGTTGAAAAAATACGTGATAATAATATCGCATCATTTGACACGGACATTGCTTTTAACCGCCGTTGATATAAGGATTTGTAGACTTCGTCTTAGGGATAAAAGGAACGTAATCAATGAAAACACTTACAAGGGACGGATGGAAATTGAAGGATGTTGACAAGTGAGACTTGTGCTTGGGCTAATGTAACGAGGCCTCCATTTCAGGGCTAACTGACAGTTTTAAGGATACCCTGTTATTTGGAGCGTTAGAGAGAAAAAAAAACGTTTCACTATCATTATTGAATGGTATTGGAACACTCAGAACATGGCCCGTAGCCCAACAATTTATTTTTAGGTGCCGGATGCAGTAGAATTTGGAGGACCCTTACCCACATGGGACACTCCTGCAAGATATCACAACTATTATTATGTGAGAGGTCAAAAGGAACTGTGGCTAAATCTAATGTAGTAATGCTCCTAAAACCATATACATGCATACTGCATACACCAGATAGACTCGCCAGTTGTATGTTTCCCGCTGTCTTGTCACAATCATAACCTAGTTAGCACACATACTGCATAGGCGAAACATTAACCCATCAGATACATGATTGCCTAACCCCTTTCAGCAATTGATCTCACATCACACTCATGGTATTCAAATATTCAAATGGCCTGTTCAGACTATTTGCAACCGAAAACAGTGTGGACTGTGCTATAAAACTAGCTATACAATGTATCAAGTAAGAAACCACACATGTTGCTGTCAACATTGAGCCTGTGGTTACGGTGTGTAATTAACCCGATGGCATCAGATGTACAATATTCGTATTGCATATTTGCTGACACCACAGTGCCAAGTGTAGAGTAACTCAAGGATGCCACGTAGATATGTAGGTTACACAATCAGGAGACTGGTATATAACACGGTGTTTGTTGAGATCAGCTGGCGAAGAATGACGATTTTGCTATTTCTGCACAATTTGGATTGGATTGTTATGTTTCCTTCCTAGCATAAACACCAACGCCCCGAAAGGTGCAGCTTGGTAATGTGAAACGTTGCTGTTGTTGCTAGTATGTAAAGGGTTCTACGGAAGTAGTTGTCATTGAACGCTATCAAGTGGACTGAAACTGGCACTGTGACAAAATTGGTCCAGCCCTTTTAACATGTGCTCATGAAAGTGTTCCCCTTGAAAGATCTGGCACATGAATCATGGAATACGAGTGGCGGATCTAATCAGAGGGGAAATGGTACTGATTTGACCCTGCCCTTTCCGTAAGGAAATGACAACAAACAAACTCTCAAAATGTTACGGGTGCGATATGATGCCCCCCTCAATAACATCTCACGCCGCTGAAATGTAGATCAGCACCTGGGTGTCTGTCACGCAATACAAACATAACCTCCATAGACAGGAACAAAATGTCAAACGTTGAATACAGTAGAACGAGTGTTCATGTTTGTTTTTTGAGAAAAACGAATGCTGCCAGATCATGTATATTAAGTTCAAAATGTCGTGTAATGTGCTCATTTACCAATGTTCAGGTTGTCACGTTTTATAGTCTTAAGTTATTGTTTTGTTTTGTTGTGTGTTGTTTCTTTTTTCTTCCCTTTTTTGTTGAAAAGAAACAATAGCTTTGGATGCTATGGATGGAGCCATATGCTATTACCAACACCTATCTACACCCACAGGGGCAATTTATAGACAAATATAAAGACGTATGTGGCCAATACAAGCTCCCTGGCACGTCAGTGCGACTGGCGTGTTCGGAGGCTTATAGTGGCCACACAGGTCTTTATTTTTGTCTATAAATTGCCCCTGTGTCTACTCCGTTAGTGTGCTTTCAGGGACGTGCAGATTTCCTCGTCCCTGTTACGTCAGCCGGATTCCAGCATGTCAAGTAATCACTAACCAGAGTCGTGCATTGGTTGTAAGCTTGTAAAGTACATTTTGAAATTGAATTCTACATGAATGTTGGTGGTGCGATATGTATGCGATTCTTGACTGAACGCCAGGAAATGATGACTTTATTTCATGGGGGAAATATGTAAAAATATAAGGAACTACATTGAAAACGAAAAACCCACATAAAAATAACAACAATAACAAAAACAAAGCACTGCATCGTGTGTAACCTTTCCACACTTCACTCGGTTGATTTCGTTACTAACATCATGCATGTAATGATATTAGCATTTCTTGCTCAAACAAAATATACTACGGGCCAAACACAGAACACAGACATTTGCCACAACATCAAAACAGAGGCGAGCCCTTGATGCCTTGGTCGTTTGGAAGATAGAGATCTTCGCGTGAATGACTCGTGAGCGTTCATAATAAGGCAGACGGCGGGAAGAGACGCTTCATCAAGATGAGAGCACGAGGCGCATTGTGTGAGGGTAGTTACATATGATGGGCGAATTACGCCGTAATGCTGGGTAATAACTCTTGTGATGAGGGATGTCCTTTCTGTTTGAGTAGGGACAGTGCTTTCTGATATGTATTTTGTGTGTATTACATTGTCCGATGGGGTTCAAATAATTGCAGCGTAGCTTACGTGAAGCACCATGATGTTTGTGTACACATGCCTCCAAAAATTCATATAAAATCACCATAAATCCGTTAATAAAAACAAATCACGTCCATTTGTTCCCGCATTCGAAGTTTTTTTTTTTTCAATTGACAAGGCGAAATCTTTAAATACATAGTATATTTCAAATATGATAAAGGCTCGCAGAGAAAGTAGCCTGTGGAGACGGCTCAAGTCTCATTTTGCCATGCCTAATCCTTTTTCATTTTTGAAATATAATATGTTTAAACCAAAGTAGCCTAGCAACCTCCACTTGGCAGCCACAACGTCCACTTGCAGTAGGTCTGGTCGAAAATGACCTTCCGGATGGAAGTTATAGCGTGTAATTTGTAAAATAAAGTAATCACACAGAAATCTGTCACAGACAGTTATTTGAGATGGTACGTAATTTAGTCTCATGGAGAATTAGAGACGAGGTAAACTATTTAATTTCCCTTATAGCATTTCCGACTAATAGATGATACATTTTTGTTTCTTTTTGACTCCCACTAGTTTGTCTACTCAACGTACCTGCTGTTTTTGTTTTAGCCTACATGTAGGTGTGGGCGGAGTAGCTATCTAACCTTATTTGATTTATGGTAATAAGCTGGTACAAAAATATCCATTGTCTTGAGATCATGATATTTCATTCTGTCTGAAATACGCTTGTTTTTTCTGCACATGAATTGCACTGGTAATAGGTGAATATGGAATAAAACACGAGCTATTATCCTAAAAGGTATCTCATCTAACATTCAGACCATGCCTTGATTATCAAATTGTGTATTTGGTCAATTTTTCAGAAGCTACGCAGCCAACCAATTGACATATCTCTAAACTTCCCATATTGGAAAGAAAAATGGTTGATATTCGTGGGTAATTTCATGGTGGGTTATTTTCTAGACCCATTTCGTTTTATGAGCTGGGAAAATACCCTGATCAAGACTGTTTGAAGATACGATCACACTGGTTAATACATTGTTTGATCGTTCACTATAGCCACTTTACTGTTAGCCTGGGATGTAGACAGCCCCCGTTTTCTGCTATGGGGTTCTTTGTGATGGTAACTCGTCAGCTACAGCAATGTAAGCCATGATTACAGTCAGCGACTTCAAAGTGCGACTGGGGATCGATTCATCGAGCACCACTAGTTTTATTTACAAATTGCTTTAACGTGATCAACAACAAAAACGTTTGACCCGTAATGAACATATACATGTACCTTGAAGCATGCTGTTGCAAAGTAAGAGGGGTATATTCAATCATTGGTTGTTTTGTCTTTTAGACAACGAGTACACGTTTTACTTACTTAGCAACAGATACACCCTGTGCTTGGGTCGCAAGGGTTACTTGGAATAGTGCACCCGTGTCACATACTTGCACTAAATATATTCTAAAACGACGCAAAAATAAACCCATTAAATGTAACTCACACCGAAAATCTACACTGGCTTCTAAGAGAACACTCAGATGAGATCAGATGAGATGTTGCCACTGAAAGATACAATGTGTATACACGTGTGGCATGCATTCAGGATGTGCTTCGTCTGAAAGGCACAGCTGCATCTGAACTGGAAGTTAATTGTTTCAAGGCAATGATTAAATGCTTTGATTTTCTTTTATGAGCCCGGGTTGTTTACATATCTGCCTGATCTCATGTGTGAACGCAACCAATCTCAAGGTAAACTAGATCAAAAGTGATCAGAGAGCTCATCGTCGCTAGAACAACGTTGACTCGTCGGCAATAAAGATGTTTACTTTGCAATCAAATCATTAAAGCAGAAAAATATTATTTGGTGCGGGATTCACCCTAAATCCACGTGCTTGCCTTTGGATTGTATGTGTTTTCTAAACATGGCTATTGTCCATGAGTCGACATTAATAGTGCAATGCTGTGCTCTCTGAGCAATGTTAATACAATATAACCATAAATGCCAATTTGATGGTCATGTTTCAAACAGTATTGAAACTATAGTCGGAAAATAGAATGAAACATAATTATAATGGTTCTCTGGAAGTTAAACTGTAATTGGCAAAGTGCTAAAATTTAATACAGTCGATGTTCAGTAGGCATGTAAGCATTGTACCAGGTTTGACTGTTTTTCCCATAAGCAAAGCTATTGCAGAAAATGTTCAAAATGGACCAAAAATAGCGCTGTGGGAAGCACACTTTCATTGTCAAAGTGCTTAATTTCGAATCACTTCCGTGTTGCGTCATACCACATGGTTGTGTAAAGTTTGAACAAAATCAGTTCATCGGTAAACACTCAAGCTTGTCCGAACACATACATAGTTAGTTAGTCAGTCAGTCAGTCAGTCAGTCAGTCAGTCAGTCAGTCAGTCGGTCAGTCAGTCGGTCGGTCGGTCGGTCGGTCGGTCGGTCGGTCGGTCGGTCGGTCGGTCGGTCGGTCGGTCGGTCGGTCGGTCGGTCGGTCGGTCGGTCGGTCGGTCGGTCGGTCGGTCGGTCGGTCGGTCGGTCGGTCGGTCGGTCAGTTAGTTAGTTAGTTAGTAAGTTACTTAGTTAATTAGTTACGAACGGACGAACGAACCGGCGAATGAACGGGCGAACAAACGAACAAAACACACGGTTTTGCTTCAGCAGCTGAAGCGACGCAACAAACTTCTGGGTGCGACACGTCTAGGCATGGAAGAGGGCCTGGAAAACACTAACATAACACTGTTTGCCTTGCTATAGATTTAAGGATTTCCCCAAACATTGAGACGTAATTGCCGCACCACGTGACCTAATGAGGAGAAATAACAATCATGCCACAGTCTTACATTACATTCTACAATTGTTCGCCCGCGACATTTTACATTTCTTTAGATGAGGACTGCATAGTTCCAAACTGATTCTGCCTCAAAACCACGTGTGTGTTCGCAGCAATAATTAGTCATTAAGAATAACATCAGACAAACCTTGGTGCCAGATTCAATTGTCATTCATGAGGGACTCCAGCTTAATGGTTTCCCTCCTGTTTGTGTCTCACGATCACGGTGGTGAAGATCGATCGCTACAATCAACCGCCATTTCATGGAAATGTCAACGCGGTCCTGTGGCAGCACCAGGCCAGCTCATTAAAAGACATTTTTTTCCGTATTGGTTTGTTATTTTTGTTCACGAGTCACTCTCGTGGAATTACTGCTCAATTGTGTTTGGCTTACGCGAGTCAGATAAGCTTTTGCTCTACACTCTAGACATAAATACGTTAATTGGAGATCGATCGTGATTACTGAATGTATAACCATGTGCAACCGTTAACGATAATTGTGAGTTTAAATCATCTGATTGTATAATAGAAGGATGGGGATGGGTGGCTCACGGGGACAGTTGAACAGATCAGGGTGGGTCTGTCACTGCTGATCTGTGCAGTTTCCCAGCGCCTCCAGATATTCGCGTGGGATACCTATATGACTAGTTATGTATTCTATGTTTGAACTATAGCATGCATATTTAGATCTTCATGACCACAATAATGAATATGAGCCCTTATTTTAAAAACAGACCGCGTTTTCTAGATACTACATGTACATGTGCCATCATATACGTATATAATTAGATGCATCTATCGTTTACGAACAATCGTTACTCACAGGGAGAGCTCGTGAATACGGACGATTAACACTATGAAAGGACTCTATCAGTGGTTGAAATGGCCTAATGGTGTGAAAACAGCTACATGTACATCCATATACCAGGCTACAATGGATCAGGTTTTAGCCGGTTTAGATGGAGTTTCATACCTGTCATGAATATTTCAACATAGACTCTAGTATATGGAGTTTCAGGTTATCTTGACGGGATATTGATAACAGCTACAGATCAACATCAACGTTGTAGACAGAATTGAGCAAGTGTTTTTTCCAAGATTGAACGAATATGGCATAATTGGAGGAGAATCCTTAGGGGAAGCGAACACAGTCATGAGAATTTATCGGCAATTAAAAGAAAGCCTGAAAATGTCAGTGAACTTCCAACTATTTTTGTAACTTTTTTTTATCGCACGTTCCTCAGACATTTTGCAGAAATACACAATTCTTTATTTGAATTGACAAAGTCCAATCCCATTTGGAAGTAGTTAGCTTCATGTGAAAAAGCATAGGAAACTATTAAAACATGGTAACATCTGATCTGGTCAAAAGTAACTTCTTCGTTTGGTGTTTCGGCAATATTATCACAGCGTGGATTTGAGAGACCTGTTATTTATCATAGGCTGATCCAGGAGAGGGCGCCTCCCTCCCCTTTTCCCACCACAATACTTCATTTTCATAGGCTTTTCACACCTCCGCCATCGTTCACGCTTACGAAACCCATGAGATCTCTGAAGTGCTCCCTCCCCTTTTCTAAAAACCTGGATTTGCCATTGCTCATGCATCTTGCCTTGTCAGAATCTGTAAATAAATATAGACTGCTATTATAGAGAGGTTTTACCAATCATGTTTGGAATAAAGACATTGTCAGCTTTGAGATTACAACGCTGAGCATTGACATTAATGACTCATAATCTAAAATTAAAATCGTGGAAATGCAGATGCTTTTTTCTAGATTTCTTGTAAAAGTGAAGAAAAGTTGGACGCTGAAACAAATAATTTTAGTTTCATTGATAATTTGTTCAAGTAGTGAAGAAGTTGTTTGTCGTGAAACTGCGAAAGGCCCAATTCTTTATAAAGCTATGAGATATATCATGAATTATACACATGTACGCTAATTTTGCGATATACCCGTTTAATGTTTACTGTCTTAATATTCTCGGGCATTATGCATGTCTTTTCTGAGACTTCTTCCTGTCACAAAGTGGCAGCACGTGACAGTATTTGGAAGTCAGCCCATGTTCAATTAATGACCGGTGCTGCCATCTAGTGACACAAAGAAGTCTCAGAAGATAGACACACAGTTCATGGTGTCAATTGAGGAAAGAGGTATCACGGAATTGTTGTTTGCCGGAGGTAACCCCAACTGAGCCCATCAAGAAATGCGAAACAGATAAATTTACGTGGGCATCATGTCTGCGATATTGTGATTATGCCAAAGCTCTTGACCGGACATGGAGGCAAAATGTAAAACACATGAGCCTCAGTGACTTTTGAATCAAATTTATGGATTAAAAAGTGAAATTAATTAAATATTCTTCTTGATGTATGTTGTTACAAGGGCCCTATTCCCTCAATTCCTAATTTTATCTAAAAATTTGAAATTGCCTGGGTCATATATGTAGTTATGTACCATATCAGAGAGATGCCAATATCTGTACTCTTCCACTATCAATGAATGTAACCTTGCAACGCTTGGTGTTCCGAACAATTGTCGGTTGATAATAGTTCACCTACAATACGCATGCAATAATTTATACTATAATCCCCAGTGATTATCCGCACAATTATATGTAGCCATTAGTTTAACAATAGTATAATGCTAACGTGTCTGCGTCACTTGCTGTACGCTTGGCATAAACGCTCAAAAGCTACTCGCACAACACTTATTTGCCTGGGCGTGTATATGCGCTGTTGTGTATCATTTCGTGTGCATATACAGTAACGCGTGTACATGTACTTGTTTTAGTAACCTGGTAAAAAAACATGTGAATTTTATATTTCTAAAACAAATATGTAGAAAAATATATTGTTTTTTATGCATTTGGATATTAAAATATCCGGGTATTTTTACTTTTACAATGTCACGTTTATGAATAGCCGACCGGGGGGTTATACGACATTTTTGTGAAGTCCTCGCCCCAGTCAAGCGGTTGGCGTTTCACACGTGCCGGTATCGTTTGATAATCTTGATACATCCAGACAATACATGATATAAAGAGTAATTTGAAGTCCCAGCTATTTTCAAAAGTATACAGACCGATGTTAATTCAATACAATATATATGTATATTATACTTAGTGGTAAGACCTTCCTTCAAAACATTTCATTCTCAATTTGGCTGCTATAGCATCAAGTTCATCGAAATATTGATGTTAGCATCTCATTTCAACACAGATGCTGTCTCGACAATTGTTTTGTGACAGATACTGATTGAAATATTTCCACGCGAATGCACTGCAGTAAAATAATTAATACCTCCTCTGTTTCAACATAAACTTTCTGCACAACTTTGGAAAATCTTAAAATAACATACTGTCGGATTGAGACATATGATACAAAGGCAAGTTACCTTTCTTGTGTATTCATTAGTAACAACATTCAAACATCCCCACTTATAAAGTACACTTATCTACTTATAGAAACTTATATAAATGAACTGTGCCTGCATATTGCAAAGCCTGTAGAAGTAAACAATTTCGTGGCATAATGAAAATAGTGGCAGCAAATTTCAAAGAAGTATTGCCATTGTTATGTGCAAATGCATGAAATGGAAATTGAATTAAATGGAAAGCACGTACCCAGTGTTTCTACTGGCAGGGATAGATGGTCATCAGTGGTCAAAATGGCGGAGAAACCCTTGGCTGAAATGTCTATTGGCCCGGGGTGGATGTGCCGCTGCCAATTTATGCCAACAGCTATAGCGGAGGGTGTCATGGGTAGATGCTCTATTAATTGGGCGAGTCGTGCATTCATGAGGGTTTGGAATAGGAAGAAGATCACGGCTTCACTGAGACATCTCCAATCAGCTTAACGCCCATGCAAGTTGTCAGGACAACGTTTC
Source organism: Streblospio benedicti (assembly GCA_019095985.1). Lineage (NCBI taxonomy): Eukaryota > Metazoa > Annelida > Polychaeta > Spionida > Spionidae > Streblospio > Streblospio benedicti. Next base: position 14,619,598 of record CM032665.1, read on the forward strand.
TGTAAGCGTGCAGGTTGTCGCTGGAAAGCACATGTCCGCGATACCCGCCGCACAAAAACAAATGGCGGCTTGAGCAATGAGCACACTACTCAAGTGTCTTAATAACCATTAATGAACCTGTTCAAATCATATAGTTTTATCACGATGATCGTATTAATTACCCGGTTTTGTGTACGAACATCACGAAGCTTTTACAGTTGTATGCACAAGGCGGTCGACCAGCTGCCACTGATGTGTGCACCGAATTGCCGCCTAATTATCCTTAAAGACAGCTGTATATATACTCCAAGGACAATTTCCCCTTCTTCCTCCCACTGTGTTCACAGACGGTATGCTGTGGATCAGTCAATTCCATCCACCCGTGTGATGTTAGTCATTGGGTGCAATAGCCTTGAATGTTTGACCCTGGAAATGACAGTGCTGAGACACGTGCGCTCTGTGCCGTCCATTCGTCGAGCGTGTTTGGTGAACTAATTGAGCAAAGGCTAACATCTGACTCTAATAGATAGAAGTTTCACACATTATGAGAAACTTACATTTGTCCCTCTCTTATTTTTACCCTTCGCTTGAAAAATGGTGGCTAAAAAGTATATAGATGTACAGCCTAGCGGGAATGGGTTGAGGGTTCAGTGGAACCCCCTTAAAGGCGATACTTCCTTCTGATAAGGTTACATATTATGTATTTTTCGGGAAGTCCCGTAATGGTATTCATGGAAAGATAGCTCGCCGACAGAAAAAAACCAAGCCCCCTTTACAAAAAGCTGAGCAGGTGTCAGGTATAGGTAGAGACCATACTTCTTTCTCCCTGGTGCATCTTACTTCAGATGTTACAAGGTGACATTTCTTTACATAATCGCCAGGCTCCACTGGATGTATCGTCGATGGGAATATGAGATCACATCGCTGAATAATATTGAAATACTTTTCCTGATCAATGTCAATTCGGGAATAGGGTCTATCTCCAATCCAGAGGTCAGATATTTCGTCTTATGCTTGATTACCGTGTTGCAGATGGAGTTCTTGCCTGAAGACAACAGCAGCTTTCTGCAGGGCGATGGGAGCAGACAGCCAGCGCTATACGACGACTCGCTCCTTCAGGTCAGTTGACAGAACAGGAAGGTAATTTGAGTCTCGATGAGCCACATTGTATGATAAAATGGAACTGTCTTGAGCTATGTCAATATAGTGGTAGAAAGCTGCTTGCTATTGAAAACGTGAGAGCAATGGCATTAGATTAGGTGAACACTGTCGACACGAGAGCATTCTTTCGTCTCTTCGTTTGAGCTATATGTCATTTTTTTCTCTCCCACTGCAGTACCTAATTAAGCACTTAAACAAATAATTGAGTACCTATAATAGTTGAGCATATAGGTTCAAATACTGGTAGTTAGTCTAGTGACCAAAGATACTTGCAATTTCTACGTGTACACCGTAACACTGACCAAGCGAGTTGGCTGTAGTCAGAGCCACCACCCTTCAGAGACACACAGGATTTTGAACGTCACGTTAATTAATATTACACAAATCCTACACGATATGGAACCACGGCATGTGACACTACATTGAGCAAGCTCTGATTTAAAATTCTTAATCAATGCCCCACAAGAACAAATGACTGGCTGTTAGTACTCACCATATACTCTCGTTTTCACAGACCGTCTCGTGGTCCGAGAACGGAAGCACCGCGCCGCCGCCACCACAGGGCCGCATGACGTCACTTCCTGCCGCCGCGCCCGCCGCCGTCGTCGCCGTCTCCGCGCTCTTCTGCGTCGTGGGCGTCGTCGGGCTGGTAACTTTGACCTACACTTAACTATATTACTACGTGGGTCTGGGTACTGCCGAGGTTTCAGGCTCCTATGGCTATTCTCACAGAGACATAGGTTATGTATCACAGTTCACAGTTCCATGTTCATCCCATTGTCGGTCTAAGGGAATCTCGTTTTACACTATGCATATATCCAGTTTTACAATATAGCTTGCTCGTTTAGAATGTTGTCGCAAACAAAATCAATAGCCGTTTCTTCTATCTGGGCATGTAAAGGTAAACATTTGACGTGGCTGAACCTTAATTAAACCGATGTTGGCTATGGTCTTTGAAATGTTCCACGAAAAATTGACTCTTGGGGTGTAGAGGGTTTGATTATTTTCTATAATATGGGAGTTGAAAAATAAACCAGAATTATATTCAGTTGGCATCATCCTAATTAATATGTAATTACACACTTGCAGCCAAACACATATGTTGTATTTTCATCGGTTCAAATGCTTTATTGGTCATCAAATTAACTTATGTGAAAGGCATGTGGGGTAACAATTCCATCTTAAGAATACCCCACTGATACTGACAACATGGTTCAATACAATCCCTCGACCACCAAACAGCCTATACCTTTTTCACACATTTGGCATCAAATTACCTTCCTTAACAAAAACACTTTCACACTCTACCTCCCAGATCGGCAACTTCCTGATCATGTACGTGATTGTGGCTGACCGCAAGATGCGGCGCAGCGTCACCAACATCTTCATCCTCAACCTGGCCGTGGCGGACTTCCTCATCATGGCGCTCGGCGTGCCCGAGATCGCGCAGTTCATGCTCAACCGCGGCTGGCTGCTCGGTGGCGGGCTCTGCAAGGCCTTGAGGTGAGGAGCGCCGAGGAGTCAAATGAGACTACCACATGTAATTGTATTTAGGGACCTAGCTTCAAGGAGCTTGTTAGCTGTGAGAGTTGTGATTGTGTGTATGTGTGTGTGTGCGTGCGTGCGTGCGTGCGTGCGTGCGTGCGTGCGTGTGTGTGTGTGTGTGTGTGTGTGTGTGTGTGTGTGTGTGTGTGTGTGTGTGTGTGTGTGTGTGTGTGTGTGTGTGTGTGTGTGTGTGTGTGTGTGTGTGTGTGTGTGTGTGTGTGTGTGTGTGTGTTCACGGGGCTGACTGCTGAGTGACGTGCTCTGTATGGATGATTATATGGATGATATGATAGATGAATATATCTGCGTATTTTTCGTGCACTATCGCGAGATTCACAAACCTCATTTCTTGAATATTTCCCACACAAACCCGAACCGAATTTGGACTGTAAATCTCCCAGTGGTGTCATCAAACTACTTTTTTAGTAAGTAGGCATTTGCTCAATATTGAGGATGTCTGATGACTTAATTATCATACGTAAATCATAAGTCTAGAAACCGCTATATTGCTCCAATGGCATGGTTCGTATACAGAAAATAAGATTTTGAATTATAATCTTATAGGCATAGACATCTAATGAATCTAGTTGAATCCAATTGTGGGGATGAGGGTTCCTTGCCACGTTTAAGTGGTGGGTATGTGTGTTTTGTTTGTTAATCTGCTGCAAGGGTGCATGCCCACCACCTCACGCGCTCGACATAAGCCGCCTAGTCACTAAAAATCTAGGTAACGTGGCCCTGACGACAATTACTACACATTCTTTGAAAGCCTTGTACGATTCGCAGTAATTGAATATGCCAACAGCATAACAGTATAGAATATCAGAGAAAAGATGATAACATCATCTCCTGTTACTGTCTTGTAGATGTTCACAGTATATCGTGTCACAATTACCAACATCCAGCCTGAGATGATGATGTAGATTGGGTGGAGTCAAGATAATGTTGTGTATGATGATCATTTCTCCGCGGTCAATGGCATTACTTAAGCATAGTTGCCGAGGTCATTTTAACAATAAGTTATTACAACTAAGTAGCCTACATCTAGAGATTTCTGTAGCTTTTCTATACAATACTGTGAACGAAGTGGCCCGGCAGCGATGGTAGTTCCTTATGGTAGGATGGTAGAAGCCTAGTGTCATTTTGAGGTGAAACGATGCTTCATGATTAATGCTGTCTTTCCTTTAGGCAATGGCACACTTCTGCTTGGTTCTGACCCAAAATTGTCATCACTTCTCTGGAGAAGTGATTTTGATTTTTTGGGGCTTGTAGGCTCCTGCTTTGGATTATTGAGTTATTGATTTGGATAATCGTTTTGCTTTTCTGGGTCATCTCGTCATACAGGTCTTAAAATGACACATGATAACCAGTCTTCTTCAGAACAATGTTTAAATTTACTAATAGAAATATTGAATTTTGTGTGACGTGTCATGTCAGCTTTTAATCATTACTCCAAGACATCTAATAGACTCTCTAAATTTGATACATTCCCGTACACATACGGGGAAACTCTCTGCAAATCATAGTCCCAAAACACGTGTAGGCCTACTTTGACTTATCCCCATTACACTTGAATAGGTGTTCTTCTGCAAACGCATAGCAGATATTCATTAGCGTTTGATACAAGTGTCAATGCATGGGTTTTCTATGTTAAGTCTAGGGTTGGATTTACTGTTCAAAAGATCGAGGATTAAGCATATATGCTATTGAATGCAGACTATATTTTTTCTTCAACTGTTTCTCAAGTAGAAAGGACATTGTCGACCATTATGATGTATGTGTCTCACACCCTACTGAGATTAATGACGCATGCCTCATTGTTATGAGCTACAGCACTTCAACAATACATCATAATCATGGCCAGCTTTATGACCAATCATTCCTTTAGGGTCTAATGAAGCAAGTTGGGTATTGTTTTTTCTTATTTCTGCAGAGGTAACTTCGTCATTAGGTGTGGCGTTTGTTTATTAGTCACCTGTGGACCTGTCTGTGCATATTTGCCTCGTCATTTTGTTTTAATTATTTTTGGGACTCAGCAAATACGTGGAAATCTATGTTAATAATTACATGAGCCAGATGGTTATTAGATGCTATTCATATCACATACGCTAATGAAATTGACAATATTGTATATTTAGAATAGATAATATACGTAAAGAATGATATTCTCGTGACTGAGCGTTATGGAGTCTTTGTATGTGTTTACGTTTCAAGGTTATTCTGAACATAATATAAGAATAACCTGACGGTGGTTATATAGTAGTGTTTAACTCATACACATTCATGTCTGTTTCCATTTTAGCCCACGAGGTTACTCAGGTAGCAGACCTTGTTTCCACTTCAGCTTGACAAATCCATGACATACAATTTACATATAGCGGGTACACACGTGAATGCAGCCTCATATGGCGCGGATTTTGTGTGTTTTACGTGAGGGTTTGGACGACATATTCTCAATATAACCCAGACAGTGTCCGTACACTGTCACATCACTGATTTCCCTTCTAAACATTTTACTGTGATGACCTAAAGATTGGGTTAGTCACACATATTTGTAAATATCCGAAAAATGGAAGAGTTTTTATGAATCAGTAAAAATGAGGAGAAGCACGAGGATGTGGTAGAATGAAATGAAAGTAGCTAAAATGGGTGTTTCTGTGACCGAGTGGATAGGGAGTTGGATTCGTGATTAGAAGGCTATGGGTTCAATTCAAAAGTGTGGATAATAGATGGTGTGCGTGATTAACATTGTGTGGTGGGTGAATGTGCTGCCGGTGCAAGTATGGGAGAATGATCAATAAGTGTGCCAATGACCTGTAGTAAAATGTAATCTTGTGAGAGCAAGAGCAAAGCAGTTGGACCACGACTATAACCCACCACATTTACATTTATGTTACTTCTAGATATTAAGTAACAAGAACATTTGATGATATACGAAGACATTGTGAGATTATTGTGCACTCTATCAACTAATCAAAATGGGGGTAAACCCTGAGGCAATGGAATCAATTTAATACTTTACAGATATAATAGGATTTAAGGGGAAACACTCTCTTACACAGTTCTAATAATTTCCTCTGCATTAGAACCGGGAGGATGTTATTTTGCTGATATGTTTCAAATAATAGAGATAAATTTACGATATTCCAGAAAATTAGCATTTCAATCTACATTCAAAATGCAGGAATAGATGGATATGGTGAAGTGTACTGGTGTGTTGCAGGTACATGCTGGTGATGTCTCTGTATGTGTCCGTCCTCACGCTCATCGGAGTCTGCATAGAGAGGTTCGTCAACGTGTTCACATTAAGATGAAACCACTGGATTTGACAAACATGATAATGATATATGAAGGGTATTTGTAAATAATATCCCAATGTGACTTGTAAATTGTGATGCAGTGTATTATACGGGCATATTATTGCGTACAACATTTTTCTAATGAAGAGATAGTATGTAAGTTTCACTCGCTAGATTTTAGGTTCATGTAATATGAAGCCAATAATTATTGTTTTTTTCCACGTGGTTTGTGTTTATGTACCTTGTGTTTAACTGTCTTGGGTTTGAGTCCAAGTATTGGCTATGATCTAAAATACATGTAGACCCCTCCAGAATTTTTAGTAAATTGCTGTCTTTTTTTCACATTGTCGGTATATTATGGGTGTCTTTTTCACACTTTTACTATATTTATTACACATTCTTTTCAGATATTGGTATATTATATCAAACTTTTGTCATGTATTGGTATATTGTTGGTAACGTTTTCTTTAAAAGAAAATAGGTATATTGGTTGGTGCCATTTCACAACTGTCCTTGGCCCGTTCTGACCCCCCTCCCCCCTCCCAGCGAGAATACTCAGTGCTATAAAGTACCATATTGATACTACTCAGATACATCGCCATCGTGCACCCGATTCGCGCGCATCTGCTGTGCTCACGGCGCCGCATCGTGGCCGCCATCTGCGTGATCTGGCCGCTCGCCGTCACCCTCGCCCTGCCCACCGCAGTCTACAACACGGTCGACTACCCCAGCCCCGGCTTCCCCGTCAGGCTGTGTCTGCTCCATATGACTCCACTGCGGTAATATTGAGGGGTGTATTATATTTCTCTAGTTACTGGGAAATGTAGGCCCTCATGTTAAAACGACTTTTGCTTGTGTGTGAGTGTGTGCATGCGTGCGTGTGTGTGGCTATGCCTGTGTGTGTTTGGCACGTTGCTGAATCCTCGTGTTTTGGGGATTTTGTATATTTTACATAGGGTTTTGTTATATTTTTATATACATGTATCAGTAACCAATGATCCTTGGCACAGTAAAATAAATCACGAACAGAAGTCAACAAGCTGATACAAAACTTAAACGTTTAGAAAAATAGCTGAATTGTGTCCTTCTGTACAATTACTAGACAAGAGGCATACGTGTTTGGCTGGAGGTTTGGTAGCCGTAGCCACTATTAGAACAAAGATACTGATTGGCCGTTCCACTTGCACAATAAAGTATAGCAAGATAAAGCAATGCGTGTTCCAGCTTAGTCAATTATGCTACAATTTGCCTGCTTCTATAGCATACAGTACATGTAGAACCTCCAATTAAGACCACCTTCGTGTGGAGGCCACTATGAAACTCCACAAAACAGATCACCTCTCTATTGAGACCACTTGAGGCCAACCCTCAGGTGGTCTAAATAGAGATGTTCTACTGTACTGTCATACCCGTGTTGCTGCTGTGCAGGTTCCACCTGGCGTTCAAGCTGTCTGAGTGCGCCGTGTTCTTCCTGCTGCCCGTGTTCACCCAGATCGTCATGTACTCAATCATCGGCAAGCACCTCTTCCTCGGCAGCGAGTCCCTCCACAGGTAAGGACGTACAGCCAGGGTCCGACAGCCCCTCCCCCCCCCCCCCCCCCAATAATTGATAGCCAATCAATCGTGACATTGTTGCAGACATTGTTAGTTGACAATTTCTTTGTCGAATGTGTTGTTGTTTTGTTGTGTTGTCTTTTTCTTTGTCTTTGTCTTCGTCTTAGTCTTCCTCTTCGTCGCCGTCGCCGTCGGTGTTGTTCGTGGGTTTTTTTGAAAGACATAATGAATGATGATTTCTCACAAGTATTTTCTATCTAATCCGTGGTGTGGTCAGCGATTATAGATGAAATTTTAAACATGCACATGTTGCTTTGTTGACTGACTAGATGTAACTGCCAGTACGCTATGACCGTTGGGAATTCAAGATGGCCGCAAAGATGGCTCCACATTTGACATCTGTGTCATTATTGGGTATTCAAGATGGCGACTTTCATGATCATAATGAATGAAAACACTAATGGTTCTTTGGATATACGATTTTCGTTTAATGGTATGGCTATGTTCACTGTGTCTTGAAGTGTACTTCGCTGTGAACATAGACGTTTTATAGACATCCACGTCAATAATTATAGGTCACTGTGTTAAATAAAGTAAAACTAAAAGAATGATGTTTAGCTTAAGTGACTGGTGAGAAAAGTCTGGGGAAATCTTGAAATTGCGGATGTCGATTACTTAATACATGTAGTTAAATATAACATCGTTCAAGCACACTACGTTTTGAAGGAATGTGGCATAATTACTATTAGTATAAGTTAATTATCACAATTTCCAATGTAGATTACTGTGAAATTAGATAAGCATTATCATATAGTCGTTCTACTTACTAAACGCAATATTGAGAGTTCTAAAATGGAATTCGTCCTCTTCGGTTGTATAACTACTTTTGTTTCAAGTAGAATAAAATAATTGTGGTTCTGGATGTTGTATTAACCTTCCGCATTCTCTAGTAATAATAGAGTTACCTATCTCAAAAAATATTATCTTTGAGATATATCACCTATTAATGCCACACGAAGCATGGTGTGATTATAACAAAACCTCTCCACTTCATGTTTACATAGCATCATATAAGCTATCTCAATTTCTACTCAATGATGCTATAATGGTATTGCGCCTGCAAACGTCTATCATATGTAGTGATAGTATATAGCATGTCAATCACCAGGCACTGAACTGTTCCCAAAGCTACTGATAACATTGTTACCCCTACTTTCCCCCTGGTTGACTTGCAGGAAGCAGGCTGTTTTGAGTAGCGGCGGAAGAGGTGATGGTGGACTGGCAGCCAAAGAGCGGGACTCGCAGGCCATCAAGGCGCGCAAGGGCGTGGTCAAGATGCTCATCGCCACGGTGGTCGTATACTTCCTCAGCTACGCCCCAGTCCAGGTAGGTGGCCAACTTGAAAATGTAACAGCAGATTGATGTCAAATATTTGAGGCGCAAGTGACTAACGATGTAGCTTTTTTTTCTTTACGCTTTATCGTCCCTTAGCACACCAGGAAATAATTAGTATATAATTGCAGGTTCCTCTATTTTACAACATGGTTTCGCCAACGCCATTCAAGCAGAACTGGTCATTTCTTGCCCTTGTGATGACCTTGGCCTATGTCAACTCAGCAGCTAATCCTATCCTCTACAGCATATTCAGGTACTACAATATTTCCATAATTGCTAGGGCCACGGTATTGAATATCAAAATTGTATGTCATATGTAGAATGTCGTTTGAACGAGAGGCTGTATACGTGCAGTAGAAATGTGCACGTATTCACTTTTTGAATGACTTACATTTAAGGGTTGTGACCGGGCTAAAATGGTGCTATTATTAAGGTGATTTCCTACTAGAGAGGTGGTCTTAATTTTGAGGTCATGCTGTCAGTTTGTGCTTTCTAGTCGCAACTTCCGGCTGAAGTTCGCGGCTGTGCTGTGTCGCGGCTGCTGCCGTGGTGACCTACCACTTCAGGAAATGACCAATGGTCACTATCGGCGCCCAGGTGCCGGAGGCGGCGGGACGTCCATGGCACCCATGGACAACAAGGTATAGCGCCGGGGTAAACAACATGCTCACTTCTTCTTCTGTAGCATGTAGACTCAGTTCTTTTGTAACAGACATTTAGATAATCAAGGTTCTTGGGGGAGAGGTAAAGAAAATGATTACTTTTAATGTATTTATTTATTATATTTATTGGGTGATTGCACAGGATTGCTTTGCACTGTTTGTGCATGTGGCTGTAGAAACTCTCTGACCATGTGACAAAATAGAAAGTAAAAATGAGCCATTGTTGGAATAAATCTATATGAAAATCAGAGATTTTTTCGTGTTACTGGAAGTATAACAGTTATTCCCCACGCTTGAATATCTAAAACGTTCTGTCATAGTAGATATATAAATTGTGTTTTAAAATATTATTATAGCCTGTCACGTCTTTTTCTTAAAAACACATATTGGCGCTCTAAATTTGAGCAATCTATCCGCAAATGCATATTGGGGTTGTGCAAAACAAACATACTATATATCACGAACATGCCTCGTGTGTATGTGTTTGGACATAAATCTTACAGACTAATATGTCTGTATGATGATGAGTGTTGTTTTATTGTAGACGACGACTAGTACAGCGGGCGGCTACAGCCGTGTCACTGGCGCCACCCGATACACTGCGGCACCTACGTCTATCACCACCATGACAAAAGTAGACATCTGAGGCTCTCATCTCGACTAGGAGTCTAGGAACACCTCTGGCTCCTCTAGATAGACACTCACCCCATCCGGCTGAATAGACCATTGAGTGATTCAACAAGTTAGACAGTTCAACCAAGCTATTATCTGAGTCACTCCATAGTCACTCGATAGACCACTGAGTGAGAGATATAGAAGGCAAAGAGCCATTTAAATAATCTACATAGATAATTGAGTGTTTCCTCAAATTAAGAGAATGAGACATGAGTCTAGAAACACGCCTGAGCCACTCCTCTGTATAGACATTTGAATAGCTCATTCATGTAGGATTCTGAGCAACTGATCAAGCTGGATATACAATGCAGACCAGATAGACACCTAATAAGGCTTTGAAAGGCTGTAAGTGATGGACGCCTCAGCCAGTCAGCTAGAAAGGCAGACAAAAAGGTCATTTTATTAGATTGATACACTGAGTCACTCGTCAATGTGAACAGGTTAATCACTCGAGATCATGTGAAAGCAACATTTCTGAGACAATGCTGAAATGACATGTTTATCTTTTCTTGTATGGTAATTGTGACATTGTACCATCGTAACGACGTGCGCTGCAGCTGTTTGCCTGAGTAACGTTAAAAAATAATGAAAAACTATTGCTTGTGACAAGATATCCCACTGGCATATCCAAGTTTTTTTGTCGTGATTATCTTAAGTATTTTGTAAAATGCGATCGCCAGCACTGGACGCCATGTGTTTCCTAAGCCGGTTCTAGAAACATTTGGAATATCATCATGTTATATTGTTATTATTATTATTTTCCTACGTTTTCGTATCACAGATCATGGCAATATGAATCAGCATTAATAGATGTAGTTGGTGTAGGCGCATGTTGTTGATGGACACATTTGACCAGGAATCAGACTGAAGACCGACAATTTATCAGCAAGAAGAAATGATTAAAGTGCGGGACACATTGACAATAATAACCAAATCCAAATATGTTGTTCCGCATAATGTGTCTGTACATCTTACTTCTTTTGTGTTCGTTGTAACCAAATCTATACAGAGAATCGAATTTAGAATGCAATTAGTGAGTATCATTGGTTCCTATACATACATCTTATAGTAAAAGGATGTTAACACACTATGTGCGTGGCTTATGTATAAACCAGGTAAGTAATTTAAGTTATCAAAGCCCATCAGTAGTCAAGGTTGCTCACTTGATGTTGTCCACTTATGGCACCAACACTACAGACCTGTCCATGCGCCATTGTGTCTGCGCAAATGTAGAGAATTCAAATCATTCAAATCAGACGCCAGGAATTGTCATAGCTTGATTTAGGAGGTAATCGTGTATTGGAAATTAAAGACATAAATACCATAAATACCATACCATAATACAAGTTGTTGTAGATAGAGTGATAACCAGCAGCCATTCAGTCTGCTACATATACATTTACATAGTATTTCATTGTAGTGATTTCATTGTGTAATGATATGATACGTGTTTGTCTTATATTGTATATTGTAAAAACACAAGAGCGTATTTCAAATATGACGGACACAACTATATTGTAATCAATGCATTGTCAATGATTGGGAATTTTAAGTGTATACAAATAGTTTTGCTGAATATAAACAATTAAAAATACTGAATGAAATGAATTGTGTGTTGTATATTCACAGACAACTTGTAAAATCCATGTATGGGGGGGTCAATATTATATTTGTCATCTATGTATGGATCTGTATTGTACGTCTTGGCAATAACATAAATAAATACGTGCTTACAAAACTAAAATCATTTTATCGTAACTGTAACAACTTTGGAATACTTATGCACTGGTGTATATAACACACGCACATTTATTGTACATTATATCAAACGTAACTTCTTAAATGTTTTGAAGCTGGGCACAGTAGCGGCCACCAGCCCCCGCATAGTCCCAGTTCTCTGTCAGCCAAGCGCACGATCAGGTTCCTCTAGTCTGCCGTGTCACCCATTTAGCATGACAAAGACGCTGATTTTATCTAATTTGCAACAGTAGAAGTAGCGTCTGTACTCTTTCTTTTTCTTCTGATGTTGGATTACCCAGTTCATTGCATTTTTGTTTGAAGACACTCTTTTTTGTTTAGGTGAGATGGTTTTTATATTGTAATCGGCTGTAATCGTATTCGCCATTTGCATTATAATAATAAAGTAGAGCAGTAGGTTCATGTCAAAGTATTCCGATTCACAAGATCTAGTTACATATCAGGAAAATAGCATTTGTTTTGCCAAATGGCGCCGTAAGCAGCCACTACTAAAAGGGTTCACTCTAAACCCCATTCTTACGATTAGCAGTACACGGATCTGTTTTATCCAGGATAAACAGTTGAAAATTACCCTCGTGTTCTCTGAGAGCCTGCCTCTTTTCTTAAACAAATAGAAGGGAATCTACAATCCAAGCAGCTCTGTTCAATATTTACCGAGCGATGTTCCCTGCACGCTTTGGCACGATCTTTGCCATTCAATTATCCCAGTAAATGAACAAACTTGTCCGGCTAGTTTAGCTAATAATACCAAGATTGCTTGGAGGAGGTTTTTTATGATAAATCACTCGGGGGTGTTTGGTTCTGTTTTTTTCGGTAGTGCGTGATAGGGATTTAGATTCCAGTGGTGCTTTACCACGATTGTATAGTTGAGCACCCCCTTTTGAATTTTTGTAGGCCCAGATGTAACTCATCACGGGGACTTCTCCCCACAATGCAAGAAAATACAAAATATCACTATGTGGCTTATAAATGCCATGATCATTACAACAATTTCACATATGCAAGTTTCATAATATTTTATAGTTATTGTAGACTAAATATATTACATTAAAACAACACCTGCGCATATTTAATTAGTGATTCACTGTGTGTTGAACACTGTCAAATGTCCACGTCTATTTGTTTTAAATAAAGGACTCACAAAAGCCCATGGTGTCCTGGTCGCATTCTGTCTCTACACTTGAGAGATCCCTGTAGTCAACCCACACTGTTCTTCTGAGACATAAATTGTAACGACTATTGAATTTTAAAGCCCGTGTATATTCAAGCACTGGTTCAAAATACCGATTGTGTAAGAATTAAGGGGTGCGCCTCAAACAACAATACTGTAATATATTTCGTGTTTAAAACACACATTGTTAAGCGTGTCATTCGATACAGAATTTTACTGCTGATGATTACCAACAGTATCCATGGGGAGTGTCTCTGAGAGCTACACACCATATACCAGATAAACAGTTATAGTAACTACATGCATTACAATATAAACACAATAATTGTGCTACATTGAGTTTAATAACTCCAACATTCAATCGTATATATGAATGTATTCGGCGTGGAAAATGGCAATTATTAGCGTAGATAGAAAGTGTCGGCACACACTGTAACAGATTAATCATCGAATACGGAACGGTAATAAACACAACGCACACAGCAGAAGAGTCAGTAAGTTGGGCGCATCATGCCAGGTACGAAAATATGTCAGGGCAGTCAGTAATTTTCAAAAAGAAGTCCATACTCATTATAGGGGGGATTTATAAGACTTTGGGAGATGGGAGTTTGGCCTGAAAAAAAATGGGAGATGGGAGATGAGGCAGCCAAAGTGAGAGCTAGCCAAACAAAGTGGGAGATGGGAGACAGAGAATTGACATATTTTTTCAAGTGGTAACCTTTTACAGACTTTTTTGTTACTAATAACTTTGACATCACATACTTATGTAATTTGCACATTATTGGTTAGACATATACGTTATATGTTCAGTAAAATATTCACATATTTGTCCTATCCGAGATAATTCATCGTAAATATTTTGAGTAAAAAAGAGTAAAAACCTGCCAGTAAAACTTCGCAGTAAGTAAACATAAATCTCTACCTTCCTACCCTCCTTTGAAATCCATGGTTACCAGAAACAAACATATTTTTTTTGTTCGGCCAAATGTAAAACTCTTTACCCCCCTAATATTATATGAGTGGCTCATAAGCTTAGCACGGTATAGATATGCAGGGATATTTTTGATACATTGTATGTATTTCTTACACTAAACATGATATTCAAGTCGATCATTTACATTTAACCATCCAACTATTTTAAAATCCCCAGAACAAAGGCTATGTCTTCCAACATGTGTTTAAATCGTATCTAATTGACACTGATCACATTATTTTTCTTTGATACAGTAATTGTTAAATAAGAGCTCTATTATATGGCAGTTCCACAGTGTGAATTGCATACGGTGCAGACCCGACATACACAGACACGCACGCACGCACGCATGCACGCACGCAAGCACGCATGCACACACACACTCATAAACATCATACACAATAACAATATAATGAAACATAATTGACACTACAGTAAACTTCTGTCTTTATGATACTTCTACAACTTTCAATACTCAACCACTGCGAGGTCCGAGTAGAAAGTGACAGCGACCAGAAGTGCAACCCAGCAGAACCTCCACACGAGACCACTTCATTAATGACACCACCTCCATAATAACTCCATTTATTGCCGCCCCAAACTCTCTGCAGCGACCACAATAAACCTTTCGTAATGAGACCACTTCTCTATTGAGAGTACTTGAGTTTAGTCAAGGAATGGGCTTATTAAGCGGCTCCACTGTAGTGAGTTACCTGCTCAGACACACGGCCGTGGAGGGCCCGACTCTCTGCCGCTGCCATGTGCACGTGTGTGCAACACACGCACCAAATGGTGAAACAGGCTGTAATCATTGAGCAAATGTCAAAACACATATAAGTAGGGTGAATGTAAATATTTCAAAGTAGCTATTGAGATATTGCTTTGTCTTCCTATGTGTCTTTCAATAATCACTGGAGTGCTTCTCAACAACACATAAAATGCCACAGGGACGTTTTACGCAGGCACATCCCTGTTTTATGTAAGCAATATCATGCCAACGGCGTCCTATTCGTACTGATTATTGTGGTATTGATTGGGTTTTGAGCTCTTTTAACATCAAAAACGACTAAAGACCTATTCCTTAAAACCTTACTTCAGCTATGTCGAACAAGTGGTGGGAACTTGAAACACACATCTATACAATCACATCACTAGTTATGATACACATTATCAGTAGCAAGAGCGTGCATCCAATGATAGTCAAGAAGCTGGTTTCATTGTAAAGTTAATTGTGGTTGTTGATGGTAGAACGCTTGTCCAGTTTGTATAATTATCATCAACACCCATCAAACTGTACCTTACTCAAGAAAGGCATATGCAAGCATGGGTGTTGTTCTTAGCATGACCACTGAGCTCATTGAATGATTCAGTGTTAGTTATATCTTAGTTAGATCTTGGTTAATACTGCATTCAAAATACCCGACCTGTCATCGGAATGGGGTGACGTGGGGTTGGGTTGGGGGGGGGGGGTAAACCCCAGTGTTCGTATAAGCCCCTGTTTAAGCACCCATATGTGGACGAGGCAATAGGACATACTGTATGACATATGCATCCAATTGGAGTTAGGGGATGCTGGAGAGGCTCTCCGGGCAAAAAGGGTTTATTGTGACATGTTTGCTGGAGAGCGAGTCTGAGCGTTTGTTGCCTGTCCAATTGAATACGGATGGTAGAGATAAAAAGTATCCCAGTTATGGGGACATTTCCCTACCGTACCCCCACCAGTGTCCCCTGCAGGGATCTCCACTAAATGCAATGTGAGCACACTACGTGTATACCACTTAAAAGTATCCCTATTTGGTGAGTAGCACTTGGTCTCATATTATTGTTCTTATTCTTATATTTCTTTTTCTAGTGCTAGAACTTGTCAAATAAAATCAAAACACATATATCACATTTTAGTCTAAACTGAGAATTTAATATACGTTTTCGAACACACAGGTTCCTTTTCAAATACCTTCTAGCACTAGAAAAAGAAATATAAGAATAAGAACAATAAAATACGTGTATACCCGGTCGTGAGGTACATAAAAGTGCCGCTTTCCACTGACCCTGTTTTACTGCTTGCCATGACGCTCGGCCGTGCTTACCCTCACCATGACGCTGCATAAACACGGCAACAAACATGTGAAATCGTGCGTAAGCCGGCGCCGCTGGTGACAAAGTACAAGCTACAATGATGCTCATGAAAGATTTATTCCCTCTAACGAAAAGCCGTAGTGTTGTGCAGAACGCTGTAAACAACTTGCTCTTTATGAAATATAGATAACTGTCCTATTTATCGTGTTAAGCAGTGACTTTACGTTTGCACAGAACAACCTAACGCTCCTTTGTTAAGTGGAATTTACAAAAGTGACTTATTTCTCATGCTGCTCAACTTGTAAATTTAAAACATATGACTTATTTCTCTATTAGTAACAGCATCTTCATTCACTTTTAGGGTGGTGGGCCCCGCCTGTACACATATATCCATGCACAGATAGTACAGATATAGTTTGGGCTGGGCGTATTAAAGGGGTCAAGAAATCCCATATACCCCATTTTGGCCTCATTTCTCACATAATTCTTTTCTAGCCTTTTCTCCACAACTCACATTCGCAGCCTTTCCCCCTGAACCACCATTCTGTAGGGTGATAATTTCAATCCAAACTCATTTAACTTCATTATTAGATTTCCCTGAATACCTTAGAAGATTAGTTTCATTAGACCATAGATTCATGTAATTTACTCATTATTGGCTATGTAAAAATGTATTTGACTTGAAAGAAATAAGAAATAGTTTCAAATTTAATGTAGAAAACAATTACAAATGTTTTGCATTTCTTGTACATATATATAGTCATTTGTAGCCAAAGTTGGGACAGAGAACTACTGCTACTATATTATAGAATTTTCCTATATGTTTCACTATTTGGGAGAAGTCGGAAATTGGAGTATGTAGACAGATGGGGATAGTATTCCATATGGTATTAAAAGCAGATTTACATATTCCTTTAATCACACAATCATGACAATGTAAGTACTACAGGAAGAAGTTTTCCTAATGGGGCCATCTGGTTAACCGGGAAATAATGATACTTATGTCTTCTTTCACTGGCGTCCCCAGGGTTTACTGTACACCTACTATACTGTGTTGTCCTATGCAATCTTTTTCATTTAGACATTTCACTACCCAGAGTATATTGGGTTGTGTGCTTGTTCACCTTAGTATATACGTTGTTGGACTCGTGATCTAAATGGCTTGCGTTCGAGTCCCAGTCAGGTCGGTTGAATATCAGATTGAACTCGAAGTATACACTTAAAATAGATACAGGTCATGCTAGTGTACGTTGATGTGCAGGTTAAGCACTGTGTACTAGGTAACAGGTCTTGTGCACACCAAAGGGAGTTTTTTCTATTTTATTTATTTATTTATTTATTTATTTATTTATTTATTTATTTATTTATTTATTATTTTTATTTATTTTTTTTTGGGGGGGGGGCGGGGGGCGATATAGATAGTCCACGGGGTTCCAAAATAAATGGTGTGTCCGTGTATCTATTTTTAAGAGATTCAAAAAAGTTCCTGCATCAATCTTTATATGATGTCTGTATATATAATAGAATACATTATGCGCGTGTCCTGTGTCAATACATAGGGCTGTGTCACTACTACACGTAAAAGTAGTTCAAAATGGTGCGTTGAGGTACGTGCCTGGTTAATTCTCATGTCATAACAGCTATAATATGACCATTCACCAGCCATTTAAACAGCAGTCTACGTACATAAGGTTTGTACCATGATATCATCACAACACCACATTTATTTATAATGGGCAACTACAAGTTCATCATATGAAAATCGGCCTTCCCACCAACCACGGAGGCAACATTAATAATAAATGGCGGTGATTATAGCGCAAGCACAGTTTGTTGAACCTAATAGTTTTTATATAAAAAAAACTACCAACCATATCAAGTCCATGCTTCACTTGGCTGCATTGGGAGACATGGTGCGTTCCACTCCACACGTTCTGGGCACAATGGTCGTGCTTACGCTCTTCATGCTATTGGATTCTGCAGTATTTGGTGCACGGGTTCGTATATGAGTTTTAACAATTTATATTTTAAAGAATGATTAATGATACCTATTGGAACCTACTTTTTGCGCTGTGGCGAGGCTTTTGCTGTTATTTCAACAGCTTCTTCGGGCCGAATGACAACCTCAGTTGATCACATGACCACCATTGTGGTGGCGGTCTTGTTATCGCAGACCTGAAGAAGCTGTTGCGAAAACAGCTAAAGCGAGGGGCACATTCCACCGCAAGGTGGGTCTACAGCCTGTCTACTGCCAAAAACGCATAGAAAACTTGAGGATCCGTGAGTGTACAGTGCTGCAAACGTACGTTTTTTCAAGGCCGTACGGTGGCCGCAGAAGAAGTTTGGCTTGCCAAACTTCTTCTACGACCACCCTACGTCAAGGTCTGACCGCAAGGAGGCAGTGCGGTGACCTTACGTTAAACACAGAGGATTTACCCGCACGTATTCGGCACAGATACATTACTGGGGCCGTGCGTTGCCTGTACCATGAACGTGCGGGTCCCGTACTTTTGTAATCACACGGTGCGTAGGACGTAAGCTATACGCGAGTACATCGCACGTTCTATGCAAGTTGAGGGCACGGCCACCTCAATAAAAACCACTCCCTGTGCCGACGCACTCATAACGCACGGAGCCCGTGCGTATGTGCCCACAACTGTACTTTTGTCAATGCTTGCGGAAAACGCCGTAGACGCCGCAGACCTCAACACGCCTTGCGGCGACCACCGCAGCAAGTTGGAATGTGCCCCTCACTTAAAGCCTTGCCACAGAGCAAAATATAGGTTCCAATAGGTAGCATAAATTATCCTTTAGGTCATGAATAACGGAAACCAAGATAAACCGAATATACATTCATTGACTTTATATTTTGTTTACTATAACTGCATGTTCATGTTGTACTATTTGCACAGAATATATATTACCATAGTGGAAAATTCACAAGTATTCTTACTTCTATAAATGTATTGGTGGCATCTGTAATCAAGCAAGCACAACTAAAATATGGTGACCCCGACATCTATCATGGTCATATCTCACAGCTGTGTACACAATTTACACAGTTGATATTGTAACACTGAATATATTCAGTGTATGAACACTGTAAAAGAGATTCCCGTAGACAGACAATGGACATCTATATATTTTCTAGTATATGGTATATATGTATTGTGTAACCCATTTATGTGCTCTCTGTGCAAGATCTACAGTTTTATCTTCCTAAGACAATGCCTCAGTCTGTCAGAAAATATATTTTCTCAGGTTGCCCCAGTAGAGCCAGAATTCCGTATACGGCGAATGAGACTCTCCCCAGCAGTGTGGGACAGTGTGCATAATTTGTCAGCCGCTGAATATCAAGTTCAAATCGAGGTTCCAGGTTCAGACTATAGGGTTGCTTATTACAAACTGCATGCCGAGTGGTTTACTGGAATAATACAGCCAATAGAGAAAGGTAAACTTCTAACTCTATGAATGAAATATTAATGCACAATCTTTCTCTTATTTTCAAACAAAAACAAATGAACAGCTGAAAAATATTTAAGATAAACAGCTAATGTGTTTGCGTAAATGCTTTTTAACTGCTTTAAATATGATTATAACTGCCAGTATGTTCTGAGCAACCTGCGGGGGGGGTAGATATTTAGGCATCTACTTTACCACTCCATGGTAGTTGTCTAAAGGTTTGAGAATCTAACAACAACAATAATTAAATGATTTGTGAACAGACGGAATTGTGGCTGATAGAGGTAAGAGTAAAGTATGAACGTAGTATTTTTGCCTTTTACACAGACGACGAAGACGTGAAGACGTGGACGGCAGACTATGGTACTTTGCTCCACACGTACTGCGTACTTCCCAAAGATGCTGACATCGATACCGGTCTAGTCCTGCACTCAGCAGACGGCGCCGTCACGGCCCATCTTGATTCCTTCTCTGGCGCGACCAGCAAGAGGATTGAAGGAGTATTACACCTGAACCCAGGTTAGTTTCTAGTTACAATACTGTAAGTCGGGTTATTTACAATAATATACACTACAATAACATAATTATAAAAAAATCCAATAAATGCCGTTCATGTGCGCTTGTAGGTCTCCTTACACACCCATGGGAATATAAAAATAGTAAGAGTCGTTGATTGTTTTATGGACAGAGGAAGTTTAATCTAAACTTTAGGTGCTGCTATTTCAAAGGCTCTATCACCATAAGACTTTTTTTATATTTAGATTCCTTGGGTAATAGGTTATTTGATGACCGCAGGAGTATTTTTTTATTTGTGTTTATTTCACACTCATCCATAAAACAGTAAATACACAAAATACAGCGGTCAATAGAATGTTTTAAGATAAAGAAAATTGAAACAAAGTGTTTCTTCCAAACCTCTGGTATCTCATTTATACCAACAGCATCGTCAATATTGTTATGTAAGGACGGGTGTCTTTGCGTTATTAATTTTTCTGACTTCCTTCCAAATACCATCAACATCTTTTACTGTCAATTTATCAGGAAGAGATTACCCTTGGTTTTTGATTTTCATGATGCTTTATAAAGCGAAGAGAATATGTAAACCTAGCTCTAGTGACTGGCATCAGTCTAAATAATTGACCCTGCCTTGGTTTATCACATAATAAAGAATTCACACGCACATTTATGAAGATCTAAACATAATCAGACCAACCAGGTCTGCATCTATATATACCATTATTGCTGCCAAGCAGGTCAGCAGATCCTCATTGCAAGCTTCCTCATTGACCTTACATAATGCGTTAGAGAGATCACTACAGAGTACATTTATGACCTTCACATGGTCAACATTCTTACAGGTAACATTATTACAACATAAAGCCTCTTGATTGATAAGGCCGATGACTAATGTATTTGATAGCTGTCCCTGTCCT
Source organism: Streblospio benedicti (assembly GCA_019095985.1). NCBI lineage: Eukaryota > Metazoa > Annelida > Polychaeta > Spionida > Spionidae > Streblospio > Streblospio benedicti. The sequence goes on from CM032665.1 coordinate 14,640,741, forward strand.
GATGTCACGGTCCTCCAGCCGGCAGGCGATCGGCTTTGCAGGCAAACCCGTCCGGGCGTCCATCGTCCTCCACTACCCCCACAACAGCATCTCTCGGAGATGGTACGACATCTCTTTTTTTGAGGATTGGAGCCATGATGCTATCTCCCATTCTCTGGTCTACAATGGCTATGGAGGGGCCAATGAAGGCTCCAACAATCTCTCTGTGGAAGGCGCCACTGCACAGGTTCTGTCCTCATCTCTGTCTTGATAACATGCTAGCGTTGTAATTATATTGATAGATCATGAATTATTCAACTTAGAAATCAAATTCAGTATATATTTGTAATATTGGTTCATACCAATACATTATTTGTAGTTATTCTGGTTTTCCTTGATTACTGTGCTAAAAATGTTCCTACGGAGCTGCCATTTTTCATGGCCCACGGAGGTAAAGAAAAACTAACGAAACTGTGGAATTAGGAAGGGGGGTTGAACTTTGCAAATAAATTTCGTCTAGGGGAATGAAAATCATGCCGTAACGACTGTTTTATGACACAGGTGAGCATCACGGACCTCGGGGACGGGACGCACGAGCTGGTGGCAGAGGTGGAGGTGAGCAACAGGACGGGCCTCGTGATGCTGAACAGTCTCAGCGAAGTCAACATGGTAGTCACTGTGCAGGTGAGAAGATAGTACAACAAAACATCAATATCAGTGGATGAAGGACGGTGAAGGGTCATCACCGGGGAAGGGATCACATCAGCAAGCAAGGGATGATGAATAATAAAGACGACCACGACCACGATGACGACGACGAGACAATACGCAGAGACAATATTACCTTTAAGATCTGCATTACTTTACAGATCACTGGGGCAGGGCAACTCTCGTGGCTAAGCGGGAAACCTCTCTCCGTGTTTTGGTCCAAAGGCGGTCGTGTGGAAGCCGTGACAAGTGTGTCCCTGGGCGCGAAATCAGAGTCCGTGTTCCATGACAAGGTGGTCCTGGTGTGCTGGGTGGCCGGCGAGGGAATCACCACGACCAGTGACATCGTCCTCAGGCACAACTCGCGGGTACGCCTGCTTCTTTTGTTCGGCTGTCGCTTGGTATATTGTGTTTCTACAATTTCAAATGTAAATGTGGTGGTCTTATAGGCATAATTCAAGGCTTATTCTAACGACTTTGCATTATACATCATGCCATTGGCACACTTGTTGATCAATTTATCATTTCTCATTTACTTGCATCGGCGGCACATTCCGTGCAGAATGCTAAGGACACACACACTTGTTCAAACCAATGACCTGTATCTAATTAACGTGTAGGTACCATGGAGCAGTGTGCAACTGTTTAGGTATGAGTTAGCTCAACACCCACCACCAGACCCGACCGGGAATCGAATCCATAACTTTCTGGGCATGAGTACAACTTCCTACATACACGGCCACAGACGAATACATTTGTAAATACTTGCATATTTGGCGTGAGTTGACTAGCAGAGACATTTGGACAATAGAATTTGATTAGTGTGAGAAGCTATGCATATATACTTGTCTTTAGTCTTGAACCTTGACAGGAAAATTATCTGCAATCCATTACAAGTACACATCTTTTAATGTGAAGATAAGCACATTCACTGTACTGGTGTTGTGGCTGCATTTTGTCTTTTTCTCTTCTCAAAAGGTATTAAAGGGAAAAACAAATTTTCACAGCATGCTATAAACTAAATATACACTAGTAGTGTTGGGTGCATACAATGATTCTTTTTAGCCTTATGGTAAATTAGATGCATGTACAATGTAGATCTAGTTGTTTGTGGCAATGTATATGAAGGATCTGAATAGACAACAAATTTAGATCACGGTGATCTGAATAGCATATTCATTGTAGTGCATTGTATGTTGCCAGGAGATAGATGATCACTTGGTGTACAAGTCTCAAGCCGTGCCCGGAGTACTACGAGTGGTCTACATCTTGCGAGCTGTCGACGGGGGTAAGATGACCTCCTTGTCACTTTATATAACCATAGACATAAAGCAGATATCTGACTATAGTAGCACGCGTTCTTCATTGTGTAATCGGGACTTCGCATATGCCCTAGAAATTATCCAATGTGTTAGTTTCACCCGGGAGATAGTGAGCCCCCTACATGGAGTCAGAAAATAAGTGCCGCATAACTACGCCCATCTTTTAAGACATCCCAAAAGGTCAATGCATCGCGTTTCATTACGATGTCCACATAGAAGAAATATCGCTGTAGCTCATCTATCATGCCCATGTACAAGAATTTTCAAATGTTTTCACGTTAAAATGGTTTTTAAAAGTCCCTCACCAAACGCGCATACATGTACCATTTTTGCACTATTACTAGAGTATTTCATTTTAATGCTTATTTTTATTTGATTTTAATGGGGTTTTGTTTTTGTTTTGTAAGGGGCATGTCCGCAATTGATCGATTGGCGTACAAAACCCATGAGATCCCTTGAGTGCGCCCCGCCTACCCTTTTCCAAACCCTGGCTCTGTCAGTGCACCCTGTGTCTCTGGTTGCAGCCTACACGGCCGAGCAGACTGGCAAGTACACGTGCGAGGCACGTGTCCGCAGCCAGAGGGCACGCACCGCGCACCTGCACGTGTCCTTGCCATGACCTCCTAACACCACGTGACAGGCTGCAGCGATCCAAAACGCCAAGCACGAATCATATGTAATGGGCTTTTTTAGTGCCAACACTTTCATTGCTAACCTTTTTTGTAATTTTTCATGTTTTTGCACAATTGTGTGTACATGTATCAAGGGTCAGTTGTGATCAGTATTATTCAAGTTTTCTAATGGTTTGCTTGTCTATTTTACATTTTATTTTATTTTTGATTTGCTGTAATGTGCATTTGAACATGTTGAAATTTGAATAAATAATATCAAATCAAAATCTTTAAGTCAAAGCAACAATAAGAGTGTATTTGTAAAAAAAATGTGTATGCGCATCATTTTTATAGAATGCACGTATGTTGAATTGCTTATCCATTAATATTTTGAACGATTGATGGTATGGGCCGATGTAAAATACATATAGATACACCACATACACAACCGGGTACATGTAATAACTTCTAACCAGCTCTACAAAAGTTTTGTTATAATAAAATAGTTTTAATGTCATTGTTTGATAAATATTTGTACATACATTTAGGTATATCATTAGAGAGCTAGACAACATACTTGTATATATTTCAAATAAAAAAGAGGTTTCGTCTAATAACAGTACCTAATCCACCCCTATTTTAATGTCTTTATGTTTGATGTCTATAAATAATAAACTTGTATGGTCAATATAGACCTCTGCCAATATCTCATAACATCACCCATGTCAAAATGGAAAATGCAGTAAATATCCACATACCCTTTATCTGGGACGCTTTATACAGTGCACATCAAGTAAGTGTGCCGCGTAAAACCAATGGTGGTGCTGGTCTCATCGTTATTCTATTCTTTGTAGAGGGTCGAAACTTCAGACCGAAGAAGAAAGGTGTTGAGATACAAGATGTACATGTAATGGAATAATGAAAATAACATACGCCATGATACTGTTACCTGTGTAAATTCACTCTTCTAAATGAATTGTAAACTGTAAATGTATTGCTACATTCTTTTCTCTCAAAATTGGCATTTGAAAGCTATTGGCTATTTGTTATCGATGTGATTTATATCTAATAAATTTGGCAATCTTTTTCCAAGATCTACTTGCCAGAAAAGGTACGACTGTCATTGCATTTAAGTTTGCTTCATGACAAATACAAAGAATCTTTTAAAAGAGAAAAACAACAATTCTATGAATAACCAACAGACAAAGCTCCTCACCACAGAGATAGACTAATAATCATACCTGGGATGGACTCAAAGTGCAGCTTCCTGATCAGGCAGGCGAGAATCACCTTCATCTCGATGAACGCGAACTGATGGCCGAGACACATGCGAGGCCCGATGAGAAAGGGCAGGAACCATAACATGTTCCTGTTCTCAGCGTCTTACGAGTCAAAGCGCTCAGGACTGAATGTGTCAGGATCCTCGAACAGCTCTGGGGACCTTTCAGCAGACAAAAGACGACCATTGGCTATCGACTGTATAATCATATGTAGAATTTGGCAGACTTCTATTAGCAGAGCGAATATTATGTGAGGCATGGTATAAGAGGGAAAAACTGAGTGTCTATGATCGGTATCTGGACGTTTCGCTGGTGTGGACGTTTCGCCGGTACATATTTATCACCGGCAAAACGTCCAGATTTATGGCGGCAAAACGTCCAACGATTGGACGTTTCGCCGGTGAGACGGTTTGCCGTAAGTGAATTGATGTTATGTTAACCCTTTAAATCTCCAGTACAGTACTTGTTTACTTGTGTACATTGGGGTGGTAGTGATATTTGTCAGTAATCAAATATTCAACTGTCAGTAATAGATTCAAACATCTGTGTATATATGCTGTGAGGTTTTAATCCAATTTATTATTGTTACATTTCCATACATTAGATGCTTATATGTATCTACTCATATTATGGCCCTGCTCCATGGATTGTCATCTGAGCTTTTCAATATAACAAGTAGAATAACAAATAGGTAAAGGCAACAAAACAATAAATACACACAAGCATAAAATTATACAATATGCAGATTATATCAGCTACTGAAAAGTTTCTGCTTATCTCTCTCAACTCCCTGGGGAGCATACAACAATCACATCATTTGCTGTTGTTGAGCACAGATGCTAATCACTCACATTAGCTTTCACTCGCCTCACCTGTACCTATTAAACTTGTAGGTACCACGGAGCAGTGTGCAACCAACTGTTTAGGGATGAGTTTAATCAACACTCACCACCAAACCCGACCGTGAATTGAACCATCGTCCTTCTGTACACAAGTCCAACTCACTAACCACTCAGCCACAAAAGCAGAAGCTCCTCCTTCTATGCACAGCACACACCCTCTTTCCCTTCCATAATGCATCCCTCCCCAACCCAATTATAAAATACAATATAAAAGCTCCTGCCCTCTCCTCATTTCCCACCCCCTCAACCGTCATCTATTGTCAGCACACATTAAACGTTCGGGGGATTCAAGTGGCCCCCTCAAGTGCCCAACTCATTCAATAAGAATTTCTTGTATTAAACAGGAGGGATGGCCGTAAACAAACCAAAATGAAAAGGCCATCATGCAATTGAGGCTACCTACAGCCCTGTCTACGGCTTCTTCAAAAAATCGATCTTAAACCTAAATTGCTTTTATTACAATTATTAAGATTCGAGTGCGCAAGCATCGTATTTTGGGAACAAACAGGCTAAAATGTGCATTTTGCGAGAGATAACAAGCTTAGAGCACCTGCAGAAATCCTTATCTTGAATTGACATTACAGGGATATAGAGTGGTCTCGGCCATGATTAGTTGCAAAAAGGGTTGAAAACACGCATCGGAAATCTATCTCGCCTAACGCTGCAAAACGTCCACACTAAAACACCGGCAAATCGTCCAGAAAAGCACCGGCGAAACGTCCACATCGGCGAAACGTCCACTGGCGAAACGTCCACACCGGCGAAACGTCCAGAAACCCTATGATCAATAGAGCAATGAGCATCTGGCACCATTGCAGAATGTATATATACTTTTAATGCTGGCAAATTTCATTTCCAAAAAAAAAGAGATAACTACACTCCATCTTACTTATTCACTTACTTACCAAATACCTCAATGTTGTGTATTTCACTTGGTTCTAGTTGTTTGGATATTTTACATGTAAAGTAGTGATTCACTTGTGATTCATATGCACAGTAGAACCTCCAATGGAGACCACCTCTGTACAGTAAGACCATTTATGAGAGTTTCATTCCTGCATACTGTGTACGAGTCCCAATTTCCATAATGAGACCCCCGAGATGAGACCGCCTTCTGACTGAGACCACCATTTGATCGAGACCACTTCCATAATAGACCACCTTTCGATGGAGTCCACTTCCATAATGATACCTCATTTCTATTGAGGTTTCTCCAATATTGAGACCACCTTTCAAACGAGACCACTTTATGCCAGACTTCTGTTATGTAGTGTAATGTGAGCGCACTGACCGCATCATGGAGCCCATGCCAAGCACGCAGTAGGTGCCGGCGGGGATGTGGTACTGGCCGAGGAAGCAGTCGTCCTTCAACTGCATTCGGATGGTGACCGGCACCGGCGGGTACAGTCCGTGGCAGTAAGTTACAGTCACAGTTTATCATTACAGTCTGTGGCAGGAGACTCAGTCACAGTTACAGTTTATGATTTAGCAGTTACAGTGGGACCTACAATTAGAACCACCTTTATCAAAATACCATTTATCACAATCTGAAGCAACAATGTGGGATTTACAGTCACAGGGGCTAGCTATCGTACATACAACTCTTAGCATATTTCTCTTCCAAACACCCTATAATATGGAATATTTTTGCGTAAAAGAAAATGGGGAAATTTGACAATCACACCCCCATGCCCCCGCTTCCACAATCTGCTTATGGAACCTGCCCCTAAAATTAACCGGCCTGGCAAGATTTTACTTAAGACGGCAACACCAGTGCCCGATTAAGGTTTAGTGGGGCCCCGGGCTGTGAGTCAACGTGGGGCCTTTTGACCTGTGATGCGACATTTTGTCGCAAATTGCGACATTTTATGGGGCGCCTGAAAAAAAACATACTTGGGTCTTCTGTTTTAGTGCTTTCACATAAAAAAGAAATATGTGTAAAAATGTTGGCAAAGTCTGGGGCCCCATAATAATGTGTACTAGGGCCCCTTGTTATTTGAGGCTTTGGGCTGATTAATAGATTTCCCATAACTTGGGGCCCCCTGAAAATATATATACTTGGGGCTTCTTCTGTTTTTGTGCTTTCGCATAAAAAAAGTACAAGGGAAAATGTCCGGGTGCTGCGCCATGCAGTACAGAACCACGACATGCCCGTCAACGTCGTCTAGCAACAGAGAGTGCCTCTACTGGCATGGTTAAATCCCTCCAAGTGATCATAGCAAGACAAATAAAGACATCGACCACAGCTAATCGCGGTAGGTCGGCCATCTTGAAACCTTGTGACAGGCGTGAGAAATACCGTAGATCCCCCGGTAGAAACCCGGTCATTCCTTATCCCTGGTAGAAAGAAACGTATTTAGTATAATAAAAGAAACCACTGTTTTAATTGACAGCAATTGAGGCTATAAAGTTCTATTGCGATGATATTTAGGCTTTCTTTTATATATTTACTGTTGCTTAAATCAAATTCTTTTAAGGTTATTGTGCACAATTAACGTATATATAAATTAGTACGGTAGATTAACAAGTGTTGACTGCAGGTGCACGCAACAAGATACGTTTTAACCTCATTTTCGGTCTATGATCGAATATATACGGAGCGTCTATGATTAGCCGCTAGCAACTGGTTTTAGGTCATTGCACGAGTGGTCATTCACTTGGTTCCCGAGCCGTGAACGAGCGCCCGCTTTTCTCCAAGCCACGAGTGTTTATTCACGACCTTCACGGGCTGTTCCCTCTATACATTTTGTATTACGGGCATTAACGTGGTGTGTCTGACCCTTTGCAAGTGAATATGTTCATTTATTTCTTTTGTACGGAGTGTGAAATATGGGAAGCACTGTATGTAAGAGGCGTACACACACTGTGATACACAATATTCTGACTGCAATATAAGTTAAATTACATTTGAGTGTTGGGTTAAAAACATATATGTAGACGCACCTGCAGTCGTTCCGATGTCGGATTTAGCCGAGTACTATACTAACACAGTGCCACTGTAAAATCTCTCACTGTGTATGAAGTTTGACAGAACGATTTTTGTTTACGTCCCCACGCGGTGATTTTATATATTATTACTCATATATTTAAAAAAAAACGTTCGCGCTTGATTTATGTGCCGATTAGCAATAGCCATAAAGATAATACCAAGACTGATTGGGCTTCAATACATGGAGCTGTCTGACCTTAGTTTTTCCAGAATTATGGGTTGAGATTGGTGAATGTGGAGCTCCGGCTGCAAGGCATCAGCAATACAAACTCTTAGCCGCTGATTTCTACTTTAGACCAAGAAATAAGTATAGTTGAGGCTTATTAATCCCAACCCTTTCAGTGCTACCCTTTTTGTGTATGCTTTCTTCATGTTTTTGCACAATTATTTGCACTGATGCAGTGTTTTCCCAGTATTATTGTCTTCCTGTTATAAGTTTTAGCGTGATTTATTTTTCTTGGGGAGTGTTCATTATTTGAGTCAGGGGGCGGAATAGAATGGGGGGGGGGCAAAAAGGTTTTGACCATATAATAGGGGGGGAGGTCAAAAAAGTTTCAAGACACCAATAAGGGGGGAGGGTCAAAAAGTTTGTGGTTGATTTCATCTAAATATTACGTACTATTTGACACAAATTTGACATCAGGCATTTTTAACAGTGCTTTAATTTTTTTGTGTTGTTAAATAGGTGAAAAAATATCAAATTTAAAAAATCACTCAAGCTTATGAAAATGAATACTTTTGTTGCATTCAGAGGTTTGATATCTAGAAAATCTAAATACAATTGGGAAGTGAAACTTTAAATGTCGTACAATTGGGGGGGGGTCAGAACCGTTTTCATAGGTCCGTGGGAGGGGTGGTGGTTAAATTCTTTTTTATCAGCTCTGAGGGTGGGGGGGCAAAAAATTCTATGTCGTGTCTCGAAAATATTGCGGACCCCCTGACTCAAATAATGAACACTCCCTTAGTTATATTTCATTTTCTTTTTAAACTGCTGTAATGTACATTTTAACATGTTGAATTATGAATAGATAATATCAGATCAAATGAAATTAAATACTATAAAGAAGTTGAAAAATAGACATGTTAACAATTGAAATATTATCATGTTTGTTAGAATTAAGCTGTGGTTTATTTGTGTAAAGCAAAAAGAGGTGCGTGCAGATCAAATCGACAACTGAATTTGATTGTAGAATTTTTTCATGTATAATAATTATTTACACAATTTAATTGGTTTTCAGTATTTCAAAAGGTCCTCAAATCTTCCAAAAGTATACAACCCACGTTGTTTGTCTATTTTATAAGCTCAGCAATATTTTGCGGCATTTCTTCAATTTCTGTGTTGTAGAAAGTTTCCAGATCCCGAAGAGCTCGATTATCATTTGTAGTGATAAGGTTGATTGCTGCTCCTTTTCTACCAAATCTACCACCTCGGCCAATTCTGAAATGTACAGAGAAATGATAAGGGTAAGCATTTTTTTAAAGTATGCATGGATATGTAAAATAGTGTGATCATTCTAAATCATTCATTAGAACGGCACATTCACACAATCTTTACAAAGAATACTAGTCTTTAATTTTTCCCAATAAAGTAGGTCGAGACATCTCTGCATTTGATTTGATGTAGTACACATATCACTCATAACAACTTTTATATGATCTTTGATTTTTCATGTGTGCAACATATATTAAAATGCCACAAATATTCAACCACATCTACAACACAAGCGTTGGTTTGTCACTTTTAACTGCATGCATCAGAAATTATAACTTTAACCATTAAAATAAATTGTCTAAGATAGTATCCAGGTGATCAAACCTATTTATACAGCCCTAACCAGCCATTTTCTAGTACCAAATAAACTACACACCTACGGATCAGAAGAGAATTTAAAGTTTAAAAAAACGTACCTTTTAAACTTTATAATCTGTTCTGTTTTAATATGATATTGTACGAGCAGCTCCAAGAACCTTTTTATACTAGGATACCTATGGGTGTAGTTCTCCCTGTTTGGGGGAAGGTCGTAGTTGATGACGAGAGCGACCTGCTGCACGTCGATGCCGCGGGCCAGCAGGTCGGTGGTGATGATGAGCACGCGACTAGCGCCGGAGCGGAACTCGCACATGATGACGTCACGCTCACCCTGCTTCATGTCTCCATGCTACAAATGGAACATTTTTGTAAAGCTGTAACTCATTGGTAATTGAGAGGAAAAGATTCAAATGCTTGATAATATACAGCAAGACTTTATGGTGTTCATTTAATCATTGACCCGTAGACACTGTGCTCGAGTTATTGGCAACGTCCAACAATCAACGTCCAACAACGTCCAACTTCAGGTAGAACACTCGTGTTATTAGTCTTTTTGTGTTACATATTTGGGGATAGTGGACCGGGTATGCCATGTAAAAGTGTATACTATGAAAATAAGATGAAAATGAAAATTAAAAGCTCAAGTAAAGTTTCTAGTGTCTGCAGCCAACCGAAAAGAAGCTAATTTGCATGTGTATGTGTGTCGTAACGAAAACAAGGAGTGCTTGTAGGCCAATATGTATGTGTATTCACCTCTTCTTTTTAGGATGAAACTAAATGTCACAGATCAGTATCTACTAGTGTTTGCCGTGTTAAATGTCTTTACACTGTTAGGTATTTAACAGAACAAAGTTATGTGACTGCTTAACCTTTGGTTGAGTGAATGGAACAAAGTGATGTGACTGCCTAACCTTTGGTTAGGTGAACGGAACAAAATGATGTGACAACCTAACCTTTGGTTTAGGTGATACGGTGAATTAAATGATCACTCACGATTGACTACACGGTGAAGTCCCTGTCGTTGAGCTGCTGGGAGAGCCACTCCACCTTCCGGCGCCTGTTGCAGAAGATCACGGCCTGCGCGACCGAGATGGACGTGTACAGGTCGCACAGACACTCCAGCTTGTACTCCTTCCGGCCCACCTACAGCAGCACACCAGGACAGTGTACAGTGTAGCACACAAAAATTCAATATCCAGGTTTTCAGAATAGAAAGGGGGCGGGTCGGGGGGGGCACTTTAGTCTTAAGGTATCTAATGGGTTTCGTAAGCCTGATTGATAGCAAATAATGTTGAAAACCCTATGAAAATAAGACATTGGGTGGGAGAGGAAGGGCAGAGGCGGTATACACATAAGATCTGAGCATGAGACCAACTCCATCATGCATCCTCAAGGGAAATTATGCAATCATTACACCACAACTGCCCTAATAATGCAATTTTTCACCATCAAACTTCATAAATTATCGTTTCATATCCAAATATAGAAACCCGAAACCATTGAGATTACCCGAAGCCATAACAAAGTTCGTGTAGGGTCTTAAGATGGAGGTTTGATATGTTTGCAGTGATGATGCCCTACTGTTCTAAAGTATAAGTGTACTGAATTGATGTCATAGGTGTTATATGATAAACATGCAGGACCATCCCCATATCTAGTACTCACATCGACATAGTACTGCACGATGCCCTCGAGCGTGATCTCCTCGTTCTTGACCAGTATGTTGACTGGGTCGCGCATGAACTGGCGGTTGATGTCCAGCACGTCCGGGGGCATTGTGGCTGAGCACAGCACCACCTAGTGCGCAATATGGGCAGTGAACCCTCTGATCACCTACTTCTGTTGACCTTCAGATGTACTAAAGTGCGTGCATGTCACTGCAAGATCTGGCTGGTGGGGCTACGACTTGGGGGCTATGCTGGTAGCTGCGCACTGCAGATCTGAGGGCTTCAGGGCGCATGCAAGGGTTGTGGGGCAATCAGCGTGCATTTTTGAGCGTACAGAGTGTATGGGATATTTTTTACAGACATATTTAGATTTTGGGGGGGGGGGGGGGGGACCTGTGATTTCATGAGTTTTGTACTCTCAAAAGCTCGCGGATATGCCAAGAGAAGCATGAAAAGGATTTGTTTTTTTCCAAATAAAGAGGTAGGCTTGTATCTCCTGAATCTGTCTATGTACTATGTTGCGCCAGACCCCATTTTTCTTGTGTAAACCTTGCTTATGCTATATAGTATATTATGTGTTTGGTAAATGAGCCACGCGAGTACCCAAAAAGGTATTTGCGAGGTTGTGTGTATGAGTGTATGTGGATGTAGCACTCTGGCCGTACCTGCACGTCGTCTGGGAACGTCGTAGATCTGCGTCTTGAAACCTTGGGACAACATCTCGTCTGCCTCGTCCAACACAAACATCGTCACATGACGCGTCACCAGCATATGGCGGGGGAAATGTGTCAAAATGTATGGTTTGGACGCGAGTGATTGTAGCTTACACACGTGCCATTATCTGCGCGGAAATCGAGTCATATTTCCCATGTTTTGACGAGAGTGGACTTTTTATCTCACGCGTCTGACGTGCGCTACTGCCGCGCGGTATGTGTGTCAAAATAGGGTGTTTTCACGCGTGCCTTTTGGACGTCTTTTCGTCTGCTTACTATATTAGTGACGTAAGTGTTTTATATCATAGATCTAGATTTTTTTCTCATGATCCCAAATGCAGTAATATTACAGTATAGGAGAGTAGGATTTCTTTCAAACTTCAAAGGGCCCTTATTTTGGGAGTTTAATCAACCCGCTTCGCAAAAATGTATCACATATACCAAAATGTTTGCTGGAGTCTCAGGATCAATTTCAGTCCTATTGTACTAAATTTCTCCTGTGCGAAAGTAGAAAAAACACATCATGCTCAATAATAATATAATGAAAATATAATTGACACTATAGTAAATTTCTGTCTTTATGAAACCTGCACAACGTTTGATCACCTACTGCGAGATTGAGTTAGCAGTGAAGAGCGGCGGCCACGGCAGGAACCCAACAGAACCTCCACACGACACCACCTCATTATTGACACCACCTCCATAATGAACCTTCATAATGAGGCCACCTCTCTATTGAGAGCACTTGGGGTTAGTCAACGAATGGGCTTATTGAGCGGTTCTACTGTAGTGAGCCACCTGCTCAGACACATGCCAGCGGCGGCGGTGGGAGGCGCGACTCGCCGCGCTGCCGTGTAAAACGTGTGTGTGCATGTTTGCGCGTGTGCGTGAAATACACTCAACAAATGTGGAAACTAGTTGAGCATTGAGGTTCAAGTAAAGAGCATTTTAATGTCATATCTAATAGCGAATTCTACACACAATGGAGCTGGAAGTTACGCACCAGACCTGTCGTCCGTGGTTATTGACATCATACCAACTGGCAAATGTCGTTAATTTTGTTCTAGGAATAATGCATGACGAATTGGAAAACTTGGGAAAACTTTGGGCACGTGCAAATGTCAAAAAATATGTAAATATATCAAAGTAGCTGTTGAGCTATTGCTTTCTCTTCCTATGTGTCTGAATTAATGATGGCCTTTCAGTAACTACAGTGCTTCTCAATAACATGTAAAATGCCGCGCGTTCCCTGGGACGCTGTGCGCCTGTCTCTGCCGCACGCACAAACAGGCTGCAATGTCATGCTTGTCACGTTCATATTGATTATTGGTATTGATTTGTTTTTAATTCTTTTACCATCAAAAACGCATAAAGACCCATCCCATTCTTTCCCTATATCAAAATAGTGGTAGGAATTTGAAGCACACATCTATTCAATGACATGTATCACTAGTTGTAATACGCATTGTCAGTGTCAAGACCATCATCTTCAACACCCATCAAAGTGTACCTTACTCAAAAGAATCATAAGAGGGGGTCAGTGTTGTTCTTAGAATGACCACTGAGCCCATGGAATGATTCAGTGTTAGTTAGATCTTATTAATACTTAATTCATAGAGCAAAAATTTGACGGGTCATCAGAATGGCAAACCCCCATTTAAGTGATCGTGTGTGAACGGGGCAAACGGACACCGGTGCATCCAATAGAATACAGATGGTAGAGATTAAAAGTATCTCAGACATGGGGACATTTCCCTACCATACCCCCACCAGTGTCCCCTGCAGGGATCTATACTATATGCCATGTGAGCACAATACGTATGCCCGGTCATGAGGAACATAAAAGTGTCACTTTCCACGGATCCTGCTGTACACGGCAACACACAGGTGAGATCTTGCGTAAGCTGCAGGTGCCAGTGCCAAAGTACGAGCTACAATTATGCTCATCAAAAATGTATTATCTCTAACGAAAATCCGTAGTGTTGTTCAGAACACTGTAAACAACTTGCTCTTTATGAAATATGGATAAATACAGCACTATGGCACATGTCAAGTTTTTTAGCCAAATATTGCACACACCTTGGTCTACATATTTTAAGTATTATGCCATAACTTGTAAATCAAATTATGAGCCCAAAATGGATGAGACTGGGCCACTTGATCCTCGAACACTTTCTGTTTGTCCGCCTGTCAGTCGGTCTGTTTGTCTGCTGCCGCCACAGCTGCCGCCGCTGCTGCTGCTGCTGCTACTGCTGCTGCAACATAATGTTCATGCTTCCCCATGAAAACACATAGCATCATATTGCGCCCCCTCCCCGGCGGCATGCACCTTGTAACCACACAAAGTCACTCAAGTGTGGCTGTCATTGAACGTGTAACCCTAACCAGCCACCTTTCTGACACAAGGTAACAAAGTCTGCTCAGGGCAGCTAACATCTATGGCACAGTTAGAGGACTGTTTTTTTTCACTCTTTGCTTTAGGTTTCCAACACAGTTTAATCGATTGTCGCCATAAACACGTTATTGAAAACTCTTTCCGTTGGTCTCCTAATGAAATATTCATAACTGCAGCAGAAAAGGCTCATCACAAGCTGAAAAGTTGTAAACAAGTTGACCTTTAATGCTTTATGCATTATAGATAACTGTCACTGGATACATGGGACTCACTTCTATTCATTATGTTACTCCATGATTTTTACATTTGCACACAACATAACGCTTCTTGCTATGTGGAATTAAATGTAAGCCATTTTTTCTCAGTTGACCAGCATCTGCATTTACTTTTAGGTCGGCCCCGCCTCCCCTCACCACCCACCCTCCACAAAACACTGATACATCACTGCACAGGTAGTACAAATTTTGTTTGGAGCGGAGGGAGGGGGTATAAAAGGGGTCAGGGAACACACAGCTCTTTTTGGCCTTATTTCCATTTCAATTCAAACTCATTTACCTTCATCATTAGATTTCCCTGAAAATCTTAGAGATTAGATTTCATTAGAGCATAGATTCATCTAGCACTTTGAATCATATGGTAACCGATAAATCCTGTTCCATAGATTATTTGACACATGAGACCCAGACAATGTAACAGGCGGCATTTAAGATGAGACAAAAATCTCTGTTAGCAAAGGTCACTGACCAGCAGCCCACTTAAACGGTCTGCCAGTGTAGGTTCCATGTAAGGTAACACCGTCAACTAGGATTAGAGCCTCCCACCTTGTCACATGAAAGTAGCACTGTGTGGTTTTTAAGGATGATGTTCATTTTATCACGCTCTGCAAAAGTGGCATATTGTTCTCTATTTTCTCGGTGGATTCCCCCTCCCTCCGGTGGCATGTGGAAATATCAGATGTGTTTGCAGCTATATCAAAAGGAAGTCTTAAAACACAGCAAAAAGTGTAAGTGTGTGACACCGGTATCGGTGGATGCCTCCAGGAGTCCAGGGGCACCATGGGTAAAAAGTATTTTTATTTTTCTACTACAAGTAATATTTGACAGTTGTATCATGATAGATTACTGAACAAATATTACAGGAATTGCAACTTTTATTCAATATTCTTCAATTGTCTTAATAAAGAGTGACTGTGATTTTGACTCATTCCATCTCTGATTCACCCCTTTCAGGACAAGAATTTCGATGTAAATATTCCTGCGACACCACCCTCAAAATCGTCTTTGTCACTTCCGGGCAATTCTAGACTAAAACTAGTTTAAAAATTAAAAGGTCATTTTCAAGAATCATTTATCGTACGACATCCATGGAAAGAACTTACCTAATATTATTTTGAGTAAGGATTTCATGAATGTGTAATCGGATTTTAGTAAGCATGAAAATTGACGAAGATATGGGGAAAAGATCGTTATTTATAAAATAGCAGGCGACCAGTGAATGATACAAACTTGCGTATCTCACTATTATGAAGAATGCACATCTTAAATATATGTATTTACTTCTATATTACAACGTTTATCAGCATGGCAGCCATCAATGTAGAATACACATTTTGAATGATATAGCATTAAATGTAATTTGAAATGGGCTTATAACACTCACCAAAAGCACATATAAGATATGTGTCTCAATATTGTAAACAAAGTAACTGGAACTGTGTGTCAACCCACCGTAGCAGTGACACTCACCTGGGGTGCAGGTGGCCTCCGCGGCCGAACCCCCCCCAGCTGCGCCGCAGACGTTCCTATTCGGACTACTCCTCGTTGTGTTACCTGGGCCACCGGTCGGCCCCTAAGTCGTGGGGTGTATTGCCCGGGTTTCACGAGAGGCCTCCATACGGGGAGGACTTCGCACGGGTGCTGACACGCTGAGCTACGGGCGTCCCCTTCGCGCAACCACGGTAGGCCAAGTCCACGACGGTGAGGGAGGAAGGTCACCGGCCAAACCTCGGTAGAGAACAAGTAGAAAAGAGCGCCTATTCCCTTCGGGAATAGGTTGCCAACCCTACGTGCTGCTGTACCAGCGTCTAAGAGAGAACTACCGCTAATTGGCTCAACCCAGTTCAAGAGAGTACTGGTTCCTAATCCTAATAGTGGCCATAGTAAAGGACAACAAAGCCCTAACAAGGTGTGTGTAACTGGGATATTAACCTAGTCCAGTGCCACTTAATCTATAGGGGTTTTTATACTCTGCGGTCATGCTGCAATGAACCCGCGCACTGGAGGCCCTGATACCATTTGTTACAATATCAAATAAAAAACGACGAGTCCGCAGCTTTTCTGCCCTACCTGGAATTGAAGAATGCAGTAAGTGAAGATAGCATACTATCGCTTTTTAGCTAGTATGACAGAAGTGTGAGTATCTATGCATATACAGTTCAGAAAATATCTACGTAGAATTTGCAGATGCATTCATATTGCAGTAAATTAACCAGACGATGATATTGAAATTTCTTTGGATTACCAGTGTGTCGATGTTTCTCAATAATGAAAAGCTAATGTAGGTAAACTATATACTTTTTTTCATAAGAACTAGGACCACGTCTTTTTCATCTGACACTCACAAATGTGGGATAATGCGAGCGATAATGGAAGTAATTTTTCCATGAAAGTTATCAACGATGACCGGGTCATAGTAGACCTATAAGATAGTTCTCATTTGTTTGTTTGTTTGCATGATACTCCGAACATACTCAAGAACATGACTGAGCTCAAAAATGGTTCCATCCTCATGGAACAGGGAAGTGGGTACTGCAGTGATGAGATGACTAATAACTTGCTGAAGAAGAGCAGTATCCTGGTGAACTAGTGCTATTGCCAGGGCCCTTCTGAACACTATTTCAGCACTACGTCTGACAAATTTCTTCTTGCCCTGTACAAGCATCACTGTCTTCTTCTTCATGTCTGTAAATGTCTTCAACTTGCTGCGAGTTACAGGACTATAAAAACTCTTCTTTCCATTTGACGACAGAGTGTCATCAATGAAACTATTCATCTTTGCACTACCTGAGTTAACTACATACAAATGTTGTTTTTCAAAACATAAGTTTATTTGACAGGGCATGGCTGATCTCTAACCCAGACCCCTCACACCCATTCGACCTTTAACCCTGTAACCAATCTCCCATAACCTGCCGCACGAAGAGACCTCCTTGTTTCAGCAGCTAGTACCAGCTGGTGGGAAACGTATCCACTTGTGATTTAGACCTCAACGAGTACACATGTATGCAAGCTTTTCTAAAACCACCACCATCCCCACCACCTCATGTCATGATAATGTGTTGTTGTTTGTTTTTGTTTTCCAGTTCACAGAAATTTGGCTCGGTTTGTAGTGTGCCTTTTGTTTTTGTTTTTGTTTTCTTTTAGTATGGAATGACTTCCCTCTCTATGGACATAGATTTCAGTTATTTAGCGGTATATGCAGCTAGGATAGTTTAGTTATTTCTTTCAGTGCAAGGAAGGCCTTGGGCGGGGGATAACAGGAAACTGTTATTTCCCCAACAAAATTTTATTTGGTAATCATTTTTACCCCAACAGCCCCAATACGCATGTTGCATGATCTAGTTAGTTCTAACAATTCTTTTCTTTCTATCTTTCCTTTATCCATATATTTAGGTTATATGTAAGACAGGTTTATGTAATATATGTACATACTGCATACGTTTTGATATTAGGCCTACATGTAGTTACTTATCTGTAAAATGTATCGATGGTTTTCAATACAATATCAAGTTAAGGCTATGTTAAATCCCATGTTTGTTATTTTGCTATTACTTCTTCTTGACTACTACTTAAATTTCTTTGTTTATGATTCAATTTAAACCTCAGCACAGTAAATGCTATGTTTGAATATTAATAAACGTTTTGATACTTTATTTTGTGATTTTTATTTTTAAAATGCACTAAGTCATGATTAGGCCATCTTTGCACTACCTGAGTTAACTACATACAAGAGGGAGTTTTGCACATGATCATTTGCAATGACTCCACTAGAAATATGTAACAATTTCCGCCCCGATGATAGCCCCAAGGAGGAGTCTAGCCAGCTCTATGTCGTTGTTAGGGAGTGAAAGACCACGGGTAGATAAATGATCACTCATTTTGCTGAGTTCTACTGCTCTTAAACGTGACAGAGCCAGACATCTCACCAGTAGGTGAATGGTTGTCTCATCCTCCAGATTACATAGCTTACAAATTGGATCTTCTTTATAGAAAGTATTACGGTGTATTTGTAGTGTGTATGTGCTTGTAAGCAACCGTGCTTGGAGCCTAACTCTGGACACCGAATGTGGGTTAAGGGTACAAGAAATTGGTAACACTGACTTTTTAAAAGATATAAAAATCACGCCAGATGAAAATTAATAGTTAAATAATCAATATTGTTTTCAGTGGGGTGTGAAATAAAAAGAAAACGTGACTGAAATACCGCGAGGAAATTGACACACGTCTAAACTCTATTTAGACGCGTGTAAAGTAATTATGACGCATGTCAAATGTCACAAATGTGACTCAAAAACCGCACCAAAATAGACACGCATGTAGATTCAATGCAGACGTGTCCAAAGCATACGTTTATGACACATGTCCCCCCGCCATACCAGCGCCCCTCGCGGATCATGTGAAGCACGCGGCCTAAACACAGCAGGGGGCACGTGTCGCATACAACATAGAATTCACCTCATATTTACAGTTCCATCCATTGCATAACTGTCACCAAATACATTTGTTCACATTCCATTCTAAATTGCAGCTAAGGTCACGAAATGAAAACTGTTATATTGTTTAAATGTACTTAAATGTTTAAATTGACTTTTCAGTTTTAATAGTTTTATGGTTGACAGTTTCAGGTAGGATTTTAAAAAAAAGAGCCAAGTAAGTTGGTGCCAATGTCTTCAATATTTAAAAAAAAAACATTAAGTAGTTCTTCCACAAAAGAGCACACAAAATCGTGTTTCAGAAGAGGAAATTGTCATTGTGAAGGCTTTGCCACTGTCGTCTGCACACGCCCACATTACTCCCTGTACACTGACAATGTCTGACATGCCCACAGTACCTGGCGTGCCCACGACGATGTGGGGCCGGCGACTCCTCAACTGAAGCGCCATGTCGGCGGCGGCGGGACCCCTGGGCGGGTGTGCATAAAGCTCCGTTGGCCCGTTTCCGTCACGTTTCAGTACCTAGTCCAGTGACAAACTGTGGATTGCAAATGTACATAAGTACATTGAGTACATTCACAATGGATAAACGCCTATATCGTTCAAAGAAATACGATTTTTTTCTCAAAATTGAAATTCTATAGAATATTAGACAAGACTGGTCTATAGTGCAATGAGATTTGATTGACTGTCTAGTCCTGCACGATAAGCCCCATTAGCAATAAGCCAAATGCTGAAAATAACCAGCACGCACCACAGAGCAGTGTTCAATCTCATTTAGGGATGAGTTTGCTCACCACCCACCACCAGACTCAACCGCAAATCGAACTAGTGATCATGTTGCCGAGTGCAACTATATATAGACACACAGAAAAACAAACAAAACATTCAAACTTGGTGCAGTGTTTACAAATCCATACATCTATCCACAATCACCTGTGTCCAGTTTTGGTAATTTGCAATGACAATGTGCAATTTCAATTTAGTTTTGTTGAACTTTCATGTCGATGATTTGATAGTTATCATTTTGGGGTTAAAATAAATTGTCCAATCTTCTCTCTATCCTGCCTCACATCGGGCATTTTCTACTATTTTACATACTTCCATTCTGCATGAAGTGGCACAGCAGGACTCGAATTCACGATTGCTGTAAGACTAGAATGATACCATCATGATGTTAATACAAGTATAAGCGACGTGTGGTCGGCCAAGTGACTTTCCCTGGCTATTGCTAACTGCAATTAATCCTGAGATTACAGTTACAGTTACAGTCACCGTTATTACCGCCACATTTGCAAAATTATTAAGACCGTAAAACACACATACATGTACATACAATCACTGGTTGTTATTCTATGGTGGTGAGACCTTACACCAGGTGAATTGTCGAGATTTTCATTGTAAATCATTGTAGTTTCATTGTAAAGCTAAGTGTAGTTGTTGATGGCAGAAAGCTTGTCCAGTTTGTATAATCATCATCTAGACCCATCAAAGTGTATCTTACTCAAGAAAAGCATATGCTGTAAGGGGGGGGGGCGGGGGGCAAGGGTGTTGTTAAATGACTGCTGAGTCAGGTGAAAAAGATTCACGGTCAGATCGATCAGCTGCCAGCTGAGCGTGTTAATTTCCCCTGGCAGCAGTCAACAGGCAAACCGGTGTTAGATCTGGTGTTAGAATACGTAACTCATATAGAAAAAAATATCAATCTGTGAGATGAAAGGGGAGTGGGGGTGAGAGGCGGTGCGAGAGGTTTGGGGCTGAACACACTGTGTAAGTGCTGATAACGCAAAACGTAACTGGTCATGTTTTGCGGCTGGTTATGTTTTCCGGTCTAACAAGCTGCCACTGCTGCCGCTATCGCGCTGCCGCCACTGCCGTTGCCGAACTACAAACTACAATGATGCTCATTAAGGATTTATTATCTTCAACAAAAATATGCATTGTTTCGCAGAATTCTCGTAAACAACATGCTCTTTATGAAAAATACACACGCTGTCAGTTCACGGAGATCTCTCTTACACTACATATTCACAGTGTTACATGTACACCAACTGAAAAATTGAATAACAAACCCCCCCAAAAATTTGATCAAGTAGATTTAAAGACGGCCCACTTAATCTGTTAAAATGAATGAGTTGTTCCTCATATATTGCACACTTACAATGGTTTGGTGTACTTGGACGATATTATTTTCTTACCACTGTTGCTGTTACTGCTGTTACTGCTGCTGCTGCTGCTGCTGCTGCTGCTGCTGCTGCTGCTGCTACTGCTGCTGTTGCTGCTGCTGCTGCTGCTGCTGCTGCTGCTGCTGCTGCTGCTGCTGCTGCTAATATCAAAATCAAATTTAACAATAAACAGGCCTGGTGATGGGGGGCAGGCGGGCAGATAAACGAGGGGTGTATAATGACAAATGGCACAAAATTCAAATGAGAGGTGATGTGGTGCAAACTTCCCCACGCACTGCGTATTGGTGGGAATGGCAAAGTTATTCTTCAACCGTTTCTGGTCAAATGTAAATGTAAGTGTGAGTGACTAAGTATATTTGAGCATGTTTTAGTGACAATGTATACACGAGGTAAGTGGCTTGGTTCTGGCGTTCACTCACGGCATGTTCAGTATCATGACCTGCACCAAAAATGCGCCATGGAGCAGAGTGCTCAGTAATAGTGATTAATGCGCCGTACGCCATGACCACAGTCGCTCGAGTGTGTCTGTAATTGCATGTAATGCTAGCCACCTTTCTGAGACCAGGTAACAAACGTCTGCTAAAGGCAGCTAACCTTTATTACACAATTAATATGACTATTCCTTCCTTACTATTTGCTTCAGGTTTCCAACCCAGTTTAAATCAAAGTTGCCATAAACATGTTATTTGAAACTCTTCGTGTTGGTCTTGTAATGAAATGTTAATAACTGCTGACAAAAAAGGCGCCATACAAGCAGAAAACTTGTAACAAGCGGCCCTTTATGAAATATAGATAACTGTCACCAAATACATATGACGCATTTCTATTTATCGTGTTAATCAGTGCTTTTACATTTGCACACAACAACATAGAGGGGGTGTACACCCCCTTGATCTCAAAATCTCAATGAATTAATCTCACAAATCTCAATGCAAAAGCCTTTTATTAAATCTAAATCAATTGATCTCAATGAATTGAAGGTCAAATCTCAATTCTCAATGAATTAAAAACACAAATCTCAACTCTCACTGAATTGTATGTACCGCCCTCAACATAACGCTCCTTTGTTAAATGGAGTTAAAATGGCCTTATTTCCTTAGCCCTTCTAATGTCTATGATATATATTATTTAGTTTAAATATTCATATTTAGTTTCCTTCATATTAAAACACCCACAGAGAATACAACTCACTGTACATGAATGTGCATATCTTAGACTGACTCTAATGGACTGATGTTTAAATATCAAGAATACAATGTCGCTAAGCTGAGACATTTAGACTGCGGCTGTTTCTGAGTGCTATGATCACAGGTTCCAATAATCTTTTTAGATGGTATTCTTGGCCTTGACAAAGGCTATATTTCTCATATAATTCTGTTCTGGCATTTTCTCCACAACCTTTATTTTGCAACCTTTCCCCAAAAACCACGTCCCGGTACCCCCAACCATTCTGTAAATTGACAATTTCAATCCAAACTCATCAAACGTCATCATTAGATTTCCCTGAATGTCTTAAAGATTCTATGAACAACTGTATATATATATTTTACCCAAGTTTGCTTGTGAATTCAATTCTACGCTCACTGTTCTCGCAAGTAAGCTCCTACCACTGTATTGATATAGCTGAAGACACTAGCTTCCATTTGACTGTATCAAGTGGCCCTGACGGGATTCGAACTCACGACTCCAAAGTTGTGAGACCAGAATGATACTATCATCCCAAGCAGCGGGCTGTTAACAGGTTACACGGACGAGCCGTTGTCTCTGTAGACCCCATCCTACATACTTGGTCAGTTATCATCTCAACTCTGAGGTAGTAGGATCGAATCCCACCTTAGGACGGAAATTTTTGGGATATCTAATGTTTCAGCCGTGTTAAGGTCAAAAACAATTCCCTTGTTAGATCACTGACAGATGAGGCTCTTGAAAATTGGTGAAAGTAATTAAATTGTGATCGCATAGGACTGTGTGAAAATTTTTATTGGTATAGTGTGAAGTCTATACCAGAGCATAAATCCAGGGTAAAACCGATGCACTGGCTCCTCCTGTGTTTGTTTGATTAGTTACTCTGTCTTATATTATGTGAGAAAGAAAACTATTTTCATACATATGAACAACTGTATATATATTTTCCCAAGTTTGCTTGTGAATTCAATTCTACTCTCACTACTAGTATTCTGGCAAGCAGGCTCCTACCACTGTATTGATATAGCTGAAGACACAGCTTCCATTTGACTATATATCAACTGGCAGTATGTAGACTGGGGGTTACAGGGATAGCATAGTCTTTCAAAAGACCTTATATCTAATAGTTTTTATTTCTATAAAAAAAATACATAAACCACTCGTGTCAATGAGCAAGTACAATTGTGACGGCCTCTAGCTCTAATAGATATAAGGTCTTTTACAGAACCCTAGGAATTCCACTGATATTAAATATGCAGCCTCAAACAACCTGCCCTGTTATAGCCTTTAAAACCAGAGTAATCACTAGCAACAGCTGCAGAAGCAGCAGAACATGTATGCATGGGTGATCAGGTAAGGGTCAGCCAAGGTATTAAGTATGTAATCCTGATGTGTTTCTCAGTTACTTGTACATGTATGACTTAGTTTCTTTTTACCAAAATGGATACACCTGCAAATAATAGTCCCCCAAAAGTTAAATACAGTACACCAATAAAAACAAATAAGAATGTCAGACTTCAACCTCCTACCTACTATAAGTGCTTGTTGTGTGACAAAAAAATTAAAATCATTTGATAAAGTAAAACTATTGAAAATGTTCATATCCAATCTTTTGCAAGCTATGTCTAATTGATTCATTATCCATGATCAGATAACAATAGAGTACCAAATAAACAAAATATTACAAAACAGAACTTCATCAAACATTCGCCAATATGAATAAACAGTACCACATGCTAAAACTTCCCGTTACTAACTGGGGCTGGCTTATTTGTGAATTAATGAACCAGAACCACATCACAAATAAACAGTACCACGTGCTTATTCGTGAAAATACCCAACTACAGCTGGACTGCTGTTTCTAAAAATAGAAGCCATGTGCTTTTAGTAAATGACGTCACTTTAGCAAAACTCTTTGCAAAATTGACGTCATACAGAGGCTTTTAGAATAGGCCTTAATGTCAGATCATTTAAAGGCCTTGAGATAGGCTAGGGATAACAGTTCGTCCGTGTAACCTTTTAACAGCCTGCTGCCTGGGATTATGGTATCATTCTGGTCTCACAACCTTGGGGTCGTGAGTTCGAGTTCTGTCTGGACCATTTGATATAGTCAAATGGAAGCTAAAATGATGAAGCACGGGCGGTTGCACATTGCCTAACTGCCCTCATAAAGCAAGATGGACGCCTCACTTCAAGAATATGTTTTGGAAAGCCAGTACAAAAGTGCTTGGCAACAATTCTAGTGTGACAATGGTACATTACATGTACTTATTACTTTAAATTTATTATCATAAGATATTAGTCAATTGTGAGTAAACGTTTTACTAATTGTGGATTTCTGTGTCACTTATCTAGTGAGACCACTTGCGGCCATGTTTCGAGGGCTCTCAATTACATGAGGTTATACAACAGATTGCAACTCTGTTACCAAAGATTACAACTCTGTGAAGTAATGTGTGGTTATAGTGTTAATTTACTAACTTTCTGCGCTTTAGCACAGTCATGTAACATGTGACATGTGTCATGTGACAGTACGTATGTGAAAGAGTTTCCAGCTTATAATGGCACAACGTACCAAGACGTACACATCAATTTTAAGAATATAAACAGATAAATTAGAAAGGAAATATTATATCAACCATCTATATATAATTACGAAGAGATGGGCGTGAGTTTGATTCCCGCCAGGGCCACTTGATATAGTCAAATGGAAGCTTAGGGTTGTAAAACCTGTCTTCAGCTATATCTATCGTTGGTAGAAATATGCTTGCTAAAAAGATGTGTGAGAGAGAGAAGTGTGAAAATATATCCATACGCACTGGGAAACACATATATATCATTCAATGGCACTAAAAATGCTAATAAGACCTTCCCAAAATTTCGTCCTCATGTGGGATTCGAACCCACGACCTCTGGGTTGTGATGATAACTGACCAAGTATGTAAGCTGGCGGTTACGGAGACAACGGTTCAGCCATGTAACCTTTTAACAGCTCGCTGCTTGGGATGATGGTATCATTCTGGTCTCACAACCTTGGGGTCGTGAGTTCGATTCCCGCCAGTGCCACTTGATATAGTCAAATGGAAGCTTAGGGTTATAAAACCTGTCTTCAGCTATATCTATCGTTGGTAGAAATATGCTTGCTAAAAAGATGTGTGAGAGAGAGAAGTGTGAAAATAATATAACCATATATATGAAACAAGTAATACAATGTACTGGTATAGTAAAAGTTGGGGAAATCATTGATTCCCAACGCCAGCATGAGCGCTTGATGGTGAACAATTAACAAGAGATGTCATTACTACAAATATTTGCTTTCTAATTTACCTGTTTATATTCGTAAAGTTTGGCCTTATCTCTCACATCCCTAGATATTTGGGCCCTTTCCCCACATCCCACATATTTTAAGGCTTTCCCCACCCCCACTTCCTTTGAAATCCCACATCCCTCCTTGTTGGCCTTTACCTACATTCCTCTTTTTTTTTGTCTTTTTCTTTCTTTTTCCTCCTGTTCTCCTTCCTTATAAACCCACCCCATCGATGCACGTCTAGTCTGACAGATATGATATGTAGTTTCGAAATGGCCTAATTTTCGCCTTATTGGCGATCATTTATGTAGAAAACTATTTAATAACACACCCCAAACTATATAATAAAGCTTAACGTTAGTAGGATAGCATGAAAGGCATAAATACCACGTATGTGACAGACACATTGACTCGAATATAGTTTATTTCCGCCAAATAATCGATCAATGGCCTGTCGTTGTTCATTGGCCCCACCCACCTTCCTTGTCAGCATGACTATAAAACACTGCTAACGGCATCGCCACCACCAGTCTGCACAGCTCAACAAGACGACTGCATATTTACAGAGACATTACAATTTTAGATGGGCCATTCATGTGTTTGAAATGAAGGACTGTGGTGCAAGTAACGCTACCCACCTCATGCGGTGGAGTCTGCTGCTACTGAGCTTCGTGGCGGTATGTAACGCTCTGTGTTCATTGTCAGACTACACCTCTGATGCCACGGAAATCGACATGAGCTCATGTGGGATTTCATCAGATAATGCAACAGACCTCCGACAATTCACCAACCTGGATATTTTGTATCTGGAAAGCAACCAACTGGCCACGTTCCCCAATGTTTCCGCATCAGGCCACACCTTGAGGGTTCTCAATCTGGATAATAACCAAATCACGCACATCAGTGATGACGTGATTATTCGTCTGACGAAATTGGAAAAGCTATATGTAGAGAACAACCTTCTCACCACGTTCCCCAATGTCTCTGCATCCGGTAACACCTTGAAGCACATCTATCTGGGTGATAACCAAATCACACACATCAGTGATGATGTGATTATTCGTCTGACGAAATTGGAAAAGCTGTATGTAGAGAACAACCTTCTCACCACGTTCCCCAATGTCTCTGCATCCGGTAACACCTTGACGCACATCTCTCTGAGTAATAACCAAATCACACACATCAGTGATGATATGTTTAAAATTCATCTAACACAATTGGAACGTCTGTATCTAAATGGCAACCTTCTCACCACGTTCCCCAACGTCTCCGCATTAGGCAGCATCTTGAGGCACATCGATCTGAGTTCTAACCAAATCTCACACATCAGTGATGATGTGTTTATTCACCTAACACAATTGGAACGTCTGTATCTAAACATAAACAGTCTCACCGCGTTCCCCAATGTCTCTGCATCCGGTAACACCTTGACGCGTATCGATATGGCTGACAACCAAATCACACACATCAGTGATGACGTGATTATTCGTCTGACGAAATTGGAAGAGCTGTTGCTGAACAACAACCTTCTCACCACTTGCCCCAATCCGTCCGCATCAGGCAGCACACTAATGAAGCTCTCCCTCGATGACAACCTGCTCAGTGACGTGAGTGACCAAGCTTTTCTTAGTCTCGTTAGATTGGAACAGCTGTACCTCCACAATAATCCAAACCTCGCACGCTTCCCTCACCCGGTTCTCGGTCTGAAAAGAATCATAGATCTCTACATCAGTGACACTACCATCTCCCACTTACCGCCAATCCTGCACGAAAACATTGCTGCTTTAAAACTACGCATAGGGGGAAGTGTAGATATTTGCAAGTGTGAAAATATGTGGCTGAAACAAGAAGGTCCCAAGATGACTGAATTTGAATATGATGATGCCGCCTGTGATGGCCGATTATGGTCTACCATGACAATGCAAGACATGATAGCCCAATGCGAACAGCAGAGAAAGCAGAAAAACAAAACCGTTTGCAAGAGCCAAGGAGTGCCAACAAAAATGCCGCTATCACCATTTCTTTTGCATTCATTTGCACGTGAAACAAATAAAATGAGATGTGTGATGAAATGCATGGAGACCCCTGGCTGTGTCTCCTTCTGGTTTCATCCTCGAAGTGGCGGTGGGGATTGTGTCCTCATCGCTCCCAGCAGCAGCAGCATCAGTGTATCGTCCGTTCCAGAGGGAAACCTCACAGTCTGGTTCTATTTTGCTCTTACCTAAGTCAACTCAACTATGCATACCTTATTTTGGATAAGACGTGGCTCAAATTCAATACCGTGCTAACCGATATGAAATAGATATTTAGATTAAGTTTTAATAAGCTACAATGAGAGACATACATAAAAATGTGTAATTCATAATTAATCTCTGAAACGAAGTTAAGTCCCTGCTAGGCCGGATAAGAAAACTCTTCATCCACACAACATGAACAATGTAATGAATATAAACTGGCATCAATAGCAGTGAAGGTATGTACTAACATTCTAGACAAAACCATGATGTGACCAATCCGTGACAGATTACGTGACCAAATTTGTGACCCAATCCATGACGAATCCACGCTTGCTAAAATTCAGCAAAGCCTGTCTTATTTGATTTACCATTCAAGCACCTTTCATTCAAAGAACAACGGGTACTAAGTCCATGATTAATCCATGATCAGATCTGTGACCTGTTAGTGGCTAATCCGTATTTCTGATCAGTGAAAATTACCCTATATCTATGGCAGGTCATACTTCATCCACCCTTATCATATGTCATGGATGATTAATCGAAATGACCTATCCTACCAACTATTATCAAATACTGGACACAGCTATGCCAGGAATCCATAACATGCATGTAATACTGGGACTCATTTGTAAACTAACCCCTAAGGCCTCAAATGTCTAGCAAGCAAATAACTATAAGAATTAAAACAGCACGGTCATCCACCAGTGACCTCACTCCGCTAATCATAGTTTTTTTATATACAATAAGTGACACCACGGTTTTGTCATGGGATTTAGTATATAGTCAGTGAACTTCAAGAGAAATAGACAATTAAAGTGAACAAGAGTAGTACACATATTGTGAATCATGTCAATTATGAAGAGATAAAGTTGTTTTTTTCTTCACAACAACCCTACACCATATTAAGTCTCAAATAAGACGATCGTGAAATTAGACAGTCATATTACACGTTATCAACTAATAGAATTCATTGTATAAGTTGTAATACGTCAAAGGAGGAAACTAAGAACTGGCTTGTACATGGGAAACAGACGGATCTCTTATAGAGTGTTGAGAGGACTTACAACGCTGGACTTGTGAATATATCGAAATTGTTTGACCATACTACAGGTAGTATGTAAATGTTTAAATCTATTTATGATGTGGCTAATGCCCAGGGCACATTCCACCGCAAGGTGGGTCTACAGCCAGTCTACGACCAAAAACGCAAAGAGATTGTAACGATCCGTGAGTGTGCAGTGCGGCAAACGTACGTTTTTTCAAGGCCGTACGGTGGCCGCAGAGGAAGTTTGGCTTGCCAAACTTCTTCTACGGCCACCCTACGTCATGGTCTGACCGTAAGGATGCAGTGCGGTGACCTTACGTTAAACGCAGATGATTTACCCGCACGTTGTCGGCACAGACACAGTACTGGGGCCGTGCGTTCCCTGTACATTGAACGTGCCGAGCCCGTGCTTTTGTAATCACACGGTGCGTAGAACGTAAGTTATACGCGAGTACATCGCACGTTCTATGCAAGTTGAGAGCACGGCCACCTCAATAAAAACGACTCCCTGTGCCGACGCACTCACAACGCACGGAGCCCGTGCGTATGTGCCCACAACTATATACTTGTGTCCATGCGTGCGGAAAACGTCGTAGACGCCGCAGACCTCAACACGCCTTGCGGCGACCACCGCCGCAAGGTGGAATGTGCCCCTCGCTTAACAGACATGTACAATATGTTCTGCAGTCCGTTATGGTCTTGCTATAGCAAAATTGTATATGTATATAGCAAACTAAAAGTGTCATGTAATAATGTATTTCGTCATCTCACGTCTGAAAAGCGAGGGGCACATTCCACCGCAAGGTGGGTCTAGAGCCTGTCTACGACCAAAAACGCATAGAAAACGTGAGGATCCGTGCGTATGCAGTGCGGCAAACGTACGTTTTTTCAAAGCCGTACGGTGGCCGCACCCTACGTCATGGTCTGACCGTAGGGAGGCCGTGCAGTGACCTTACATTAAACGCAGATGATTTACCCGCACGTTGTCGGCACAGACACAGTACTAGGGCCGTGCGTTGCCTGTACCATGAACGTGCGGATCCCGTACTTTTGTAACCACACAGTGCGTAGGACGTAAGTAATACGCGAGTACATCGCACGTTCTATGCAAGTTGAGGGCACGGCCACCTCAATAAAAACCACTCCATGTGCCGACGCATTCATAACGCACGGAGCCCGTGCGTATGTGCCCATAACTGTACTTTTGTCACTGCATGCTGAAAACGCCGTAGACGCCGCAGACCTCAACACGCCTTGCGGCGACCACCGCCGCAAGGTGGAATGTGACCCTCGCTTAAATAAGGTGCAAAACACGTCCTAGATATTGAACTTTTGTGGAATTGACATTTACATGTTTGTTTTAATACGTAACTATGTTGTTGATTTTAGAAATAAGTCATTGTCAAGTCAGGATGGACTGATACAGGCATGTTTAAGTAATAATCACATTTTAGAAGTTAGAAATGGTTGGAGCTGGCTTTTAAATTGTGATAGATTTTTGTTAAATAATTTTAAATATACACTTTAAATATTTGTATTAGCTGTGATAACCAATAACTGCATGCTTATACTGTATATATGTTTTTGATTTTTATATGAACATAATAATTTATGTCATCTATGTCATTTTTACCAATTCGGGGTTCTTATATCATTTGACGAATATGATAGCTTGTTGTGGCAAGATGTCTCTATGTCTGATACAATAAATGATTTGATTTGAATCGTTATATGTATTAAAATTGGAAATCTTATGTTTGTACATTGTATACGTTATTAATAGCAATCGTGATAATGATGTTGCGAAATTTTGTGTCCAATTTGCTCACTTGAGTAGGAAAGCCAATAGTGTGTTACAGTGCCATATTTTTCCTCTACTCACTTGGCTCATGTTGACGGAATTCAACCACACTTTGTTAATTAAACAATGCCTTTCTGACTATATATGTATATGTGCATTTTAATTAAAATAAACAAGTATAGATAAGTATTTGTTGTATTATATCACATACACGGCTGTTAGGCTTCAAACATTAACATATATAATGATGATGGGGGATTCATATTTTATTAACGTGTCACACGTTATTTTGCATGATTAACAATTTTAAAAAATACACTCTATATAAAATAATGTGAGGACAACATCGACTAATGAGACACTGGGTACATTAAAAGTTGTATGCGCTTTAAAACGATTATATTCATGAACGTGGTAAAAATAAAACATCGTAATATATCATGGATACGTCTTTTCATCGTCAGTTTTCATGGGTTGATCACTCAAACTACCTTTAAAAGTCCGTGTTATTCATATGCATGTACTGCTTATATAGCTAGCCATGATGATGACGTCTTCTCTTCATCATATAAAATAAAGATTTTCCTTCGAGATATTTGCATGAATCAGATGTCATAATGTTTCAGCAAGAGATGGCGAGACACAAATCTTTGTTTCGTTTTTTTTTTTTTTTTTTTTTTTTTTCGTTTTATCAAGGGTCTTGCCATGTCATTGTCTCTACACATGTCTAGGTGAAACAAAGAGACGGTCCCGCTCGGCCACCATAGCACAGCAAGATTTCCGATCCTTAACAAGCATGTCAGGAGTCTTGGGGCTGATATACGCCTATTGCATTTGCAATATCTTACAAAGTTATATTGTGCCTTGATTTTCGGAATTTTAAGTTGTGCATCATTTTACATTGTTTATGGATATCGACTAATAATTATAACAAAAATATATATTCGTTCTATTAAATACTAGTTTTATTGTCAAATCATATAGATGCTGCAATTGACACGTTTATGTAGGCCTATATTTAGAAGAATAAGTAACCTGTACTAAATATCAATATATACAATGCAAACCAAGGAAAAGGGTACGTTCTGTAGCATAGAAATAAGTGAATAATGTCCAGTTTGAAATAAACATGTAGCAGTGAATATACAGTCATGCACTGAAATCAACGAAAATGTAAGTTTAATACGTGCAAATGTCGAGTACATTGTACTTTCAGGACAGTCATCGCACACAAAATTATGTAACAGCAGAGTAAGGTCACTGCAACTTCATTTTTCAGAACAAAAACGTTACTTGAATGTGATGAAAACCAGTGGAAACAGGGGGCAGCCAGAATTTTTAAAAAGGTATGCACAAATTGCCCCGTGATAACCAAAGCGTGGGCAGCTTGCGCGACATTCGCGACATGTGTCAGATACACATAGCGTTTATATAACATCAGTATCTTTAATTTCCCTCTTATCATTTAAATTGTCGATAGAATATTTTTGTGATATGCACATAATCATAAAGTATTATGAATAATTTGAGATATTTTTTCAGCTCATTTTTGTTGTACAATATGTTTTACAGTAACATATAAGTATGTACAACATAAGTTAAAAACTAAATTGATACGGTTTGGTTTGGTTTGGTTTGTTTGTACTCCGCAGCCATCAATGTTGAAGGTTATAGCAGAGGGAGGCCACGTGGTGTTGGTACAATACATAGACCTCCAGAGGCAGGCTAGATAGCCAACTGAGCCTCAGGGGTGGGGGGGGGGATCACACTAGCTATAGTTTTCAAACTAGGTGAGTTCTTTTACGTGCAGAGGTGTGGCTCTCCTCTACACGGGACACGCCTTTTAACGAGGCTTCCGAACCTGCCGCTTGGCGTCGCTACCGTCTAGTAGTAACACTGTACACGGCTGTGACCAGTTGTGTCGAAGTCTCATAAGACAATTTCTGGATGGATATTTTCCATCTTGGTGTACATTTAACACAGCTAATTTGGAAGTCCATCGTTATCTATAGTTCCTAAGATAGGTTTTTAGTCTCCGCAGTGCACTTAAGTACCTATCTGAACTACTTACATGTTATTTACATGTAATAGTGGTCAAAACATTGGTTAATGTAAAATATGTATTCAGTTGAGACACACCCATATGAACCATGACTATAAAGCCAACGACATTTAGGCATTCATGTTAATATATTATATGCATCTCGTGCACATTTTAACAGAAGTAACATATCCGATTATAATTTGTGTAAAGATTGAAAAAAAATATTAGAAAATTGTAACAAGTTGAACACGCGGTTTTTTGCGGCTTCTCTGCATAATGTACAAATGTATTGCCCACATCGAGGCCGCAATGCAATTTCTTATGGATTTAAACCAGCCCTCGCACCCGCACTCACACACACACACACACACACACACACACACACACACACACACACACACACACACACACACACACACACACACACACACACACACACACACACACACACACACACACACACACACACACACACACACACACACACACACACACACACACACACACACACACACACACACACACACACACACACACACACACACACATATTTCAAAATTCAGCCCGCAAATTCGCGGGTGCAGATTTAGGAATCTGAGCTGTGCTCTGGTGGTAACCTATTGAATACTGGGCCTTTTCTGTTTTGTTTTCCTCGTTCGTTGTTGCTGGAAGATATGGTAAATTGTAAGAGAGAATATGGTTATAAACATGGCACTTATATCATATTTCTCGGCCAAACATTTAGCAACAAAAAAAATAAATGGTGTTCATTAGAATACTTATTCTAAGCTGAATTCAATGCTTGAACGGCATATTGTTGTGCTTTATCCTTAGTAACTGCTGATAAAATGACCGTCAAAAAAGTTTGCATCAGCGTTGACACGCGTTGTTTCAGGTGGCCCTACGCCGTCCACCACAAGACCTGGTTTCCGATCAGACTGGTAGCCATCGGCTATCCTCTGAACGTAACCAGTTAAGAAAGGCTTATAATAGGGAACGGTTGCCAGCCCTATTGCTTCCCACCAGCGCGAAGGAGAACTAAAGCCGAATGTTTCCTTTCTTAGTATTGTAGTATACATATAGGGGTTTGGGCTTTGAGCACGTGCTTATATATTAAAGAGACACCTAAACCATTTAGAACTATTTGGGGGGTTCCCCAAGAGTTTGACAAGCTCAAACACATGCAGATTATTTTCCACATTCAATTTGAATTCTTGCCATGGAAAGTGTACACTTTCAATGCTAAAAATGTCCAATTATTAATTAGATTAAGTATTACTCTTCATGGAATACAAAGATTACCCTTCCACTCGAGCCACGGGGGTCGACATCTTGGAAGAATAATCAATAATAGCAGGAAGTGATGTCACATAAAAGACTCATCTATCACATCTACTTATACAATGCACTGTTTTCAATGTAATCGTATGTTTATTTACAATGTATTATTTTTGTTTGTTTGTTTTGGTTTATGTCTCAAGTGCGAACAAATAGTAATCCCCGTCAACAATAATTTTGATCGACATATCCAGATATAATGATAAGTCTAATTATTCAGTCCTGCCGGCAGTACTAAATGTACAAGCTCACATACAAACTGTTGATGGTCATTTTGAAGGGTCATTACTGGGCAATGAGGCGACTCGTCGCAATGTAATGTGTCGATTTTCGGCCTCATCACATTATCTGGCTATATAAAGCTTCACACAATTGATTTATGTCAATATTAGCCATACGTAAAATCACAAAACCATTAGTTTTGTAAAACAATAATCTGGTAAATTGTGGTGATAAAACTTCAAGTACTAGGGAAGTAGTACGCATATCAAAGAGGAGCAAATGGAAAAAAGAAAGGCTATAAAAATCATGATTCGTGCCTGAGTGCGCTGTTGATTGCTTCAGATTACATGATTATGTACTCGATATAACAAAATATCATTTTTTAATTCAAATCTACTTTTAAAACCATATGTCCAATTTCACATCAGACTCATGGTTTACATCAGTTTAAAGATTGAAAAATATTCAAATAGCAGATATAAAAAGTGAAATTTAAAAGAACAGCTATAGTTCTAATTTCGTTTAGTCACTACTTTTACCCATCCAAAACCATGTGCTCTTTCTCAGCTTTCTGGAACGTGTGAATGATGAATATGGGGCTATTTGTGATTGTTAACCTTACCAGGTGAAATTCATGAAACCAACTTAACTTTTCATATCAAGATATTCAAAACAAAACATGCAACGAATCTATATAGCAACACCTAATCTACAATTAAATAAGACTACACGGATTCAAACTACCCGCATCCACCATTGATTACTATAAGTTTAAAACATGTAACTAAAACAAAGTCAAAAGATTACCAGTTCGATAAAAAAAAGTGTATAATATAAAGCTTGGTCTCTGTAATACACACTGTGTATACACTTTTAATGGAATGTTCCCAAACATAAAACAAAAACGCGATACAAAATCTTAACGATTACTGATTTTTCTTTTTCTTTTTCTTCTTTACATTTGTTTGTCGACGTCTGTTTTAAAACATCAGCGGTTGAAAGCTATTTGACAAAACTTTAAAATGCATAAATATAACTTTCGTGTGCAAAAAACTAGCGTACAGTAAGTTAGAATCCAATCAGTTATTGCGCATCTCTACATTAAGCCTCGCAGTGCAGCGCCCAGCTATGTCAATGCTATGATTGTGACAACTTTTGCCGGCAAAGTCTACCCGATGTAACGTCGCAGCGCGGCGGCTTGCATGACGCGATTTTTTGTATGTGTGTGTGACCGCGACGGCCTCTGACATTTCACCTTTATCTCATATCCACGCTGGATTCCACACCATCCCACCTTCAGAAGAATGGAAGACGGTTTGTGAAAACTACTGAGAAAGTTAATTTAAGTCTAGGATGTGCACTTTAGGATAATTATGTTGAAGACTTGGAATTGGCGTGTGTAGTGTGCTCTAAATGTGATAAAATAGCGAATGGGAAATGTATAAATAAAGTGATTAACAAAAAAACTTTGGCTTCGAGTGGTCAGACTTTCTTTTTAGAATTTGCGATAACAACCATCCGCATACCCTCTATTTGTTATTCTTAGATAGCGTGTTATAGCTGTGATACTAGTCATACACTCACGGTATCGCATACAGCTCAAATATGGATGTAGATGAAGCTTTGTCAAGATTGGGAAAATGGGGAAAATGGCAAATGGGGTTCTACGTGATTTTGTCGATCGCGGATACGTTTCCCGCCGCGTGGCACATGCTGGCGATTGTCTTCTTAGGTAAGTTCTTCTTAGGTAGTAAATCTGCAAAGAAGAGGTTTTCACGAGTTTTGCGCCTTTCTTGTAAATCGCTTGAAACAAAACCTGACTCTTTGACTTTTACGTACAACATTGGGATTTAGATATATTTGTATTTACCATGATCATATGACAAGCAGTGTTTCAGTAGGTGAATCAAACTTTATGCAAACAACACAATTATTCCTGTATTATGTAAACATATACTCCTAACGTAGTTCTAAATGGAAATGGGCGTTTCACATGCTCTTTCAATTAATACGAACAGGCAAAATTCGGTGATCCTAACTTCTCAGTGTAATAGCTCTTACTCTTACAATTACTCAAAGTACATAATTTTCTTGGAGAATATCACTGAACTGATTCGTTATTTCATAAACGCTCTGATAGTCAGTGGCAACATATAAAACAGTTAGATCAACGGAATATGCTATACTTACAGCTGTGGTTACAGTTTAACAATTTCATGATATTTCTATCTGTTATTCCGTCCCATTGTTAGAATAAGTTTTCAAGTTGACTTATGCTAAGAGAAACAGTTTACTCAATCTATTTATTCCGCGTGGACGAAGGATGAAGTACTACAGCTTATGAGTTGGCCAGTGTTTACAGATGTATGCTAAAGTGATGAGCATATATATGTTTACAGTGCATTCAACTTTAATCAAAACAGGCAGACTCAAAAGGAAGTAAATGCAACGCAAATTTACGATCGTCAACCGTGACAAAAGTAAGAAAATAACGGCTAAAGAAATTGATGAAACTGACCAAAATCATAAGCGTGAAAAGTGTGAATAGCTGTATGATATAGCACTCTCAGCTCCCAGTATCTACCATTATAATGTGACAACGCAAATAATCGGTCCGGATAATTTCACCGTTTTGAGCGATAATTAAGTGCAATTGCGACCAAATTTCCAGTAGCGCGAATCCCGCCTCCCCTATGTTACTGGGGAGAGCAGAGATGATATAGACGGCACATGTCAAAGGTACAAACTCTGATTTATGGTATTGGCTTTTGATTGGTGTAAATATTAAATTTGAAGCCATTTACAGTTTTAAATTGTAGCGTAGGGGAAAATTGCAATGAAAATTAATCATTTCCAACACTGGGAGGAGGATTTTTGTACTCCGAAAAAAAAATAGTTATTGAATGTTTTGACTGCTCTGGTACTGCTTATATAAACAGCGAGGCCTCCATTAATGTAATATCCGAGTATATAACATTGATATACTGCTGATAAATCGAAATGTTCACTCTAGATGCTCAATAATTTTAAGACATATGCATCATTTCACTCTTCTTGGTATTGATCTTACATTGATCATTGTTGATTTGAAAAATAGCATGAATTGCATTACATATTTAAAAAAGAATATCAATGCACGATTTTCATATGTGTATAGAGTTTCATAGTTTTCTTTTTATATGAGCATGCCTGTATCTAATTTCAAATTAACCAAACCATTATTCCAGACAAAGAATAGCGCCTTTTGCGTCAAGTCTATATGTACGTTCACACTTATATCTGACACGAAGACTTTCCTATTACTATATGGGGTGATGTACATTTTGTCACGCTCTCGGTCGCTCCGTCACTGGAACAATGTTCCACCTAGGGCGAGTGGTGGTTTCGGTCAAGTTTTGGATATTCCACTTTTTGTGGGTCTAATATTTCATTGCATGTGCTAAAACTTTTCATATCAGAATTCCACTATTTTCTATTTAATTGTGGCATTAAAAAGATACACAACAGATAACGCATTCATTAATATTATGATTTACATTCCTGATATATAATAAGAAGTATTTTATGGCATATATAAGTAATATTTGAATAAATATCGAGAAAAAAATATATAGATATTCTTCGATTATGTCAAACATCTATTGTTTCCACTTTTGGGAGAGGTAAGTGGGGGTGGGGGGGGGTCAAGAAAAAAGAGAACGCTGTTCCACTTTTACGAGTGTGACAAAATGTACACCATCTCTAATAGTAGCCTACACAGATAATGTTCAGATAAGGCTTATGAGTTCAGATGTTCAGATGAAGCTTATGAGTGGTAATTAAAATAATATTTTGTATAGGAATAATACATTTCCATTTGATAAAATTGACAAAAATGGAATGAAATTAAATCGAACATTTGGAGAGTGTCAATGAAATATAAAGATTGTGAAGGCCTAACGTCAGTAAAATGACCGGGATAATGTGAACCCCTAATATCATAAATATAAATACATGATAATATCCTTTGTATAAAACACATATGCTTGCATTTTAGCCCCATATACAGTTTTAAGGTGCAATGGTTGCATTATTGCCATTTTAGTTTAATGATATAGCTTTTATTTCAAGCTACTTCTAATGTCACTAGACAGTGAATTTCTCATCGTGAGGCCCATCAAACATTTTGATTTTTTAATTTCCCTTGTACTTAGAGATGAAATGAAAGTGAGTAGAAAAGGATAACTTCTTTACAATAGCCAGATGAGTATATACATGTATGCTACTAAAATAGAAGGCTAAGTCAGTTATGGTAAAGTTACGATCATTACCGATCTCTGCCAAACGGGTATGTACATTGGTATTATCGTCATTTGGGACAAAGCTTGAAAAAAGAAAGCATATTATGGGGAGTAACTAGTCCATATCTGTTTAATTTCAGAAAAAATGTCCGTGATAGCACAATGGTAGGAAAATGTAGTCGCTAAGAAATTTACGTTCACACTTCGTGGGAAAGCTTTTTTTTCTGTGAAATCATACACACCGCTTTCGTATCGCCACAGACGAACATAGTGCAGTGTCATTGCAGTTACGATGATTATGGCCACATGATAAACTCAGCAACTCAGTTGTGCAATGACCACATGTATTGTGTAATGAGCCTATTATTGTTTGAAAGAGTCCATACACTTACATTAAAGCACATTCTCAATAAATCATTAACAAACGCTAAAATGCCCGCTAACGGTGATTCACAGACGGAATCTTAATACAATTGTGGTATTACTGTAACCACAATTGAAAACAAATAGTGACAACATTGTTGATCTAACATGGTTTGAACAAGCTGCAGTTATATCCTATTTGTTTTGCATTTGAAATTTGTTAAATGCAGGATATTCAGTGTAGTGTACACTGTACATGATGCAGAGGCACGTTCCAAATTAGGTCACAATCTCTGCACAGAGTGTCGCAAATTGAGGACACAGGCGGAACACTGTACAATCTTTTATCTATTCTATTGTCTTATCTATTGTATTAGCATGGGGTCGAGTTTATGTTAATTTATCCCTATGAAGTTACGGTAAATACTATTGGAGATTACTTGGAAGTTGCACCGTGTTTAACCCACACTATATATTCATGAGTAGCCATGAAATATTCGCATTTAGGCTTCACACTTGCCCTTCCTAAATACACATAATTAACTAAATAATACTCAACAGAATATAACTCTACTGCCTATGTATAGCATATATATATAGCACGTCTTAAACAGACTCTAATTTACTGGAGTCACATACAAAATTTCATTGAAATTTTAAAATGATAATCTTGGCAGGCTAGGTTCACTGCTACCCAGAAGAAATGTGTTATTTCGTAAAATAAAAACACCTTTTTGTATAATTGATAATTTGATTTTAAATAATCAAATGAAAATAAAAATCAATTTTAAAGAAACGCACTTGATCGGAACTCTGATGCCCTTGTCAGTCAATTACGGTGTATGTGTACAGTGTAGGTTGGAAAAGAAAATCACGTGATCTTTAAAGCACGCAAGCGTCACGTGATATTGTGTCTAAAACATTACTAGGAAAAAATACAATAATCGGTTGGCCAATGAAAAATATCCACTTTTATTGACACCCAGAGTGTAGGGGAGAAGTTGTTATGGAATCAAGAATATCTGATTCGACCCAATCTCGTCTTGTCGTCTACATCGCGTATTGATCCTTGATTTGGAGACTCTCCCGTCTCCCCAGAGACGCTTCAAATCCGGCTGTGCAGCGCATGTGGGTCGTCTCACTGCCCCAGTTTTTACAAGGGGTCACTTGTCACCAACCAGAGAAGACACAGGCGTACAAGTTGTTGATGGACTTCTTGGATAGACTTCTGCAGTTTTTGGTACGGTATGCAGTTTATTGGCATGTATTGTGACGTAATACCAGAAACTCCCTAAGAAATATTCAGTGTCATGTTACTATCATGCGGTTAATGTACACACATCATTGAGATTGCTCTCATGAATCCGCAACTCAAGTCTTGTGTATTTTGGAGTGACCACGTCACCACGGGGACCCGATTGACCCCTGAATCGCTGATGCTTTTGTAATATTGTGCAACTGGCTCGAGGCATGGGGATACTCCATGACTTTTCTGTATGAAATGGCGCGTTGTTACACATGAAAATGTTACTGCTTTTTCACTGCGTAGTAACAAATCTATGCAGTACAAATTCGAGCTCCAGTTAACACAATAAGTAGTGTTTAGCAGCAAACATCGTCTTACCGTCATAGCCAAACCGTTTGCGCTCCATTTTGTCTATAATAAGTACCTATATGTAAATACATACAAAGTAAATAGTCTGTCAGGGTTTCGCAATATTACAGTGCAATAGAAAAGGAAATCAGAGCTATTAAACCGGTCACTCACTGACAACCGTCAAAGCGAGTAGTCCGGCTGTAGTGATTGAGATCTATCACTCCGCCAGCGAGAACGACTCCCGTGGGTCATGTTTTGCCGTTTGATGTGAATATCTGAGCTGATTATGAAACATGGTATAGATCCAGGCATTGGGGTGCGACACCGAGGGACAATTCTATGGCCCAATCTACAAAGGGTGACGAGTGTTTTCTTAATGGGTGTGACTATTAGCACCATCCATGGAGAATTGGAAGTAAGCTAATAGTTTTTATGGGTTTTCTTTTTGAGTTGGATTGCTAGGTTTTGGACTTAAGTTACGCACGAATACACTTATGTTATTCAGGTGCAATTCTGGTTGGA
Organism: Streblospio benedicti; assembly: GCA_019095985.1. Classification (NCBI taxonomy): domain Eukaryota; kingdom Metazoa; phylum Annelida; class Polychaeta; order Spionida; family Spionidae; genus Streblospio; species Streblospio benedicti. Next base: position 14,681,955 of record CM032665.1, read on the forward strand.
TAAAACCGTTCAAACTATGATTGTATTTTGCTTAACAGATATTATTCACTTCTAGAAGGTATCATTAGACATTGGGAAATAGATTTTACAGTAATGTTCGAAAAACAGAAACAGTAGAATTCATCTTTTAAGATCAGTCCTAGGGTCGATGTAAACTGATCTTACTAGAGAGGTGGTCCCTTCATGGAGGTTCATGTTGCTCTCTCTTTAAAGGTTTTGGACCGCAAGAAATCATCTTCATATAGAGGTGGCATCAATAGAGGTGGTCTTATTTGGAGTATCTACCGTAAAAAAAGACATGTCTTGTTGGTAAACACATATATTTGCGGTGTTCAACAAAACGATTGGACAACAGCAAAAATGTGATCAATACCTTTCCTCAATACATAACTTGCCAACACAAAGACTCATGATTGAAATATATATTTGAAGGAAAATAATCTCAGAAATCATCTGTCCATAATAGACTAATAATGACTTTAGCTTATACCCGTGTCGTCAAAAAATCTGCGAATCACATTGAATCATCCAGTTACATAATCGTATAAGTAGATCCCAACTAAATAGTGAATTCGACTTTTAAAATGAACAGCTTTAAAATTTAGTGTCCATGTAAAGGAACACAATGCCCTCCATGGGCATATATTTGGTGAGTGTATCATGTTTTACAGCATTTTTGCCACCCTTGTATGATTAAATGCACTAGACCAAACCCATCCTGAACGCACCCTGACAGCATCCCCATACATGTACAAACAAAATCCAAGATCAAGGGTCATTCATTGAAAGGCGGTTATTTTAAATGTAAACATCATTCATCTTCTAGTGAAAAACTTAATCACATTGGCCAAAATTCTTATTTAGAGAGTACAAACTACAAACACATAAGTAATGTTAACACATAATACATTTGTGATGATTCATTTTCAGAACCTATTTGAAATGAAAGTCAAGACAGTAATCATCCAAAAAATAAAGGCCATGATTTTGACACCTACCACGGATTATAGTACCTGCCAACATCCCCCATCCAATGCCCCTAATTAACAACAATTACATATTATGTAGTTCGAGTCTTCACCACTGGTCTCATCATGTAGATCGTCCTGATAAATTTATCCTAAAAATGCTCAGCCCCAAAGTACGCCCCAATGCTATTCCCTGATATGGATCTATTGATCGACTTTAACGTGTTTTAAACAATCACTGGAAAGTAGATATGTATGAAAAATTAGTGTTGGTGGTCCATACAATTTTAACATCCAGATATTCTCACGTGCCTGTAGAACTGTCAACAGACCCAACGACTGGACACCGTGAGATATATTGGTGGTCTCTTTATTGACGTTTGCAATGGTCTATTTTATGAAGACTTGGAACTGTTATGCTAAATCACTCTTATAATTAGGTGTATTTATTGGTGTATCATATATTTTAATGTACACATAGCCCAATTGGCAAATGGTGGTAATACAACATTTGAACTTCATAACGCCTTTCCATCGGCAAACACAATACAGCTGTACGGCAAAACCTGCATTGTTTGGCAAACAGATTTGAAATAGTTTGCCGTTTACTTAATGGAACCTAATGATGATTATTGAAAATAATGATTTCTTGTACTGCCAGTATATTCAAATTCATGTGTTTCCAATTTTTGATTGTTTAAGATGAAGCATTACAACTTATATCGTGTCACCTTTAATGCCACCCGTATGATTAAATGCACTAGATAAACAAATTAAGTTATTAGTTAAGAAGGGCAAACTTAAAATAAATGTTCATTCTCTTCTAACTTAATACGTCCAAAAATGGCTGAGGAGTTAGCAACATGCAGTCTGTGCAGATGATATATTTGTGATGTGATAATACCTATTTGATGTTATATTAGTTTCAAAATGTGGATTTGATGAGTTACGGATTATAGTAATCTTTTCCAATGCGCCTAGTGGACATCTAACGTCAGATTGGTCAGTGTAGATGGGTCAGTAAATTTGACTAACAAGAATCAAAGTACGCCCGACTGATTCACGGATGGATGATTGTCGACTTTAATGGATAGATATGTATGGATGGATGGTTGGTTGGATGGATTTTGGATGGATGGATGGATGGATGGATGGACGGTGAGATGTACATGGCTGGGACTGGCTGACCTACTGTGGCGCATGGCTGGCAAATTACCCTCATTGTAGAACATATATTTTAATGGGTGGCAAAAAACAAACGTTCAATGAATGACGGCAAAATCATTGTTTGCATTGATTGGGATTTGATTTAAAATAGTTGATTGAAATGGAACCTAATGATGATTATTGAAAATGAACTGCAATTCTCCCACGAAGACATTACATCTACATGAAATCAAAATGGTTACCGATAAGGGATTCCCTCCCTATTATATAGCCAATTCTTAAACTAATAGCCAGGTCGGATAATCAGAAAAAAGCCTCCGTTAAGGACCTACGGGCATTTTTTAGTAAAAGTTGGCAACATACTTTTTTAACACAATTTGGGTATGCCGATTCTCCCTATAAATGTTGGCAGAACGAGTTCTCGAGTTAAAGGCCTCAACATTGAAAAAACAAAATGGCCGCCAAAATATACACAAAACCTGCTCTTAACTCCATTAATATCGATTTTAGACACATTATTACTATTATTAATGGATAGGAAGTCATATGTAAGGATTCTTAAAATGTTGTAATATTTGACCTTGAGATCATTTTCAAGGTCAAAATGATCAAAATTACCCCCGTAATTTAGTTAACTCAATATTTCACCCCAAAAATGTGTATAGAAATTTGGAACAATTCATCAAACAGTAAAACTTTATTGAAAAATAATGCAAAGCATTATCACCATTGGGCTAAATGAAATATTACTTAATCTAATACTTAATCTAGACATTTTGTAGTTCAATAAAGGTATGTAGCGCTATCAATGTCGTTACCTGAAATAATGACTAAACATGAAGAGTTTAAATGACAGTGGTAGTACTGAGAAATCAATAATGATGATTAATTGTCTTTATTCATACATAAACCATCATTTGTGCAGCAACACAACCGAGTAAAAAATAACTTAGATTTCCTACATTTGCATCTGTTGTTCTTGCTTGCCATGGAACAATTACACGAAATCATTTCTAGGCATGTCTTTGGTATGGGTTCTTTGTCCATCAGAATGGAAATCAGGTCATCATTTTGTTTACTCCAATCCAAAGAGTCATGCAAAGGTAGAACTGGTATAGATATTTCCTGCCTCCAGACCATAATTTGGTAATGGACCCTTTTAATGTTGTTGGGCAATGAGTTAGATGTTGAAGGTAGTGACTCAGGACTCCCTGCTCTTGAAAATAGCATACATCTGGCCTCATCAGTGTTAATATATGTTTTTGTTAACTCTATACTACATTAGCAGCCTTTTGCAGGCGGTATCCCCGATCACCACTGTCGCTTGCCGTCGTCTCTGTACACGAGCGAGACCGTGCCGCTGGACGAGGATGGCGAACTGTCCAAGTGCAGCATGTTCAACCCCAACGCCAGCCTGGCGGGAGAGCCCAACGTCACGGAGTGTGTGGACGGCTGGGAGTACACGGGGGATGTGGGCATCACCATCGTGTCCATGGTGAGGGGATACGCGATGTTATGCACCTACCATCCAAAGTCACATTGGTGTTGTAAGCATGCTCTGCTTGATGACTCCTGTTGTAAATTCGTTTTGCACGTGCAATGTTATGCATTTTTGTATGTGCAATGTTATGCATAGGTTGATACGATGGAAACATTGTAGATTTGTTTGTATACATGTATATCTGCTAAACGATTAACAACAGGCCATGCCCCATCAGAACAAAGTTCCTATCAATTATCAGTAATCTTTAGCCACTTACTTGAAAACCAACCCTGTATTGATTGAGGTTCAACTATGTGAAAATGTAAAGGTTATAGATATAGGGTTTATTAGTTGATTTGATGGACAGTGTATGTCCATATGACACATCAAATAATACATTTTTATGTGATTAACAAAATACTTTAATTCTAGTAATTTCAAAGTAAACATAGCTCAGTGCATTTCTTTATTGCGCATGAATCAATGTTCTTCTAGCATCGGTGTGCTCTCTGAGCACTTTTGATATAGTTGCCGACGCCCAAAGTTTGACAACGGTGATGGTCACCGCATTGTAAGCGTAAACATTGTTTCAAATTCGGAGGTCGTGTTTCAAAATATGTTTAAACTTTGAAGAAAACTTTGAAGAAAATTGCCAAAATGGCCCACAAACGGCTTCCTGGAAGACACACGTTTTTTAATTGACGGAATGCCAACATGTGACACATGCGATGGTCACTAAGTATATAAACATTGTGTAAAATTTGGACTTAAAGGTTCAAGCTATATTGAAAATGTTGAAGAAAATGTAATACAATAATTTAAGATGGTCTTCTGAAAATCACGCTTAAATTAGCAAAGTGCCAGTGATGGGGTGGCGGTTGCTGTATGGTGGTCTGTTTGAAAAGTATTAGATTTTCATTTCACATAAGCATTTAAAATGATCTGACCTTGTTACCCATTCCTAGAAGCAACATCAGTATAGTCACTCATCTTAAATACTTCTAACCTCTTATGCAGCAGCATTCTAAAGTGCCATCAATAAGTCAGCCAATTGTTGTGATAATATCAGAGGATACTGTATCCTATTCCGCCAATCAAACGCTCATCCCAAATTTAACTTTCTCGGATTACCCTAGTGTTATCGCTAGTGGTGTGGCTCTGCTTGATAATCTGGATAATCCCCTGTGCTACGGGGGTTCTTAAAGGGGCAAACTGTGCTGTTGTGCATTAGATATCGGCCAATTTGAAACAAGCGACAATTGAAGATAGCGATTGTACTATTGCCTGAGTTTGTAAATGGGCGTAAACCCTCCCTGCCAGTGGGATCTAGTGTGTTTAGGAACATTGACTGTAGCCTCCTCTCTCTCTCTCCCCTCCCTCACAGTGGGACCTGGTGTGCGACAACGAGTTCCTGGTGGAGACGTCGCAGACGGTGATGGTGATCGGCGTCATGGTGGGCGCCATGTTCTTCACGGCGCTCTCAGACAACTATGGCCGCAAGCCCGTCTTCCTCTTCAGGTGAGCACAGTGGATGAGACCAGAAACACAGGTAGATTGACACTGGAAGAACCAAGGCGCCAACTTCCCAAACCCAAACCGCATCCCATCCCAGAGAAGAAGTATGGAATTCTTCATTTGACCCCACCCCGCGCTCTGTATATCACAAATGGTACACAAAGACATGATCAAAAGTTAATTTTCCTTATGCCTCTAATTTCAAACCTCTTCAATGCACACATGTATGTCAAGATGAAATATCAAAAAGACTATAGATAGCTGCAGTCCAGAATGTTTGGTTTAATACTTTACTCCCTGCCGTGTAGCCAGTGGGCCATGGTGGTGGTGGGCGTGGCCACGGCCTTCTGCAACAACTACTACGTGTTCGCCACCCTCCGTTTCTTCGCAGGGGCTCTGCAGCAGGTAGGAACTACAGCATCTCTTAATTCAACTGGTTTTACGTAGATACACGGTAAATATATTTATCATGGAATATGGATATGTACGATATTATAAAAGGGAACGTTACAATAAAACTTTTTTTTTTAATATCAATCATTGTTGTATAGGCCTATAACGATATTATTGTTGATATGTTTTAACATGGTAACAACTATATTTGGTGTTGTAGGCCCTTTCATAAGTAAGAGCTCTATGAGAGGTGTAAATGAATCGTTTTTATATTTTATTTGGCAGGACGTTTACTGTATACAAACGAAAATGTGATCGACGCAATGACCTCACAAACACGTGATTCTTACTAACACTCATTATGTTATGTGGCCCAGAGACCGACATTTCTAAGGGAAAATAATTTCATGAGCCTTTCTAAATTACAATATTGGAAAAAATGAACTGGGTGTTCGTTGATGAAGTAGCTCCCCTTAGACTGTTGAAACACATCCTTACACTGCGGAACAGACCATATTGAGACATTCTCCACAACCCATAGTTTTTACACCACATCCCAGACCACGGCACTCGTTTTTCCTATCAAGACGAATCACCCCGCAGTCGTTGTAAATGTCCTTCCACGGGACGAAATAGGTTCTCATCAAAACGTACGGGCGACAATTTGGCGGGATCGAGTTAATCAAACAAGGAGGTCGTCTGCTGACCTCTGGCGGCCTCTGCCGGATAACTCCTCTTCCGCCAATGTGACAATGGCGGCTGAATGTGTCTACACGGATGCGTCCGCCGGGAATCGCCTCAGTAGCAACAATGTATTGGCATCTGGGATCATCCCAGGGGCGCGTAATGAAATGGGAAAGCGTAGCTCAAGACGTATTCGCACGGATTTATAGTATTGCACTGGCGCCACGGTGTGTCGTGATGGTTATTTCTCTCACTGGGTGCATTTCTTGTCAATAAAGTTTGCCTCGCTGGGACATCTCTCTATCAGATCTATATTTATATTTGGCGTTGTGATATGGTAGCAACTTGAATGAGTGTCAACGCAAGCCCTTAAACCGTATTAGTTGTATGAACCTTACCCCTGTAGGTCACCAACTATTTACATACTACTTCTTGGTCACCGTTAATAAACTGAATAACACTGAACCCCAAACACCATTGAACTTATCTCAGACTCGTACACCCAGTCTATTCTGCTTGCGCTTCCTCCTCCAGGGCATCATCCTGACGGGCTTCGTGATGGCGTGCGAGCTGTTCCCGGCCGATAACCGCACATTCGCGGGCATGGCCATCGAGAACTTCTGGGCAACGGGCATGTGTCTGCTCGCGCTGTTCGCCTACTTCGTGCGCAACTGGCGCTGGCTGCAGCTCATCATCACGCTGCCCGGCATCCTCACCGTCGTCTTCTACTGGTACTCATCCGTGTATAGTACAGTAGAGCCTCCTTTCTTTTCCCGGCGTTTCCTGTGTCGAATTTTATGCTGTCTTAGGGTTTTTTTTTGCATCCCTTTAAAACTTCAGTAATAACACACAGTATTAACACCCTGTGTTTTCACATGGCATATTAGTACAATAGAAAAATGTAAAGACATATGCTGTATATGCAATATGTGATAGTATCTAAATAGGTCAGCTTTTGACCTTCCACTGATATATGTGAAGATGTTTTCATAACTGTAATCTGGTGTGAGACATAAATACACACAGTCTTAGTCTTAAATAGTCTTAGTCTTACTTTTACATATGTGGCGCTTAGTATACGATACCAGTACTGGTTCTATTGTTTGTGTGTATACTGATCATCTATATGAGTAACTAGGGGTCAATTGTTCATATTTCAACCATGATGAACGTGTAATGGCCACGTTTGATCGTCCCCAGGATCCTGCCGGAGTCGGTGCCGTGGCTGTGTGCCAATGACCGGGTAGAGGAGGCGGAGCAGATCATCCAGCGAGCTGCCAAAGTCAATGGAATCCCGATGCCTGATCGTATCCTGGCACACTCTGAAAAGGTATGGATTGGCTGTTGTCAATCTTAATTTTCTATGATTTACTTGCTAATCCAATCATAGTCAGATCTAGGGGGCACAGCCCCCCACCCTTTCCCACCAAAATACTTCATTTTCACAGGGGTTTTCACGAAATCCCTTAAGTGCGCCGCGCCCCACCCCTTATTCCTTAAGTGCGCCCTCTCCCTTCCCAAAAACCTGGATCTACCACTGGTCCAATGTCTTCTTCTAAAGTATTGATATACATGTACACAGCTATTATAAATATATTATAAACATTATTCAATGATAATCATCTCTCTCGGTACTATATAGCAATGGTAGCGTGGGAAACACTCACATGGCTATCCAAGAAAGTACAATATCTGTGCAGTAAAAATCTCCAATAAAGAACTCCTCGATAAAAAATATACTATTACCTCAAAACCATACAAAATCACAGTGACTTCATAATAAGACTTCTCAATAGAGATCACGTGAGAGTTGAGACCAGTCCCACAATTACAATGAAGTTAGATTATCGTGTATATCATAATGTGCTGAAGTATGAGGAACCCAAACTCCTCTTTTTGACTTGACTAGATGTGCCCTTACTAGTGAATCAACATATATTTTATATGTAAAGACAAGTGTGTTACCATTAGCTGTTATGTTTTCAGGAACAAATGTTAGCAGAGGAGGACGAAATTGGTAACCATGAAGAGGCAACTATGAATGGAAAAAAGAGCTTATTTGAGAAAATTGGAATAAAAAAGAAGAAGGATGAGAAGAAAAGGGAGCACCCGCACCATGGAGAGGTGGCTCGGTATACGCTCCTCGACGTACTGAAACACAAGCAGCTGAGAATATACGCCCTCATCATGTGTTTGTTGTGGTGGGTAATAACCAGTAATACAGTGGGACCCGCATCTTGTATTATACTAATAGAATCCGTAGTAAAGTTTCCAGGTCTATAGTGCTTCATTTTGGTGACTGTTGTTGCATAAATAGTATGCATAACTAAGATTTTTTTTAAACGTGATTCACTCCATAAGTTTGATTTTAGTGGCGCTCTAATATTAGAAAACTATAATTGTACTTTATGATCATGACAATGGTTGTAAATTTTTCATGCGTTTTACTCCAGGTTTGTGAACAGTTTGGTGTACTATGGTCTCTCTTTGAGTACATCTGCACTCGCTGGTGACCGCTATCTCAACTTCTTCTTCAGCGGGCTGGTCGAAATACCAGCTTATACCGCATGCATATTTGTACTGCAAAAGTAAGTAAATTTTCTTAACCAATGAAGACTAATGAATTATTCAAGTGAGTCAGTATTAATGACCATTAATACGAATAATATATTCCAGCCAGTTTTTATTGAACGTAGATATTTTAAGCAAATAAATGTTTGCATATATTTTTCATGCATTAAATTTAATGAAATTGTTTTAATTGGAATTAATACAACTGTGACATGCATATTCTGAACTACAATCAGATTTCATTAAGTTCACGGTTTTCGTTTTTTTAATCCATAGACCCCAAATAATTGGCTCACTGTTCAAAATTTGGTTTATAAGTATCTTCAATTTGTTTCACAAAATGTACATGTATATGCATTGTTTGGGCCATGCTTATATATTATAAATGATTTGCTAATCACTTAAAATACATTCGATCTGTATATTCCTTGTGCAGTGCGCTTTATGCTTGCTTATGGGATGTGGCTTCATAACTTTTATGAGTTCATATCATTTATGGAATGCTTATTGATACATACAATAACACTTGCCATGCTGATCTTTTATATCACAGTAAACAATGTAATATCCCACGTTTGAAAATAGACTCATTGGATCTCTTTTTATATAAATACAGTGACTAATTTTGAGAAAATCCATTTTAAACTTGCTGGTTTAATATTTTCGGACATTTCCGTGTCAATTGTCTGAGACTTCTGGCACTGCGTGACAGTACATTACAAATTAAAAAATACTGACAGACTTCCTTTATTGAGGGCGGTATATACAATTTAGTGAGAGTTGAGATTTGGGTTTTCAATTCATTGAGAATTGAGATTTGACCTTTCAATTCATTGAGATCGATTGATTGAGATTTGAGAAAAGGGCTTTTGCATTGAAATTTGTAACGTTAATTTATTGAGATTTTGAGAGGTATATACCCCACTCTTCATTGTGACGTGCTGTCACCTAGTGACAGAAGTCGTAGGTGAAAAACAATGGTATTTCAAACTTAGTGACTGTAATTAATTTAAAAATCTCAGTACCCTAGTGATCCAATTTTAAATACACTTTCTGTGATACCATTCCTCATTTTAATCATTGTTAATAACATTTGTATGTGACACGTGGGGTGTAAATAGAGGATTGGTCTCGAAATTCATTACTGGATTCTGTTATAGATAAATATAAGTGAACAAATTGTTTTGTATTGTAATAGGACATGTTTATTATGTCAAAATAGAAAAAAATGCTATGTTGATTACATGAAAACAAATCATACAACTCCAAACTGGTACCTCGGGGGGGGGGGGGTGTCTTACTATATGTCGGGTAGTACCAATTTAGACATGGTATATTGCCTCTTAGAATAGAGATAGGTAGATTTAGAAATTTACCTGTAGAACAATGAATTTGCGAGCTATGTGATATGGCTAAAGATGAAGTGCACTTCCTATGTACGTGTCCTTTATATGTAAATGTTAGGCTTTCATTATTTAATAAGGCAGCCGATTTAGACAATAACTTTGTAAACTTAGATGTAAGAAGTAAATTTGTATTCCTTATGAAAACTGTTTGGAAAGATGTTTCAAAATTTGTTGTTGCTGCATGGGATATCCGTCAAAATGTTTTATATAGAAGAATTTGAAATGTTTATCACACTTATGCCATATATTTTATATTCATGATGTATATAAATTTAATTTATATAAATTGTTTAAGGTGACGTATAAGCCCCTAGAAAGACTGGGTATAATTTTGTATTTAAAATATTCCTCTGTAAATGTAATGTACAGATGTACAATGTCACTATAATGAATAAAATCAATCAAAGTGTGGGTGTGCCATTTCTATTGAATCATCTTTTTAAACATCTCAGGTATAATGATGGGTCTAAATTTTGTGATTTTAGTATAGCTGTGGGTCTTCACTAGTACGTAGTGTAATAGAGATATAGACATGGGTCACTTTTTATGCCAAATCAGTATACCGATGGGTACCGTTTCGACGTTCGAAATGGCACACCAGTACCCAATCCCACCCCCACCCCCACCCCGCCCCCCCGAGACTGGTACAATTAAGGTTTACGTGAACATTATTAATACTGGTGATAACACAACCACACTACATAACTACATAAGTGTGTGCGGGGAATTCTCGGCCGTGAAACAGCTAAAAACATCGGCATTTCTATCATTCTATTCTATGTATTAATGTAAACTTGAATTGCATAACTTTCTAGATCAATTTATAAACATATCTCTGAAGTAAGCGGTTAGCGGTACGGGCGAATAGTTTTTGTTTCATTAGTGGAAACATTGTGTACACTATTGGGGTGACATGATTGGATATTATTGCTTGTTGTTAACAACATTTTAAATGATGTATTTCTTACCATAAAATGAAAGATGTTAAATTCTTTAGTCAAATAATAGATTTGCAGACGATATTTAGCAAGTGTGATTATTGAATATTGTTTAGTTAGCTCAACAATATTGTTTGATGTTACTACCGTGTGCAATCCTGTTCAAGTGCCCCTATATTCGGAGCAAGTGAGAGCAGCAAATAACATTGTTTACTGTTTCTGCTACTAGATGGGGCCGTCGCTGGCCTTTGGCAGTGTTCCACATCATGGCTGGACTCTTCCTCTCTATCAGCATGTTCATTCCCTCAGAGACATGTAAGAACATTACAGTGGTCAGTCATAGTGACGGAAATGTTCAATCACAGATGGCTATGGAATGACCCCCTATAGCTGAGGGTCATTTAGTCAAGTTCCGTAGCCACTCGTGTGAACGGTCTTCATGAAATCATTGCCTTATCCAGGAAGTAACACGCAGGCAATACTTTGCCAATAGTTATTCCTTGTATAGAATTGCTTGTCTCTCCAGCTCTTTATGCATGCGGTAGTGGAAAGTCGCACTTTTGATTGATAACATACGGGTTCCGTGTTTTAGAACACTCATGTATTCTAATACAAATAGAGTCATATACAAACGACTTAACCTCTCATAGTCTTTTAATTGTATAGGCCCACTGGTTGATCCGGCAGCACTGAGGATGTCAATATTAAAATGATCCCAAAGTTGTGTTTTTAACATAACATCTCACGGAATTCTCACGCGCACTCCAATTAACTGGGGGTACAAACAATTTTCTGACACCCTGGATCTACCAGAGTTAGCCATTGTAGAATACGGTAAGCCTAAAATATCTTGACACCAATATGATATACACAAAACACACACCGTGTGGCAAAATTATAGCAGTGTTGTTGATGTTGTTTTTTGGTGTTTCTTTTACTTTACTGGTCTCCCTTTGTGTTTTCTCACTTTGCCTGTGCTCTTCCAACCCATTCTTTGTTTTTGTTTTTCTCTTTGAAAGTCAAGCTATATCCGTGACGAATCACCTTTTGTCTGCGACACCCAATTGCATGTAACTTTTGTATCATTGGGTAGATCATATTTATGACGATTCTAACATAGTTGTGGTTCTGTCCACCAGATGGGGTAGAAGGTGGCCCCTGGCAATCTTCCATATTGTGGCCGGAATTTCATTGGCTGTTACTATGTTTATTCCAGAGGAAACACGTAACTCTTTTCTTATTATTAACATTTTTGTTTGTTCTTAAAGGTAAATTAAAAGTAAATGTCTGTTAATATAACGTATTTTGTTCAAAAGCTGTCTGTTACACACTGCTTCAAAAACTGTTAATTGGAAACCATTCGAGTTACTATTTTTGAAATTGTAGAAAAGTATAATAGCGTGGGTGCATTATGACGTATCCTAATGTTATTATGTATCAGATGAAATATCAACAGAAGTGACATCGTATGAAATTCAAATCTAGCCCTGCCATATTCTAGTGCAATTATCAGCCACGCAAAAATTACAGTATCCGAATGGTGTAGGTGAACTAGAAGACCTTCTTCGGTGAATAGTAGGACAACACCTTAAATACACTGCATGCACTGACGTCATGACTCTGTGTTCCCCACAGCTGACGGCACGTCCCTCGTGCCTCTCCTCATCACGTGCAACATGATCGGCAAGTTCGGCATCACTGGCTCGTTCGGCACAGTATTCCTGTACGCGCCTGAGATCTTCCCCACCACACTCAGGTAAAGCACCAGTCGCAGAGCATATCTGCATCCTTTTGTGAGCACTGTGGAGCCTTTGACAACGGGTCTAGTTAGGGAGCAACCATCAATGATTGTATATGGCGAAGGCGGTCATTTAGTGGGGGATGGCACTCAATTTTCTTTTTGGTCACTGAAGGGAGGGCGCTCATTTTTAATTTAAAGAGAGAGGGAGGGTACTCAATTCTCAAACTGAAAAGGTAATGTTTTATGCACTTTTGTCGCGAATCGATGCATTCCTGCAATATGCATAGTTTTGGATTTAACTGTATTGTAATGTCAACAAGTCAAATAGATGACTTAATATGTATTCATTGACCATTGGCAGTGAATGATTCATTGCAATACACGTTAAATAGAATAAAATTAAACTTTATTATTCGAAAGTATGTCTTTCTTCATATTCATCCGGGTGTGGTGGGAGGGGGGGCGCTCAGTTTCGTAATGTTCATATGGGTCTCAACTCATTATTACCTCATTGGATATGGCAAGAGTTTGTATCCTTTTAGTGTAGCGTGTGGTAGGCAAATTCACCAATCCAAATATATAGTCACTGCCCGTTGAACATTTTAGAGTAGGGCGCGGGTTGTGATTTCAAGTGAGACCCTCACTTGGGACACTTGTCATTTTATGTTTTCGAGGCAAATATTTTATGTGTGAATGAAAATTGCCAAGATCTGGATAATGCAAGCTTATGAGTGCTGCTCTTCAGTCCACCACCTCCATTATTCGCTAGCTGCTGTTAGCCACATTTCACACTTCAGTTTATTTAATAAATGTCATAATACTCTGCGTCATCACCAATTCATGGTTCTGGTCAGAGAGTAACCAATAATAAATGCTGACCTCGTGTGGCAAAATGAGTACACTGGGGCTGTCATTTATTGTTTCAAATGCCTTTACACAGACAATAGTTATTGTTTGTTTGCTTTGGATTATTGTACCAGATATTAATGATATCTAAACTTTTGTAGGAGTCAAGCTATGGGCATTTCTTCTCTTGGGGGTCGTCTGGGAAACATGCTAGCTCCTTTCTCATCTTTGGTGGTAAGTAGTCAACATTCAATGCCATCAATGGATTGTAATTACGTATCAAAGCTGTAATGATCATAGGCTATATTCACCATAAGAAAGTTATTTATGCACAGATACTTTACCTTGTTTAATTGCCGTCGAAGACTTGCAGCTATGATAGATTCATGCACATCCAAATGATTCTCCTAAACCAAGTAGTTACATGTAGATAGCATCAGGCTGTATATTTTAAGTGTCAGATAGAGGGTCTTAATAATTTCCTTTGGCCACATAATGTATTCTCTGGAATGGTTTTTCAAAATAGCATCCACTGATGTTCCGTACATTGTAACTTGAACTTTAAACAAAGAACTTGGGCTTCTAGATGTATAACAGTGGAAGATCCAGGTTTTTGGGAAAAGGGGGGGGGGCGCACTTAATGGGTTTCATGGGTTTTGTACGCGTGATCGATGGCGGACATGCAAAAACCCAATAAAAATGAAGTATTTTGGTGGTAAAAGGGGATGCGCGCCCCTAATTAAACGATCATATCATCACGTGAAAATATCGAAAGAGTTCAATGTGTGAATCAGGAGGAGGGGGCAAAGAATATTATGTTAGGCACGAGATTTTGAAGCAACAAACCCATGGAAGAAATATCGAAAAAGATCAAATATTTCTAAAATTTGCGATATGTACAGATGAGCCAATTTAACTTGTTAGCCAATTGTAGTCTGTGCATAATGTAATTTTCGCATGCTCTGCAGCATACCAAACCGCCCGTTTAGTAATTTCATGTAATTTTCGTCTCGGTTAATAGAATTCTGCTCATGTCCAATCATAAACAGACTGTGGAACGGCTTTTAAAAGTTTAGATTAAGGTAAAATGTTGCTTCACTTTCATCACAATTGTCCAATTTCAATAACAATGGATAGAAAAGCACATGTCAGTAATTGCTGAAATTGCTCGTATCCTGCAATTTGAGCATTGTTACTCCTGCCGCTGTTGCCATTATGACCTAAGTCCTATGATTTATTGCACAATTCACTTGACCTGCGCCAAATTAAAGTAGTTCTTCTTGCTGTAGTCGTTCTGTGCTATCACCGACCATGAATTTAATGAAAACCATTCCAAACACTTGATGTCTCATTCTTTTTTACCTGTTTACAAACTCGCCCATGCTTGCTGCCTGTTTGTAAACCTTTTATCTATTTTTCAACCAAGTATATATATATTGCCTGTCATCAGACTCTGTGTGAGACTCTGTGAACAACAGCAGAATTAGATTAAGGCTGCCACTTGTTTGGGATTTTTTCTTCTTAACCTTAATTTTTTCCATCCTGATAATTGTCTCTTTCAAAAAAAATCCTACATGGCGAGGTAGATGTGGTATGTGACATAACCCACATCCACACACGCGATACGTGTATCTGGTAAAGTTAAAAAAGGCCTTTAGAATATTATGGTTCTACTATTTTCATCTTTTAATATCTCAAGACAATTTATGGTGTGTTCATTCAATTCAACGGTGATCTCAACTCCTCGTCATCACAGTATACAAGGTTATATTCATTTCATGTGTGTGAAAAGAAAAAACTTTGTTTCCCAATCTAGGCACGTAACATCCCCTGGTTGCCTGGTATCCTCTTCGGCGTGCTGTCTATCGTGGTCGGCTTGCTGGCCCTGTTACTTCCTGAGACGCTAAACCGCCCTCTACCACAAACTATTGAAGACATTGAGAACTGGTCAAAACCTCAGCAGCCGGAGCAGCAAGGTGAAGATGGGCAAGCACATGAACTGACAGACTTACCTAATGACCTCAAGTCTTCCAGCAAGGAGGAGATTGCCTAGCGTAGTTCTATAGTATAGTTCTAGTTTGGAAGATCTTACTCAGATTAGTTGTTTTATTAACAGTGCATTGAATCATTCAATTAAACAAAACTATATGGCTTTCTTCTTAAAGGAAAATGTGTCATAAGGCTAAAAATCGAAGAAATACAGTAAAAAATGATTATCAGTAAGCATTCTTTTCAACACTTGGTCTCATTTTTTGATTCCATGTTTAGATGTATCATAATAATAAATTGTTTTAAAAATGGTAATAATTAGCACAAAAAATAAATTTAGATTTTCTAGCACTATCATCAAGGAACTTAGAAATGTGAGTTTGATGGACCTATCTAAAGTTGTTGTTTTTTATTATCAGTTTATATGCAAATATAGTTTTGGATATTTGGTCTTCATGTATAAGGTAAAAATGGATTACACTTTACTACATGTAGATATTTATGGATTTCTACGAAAGTGTTTCGATGTAAAGAATGTGTGCTTCGTCTCGGTGTGTGTATTACACAAAGCCATAATGTACTCACTAGCACAAAATGTTAAACCAATGAATAATGAATCATTATGATCAGTCATTTTACCTTACCGTGTGATACTCTACCCTTTCCTGCTCAGTACATATGCTGTATTATGCTCCTTCAACACACTCCTTTTGTTGTATACCTCAGTTTCAATCATGTGTATGTGCATATATTTTTTATTCTTTACTGATTATTCATTGTGCCACATGTTGTAAGTAGATGTATGTAACTGACAATGCCATAATGGTAACAGCATACATATATGTTCATGTATTCGGTGTTGTAAGATTGCATTGCTGTAATTATTATTGGATTGTGCAGATTTCATTTACCATATTTATATAAGTTAGGAAAAAGAATGGTCTAATATCCGTCTACGGTTAATCAAATAATTAATATGATATACATTCCTAATCATATTAATGTTTCAGGTGAGATTATTTTTAAAGAAATCATATCATTGATTTTTCTAGACTGCTAACATCTTTGTTTTCAAGATGATCTTACAAAATTGCTAGTTTTAGTGAACCCATTGTAATTCGTCAAGCTATTAAAATTGTAGACATGCACAGTGTATTAGATTATAATTGTTGTAGCTATCATATAGTCGCAAATCGTTGTATATTTTGTATATATGTATATATAAAAATGTTAATATATGCTACTGTGTAACAAGACCCAGAATTTTGGAGCTATGTAGATGTAGATGAATAATAGAAAATAAGAGTCCATGTTGTATTGGTGTATGTTGATTGTAAGACAGTATGTATGTTATAGTTTTTGGGTTTCTACCCTCTCGCATTTTCATCATTAACTATTCTATAACTAGTCATTAACATTCTGAAAACCACTTTGCAACATAAGTACAGTGCACAATCATAGATTTTATACAACTTTTGATACAAGTACTTATTTTCATTATAATCAAATTTCAAAAACATGTAAGAGGTAGGAAAAAATAAATACTATTAAAACCAAAATGGAATTATAGTGTGTATAGATATATAACGTTCATATCACTTTGTACACTTGTTCCTGAAATACATTAATTTTAATAGTTAGAAAAGTTTAACAATATAAAGATTTTTTAGTTTAATTTTGTGATCGTGTCCATATCTTTAAAAAATCAAAATTGAGAAAACTTTATTTTTTCTAGTATCTGTATATATTGGATCCTGTGCATCTGATTATCAAAACACGGCTGTTTTTACGATCATATAAATTGGAAGTTGGGTAGAAAATTACTCGAACATGATTTGTACCATATTCTTAAGTTTGGATAATCCCTATTATAGTTTCTAAACCTTTTTCCTTTTTAACGGATAAAATATGTTTTATAAACTTCTGTAAAAACTATAATCAGATTGTTGTGCTGCTTATTATAAACTCAATTCGTCAGTCTACATTAACTTTATGCAAAAGCAATAAAGTATTAATGGTAATGTCAACTAAATAAAACTGTTAAGTTAAAGAAAGTTATTATGGGTATATATGCGTAATATCACTAATATGTTAACATGTTATACACCACTTGCATTATGCGCATGTCCAAAACAGTTTTCTAAACGTAAATAAAACCATAACTTTCAATTTATTTTATAATAATTTGTATCTATAAGCTTTTTCAAGTACATAACAAAATTATGAAGGTGAATAGGATATATTTCCACTTTATTTCCTTTTATAGTTTCTTTTAGACATATACTTTATATAAACAGAAAATAGGAAGTTATTAACAGATGTCAGCTCTTGAGTGAATGTGTAGGTGTCCTACTATGGGGGTGACAAGATATAACTCAAACGGTGTTGTTTTAATGAACATATATAATTTGTGAATTGACAAACAAACTTGGGTAAAACACATTAGAATACTTTTAGTATAAGATTTAACATTTAGGAGGCTGGGGTAGGCACGGGATTGTGCTTTTGTACCGCTTTTGCATTTTCCAATTGCTGGCTCTGCTTGCTGTGTGCAAAATAAGATGTACTTTACTTTTTACATTATATCAATAAAATGACGACAATAACACGACTTATTGTTATCTACGTGAAAACTAACAATCGAACTTTGGTATTATTTTTGGGACAGAACCTGGCAGAAAAGTGTCATTTCCTCCAGGAGGACAGCATTAATCGTGAAGCATTGTGAACAACCCAACTGTTGGAACAGATGCTCCAGTTTCATGTTTCCATTGCCAGATTGTAACGGAGGTGGTGGCACTTACCGTTCAATCTGTCAATCATACATCCTCCCAAAGCAGCAGACGAAGCCACAGTTAAGCTAAAAGACCCAGAACCAGCCAGACGTGCGTCATTCCCAACCGAACCAGCCCAGAGCCAGGTCACTCCAAATTTGAGCCCAGAACGCCCACGTCCATCGAAATGATTATAACCTTCTGGCGTCTTCTTGACATTTGCTTCTTGCCACAGCCAGGTATCATCTATCAAATTATATAGATAGGTGTGTGCATGGTCTTTTAGTAGGGTTATAGTTGAGTTTTAACATGCATGGTACTTTTTTAGTACATTCAGAACCAAGTAGGCTCCATCAGAGTTTTACTACTTGGCCTGGGCATCATGGCCATACGTTGGACGTAAGACATGACATCAGAGCTAGTAGTGGGTATCAATACGTCATTGAAGCAAAGGTTTTTTAGCCTTGTGGATGTGGCGTAGTTGGTATAGCGTTGGCTCTGTTGGCTAGTCGCTAAGCGGCGCAGTTGACCCAGAGGTCCGGGGTTCGATCGACAAGTAGTAAAACTCTGATGGAGCCTACTTGGTTCTGAATGTACTAAAAAAGTACCATGCATGTTAAAACTCAACTATAACCCTACTAAATTTCATATAAAAGCATGCGAATCTCCACAACAATACTTCACTAGATCTACTGTGTGCATGGTCTGATGACCACCTTCTCAGCGGAAGATGGAGCCTAGCTTGGATGCTAGCATCGGCTATATGTGAAATTGGGTTGAAACGGCGGGAGATCTAGAAAGGGTCAGAGCCCAATTAAAAGTTGTGCGTGCCATTACCGCGCCACTTAGCTAGGAATCGTGCTCGTGTGTGTTTATGTCTGAATTGAAGAAATAATAATAAATTATAAAATATATTTGTGAGTCCTTTAGAAAATTATTTTCACGCTTTATTCGTGTAATATCAAACCAATTAATGCATCATGTTTGTTTGTTTGTTTGTTTGTTTTTGATTTTTTTTTTTTTTTTTTTTTTTTTTTTTTTTTCAAACTGATTAGAGTGCCCGCCGAATCGTTGAGATTTGTGCAATAACGTATGGATGTGAAATTATATCTTTAAGTACGCGTACTTTTATTTCCTGAATGTAAAATAATAAAGTAAAGTAAATGAAGTGAACCTCTAAACAACTACCTAATACAGAGTTTATATGGTAAACTGTTACTATTCTTACTATTGTAAACGTTACTTTTTGTACATTTCTAGGAAATTCTATGAAATATTTAAATGCGGCATTTATGCAAAGTACAATAAGTGATATATAGTTAATTAGCTGTCATTACAGACCATTACACAATTGTAACAATTTACGTGAATTCTATGAATATTTGATAATCGTCTTGGATAACAGATCGGGCGGTGTAAGGCTGCTGTCAGAACTGATCGTGCGCTAAACGCTAGTGTTTGAAGAAACTTCAACATGGAGTTGCTTGTCATAAATGTTGTGCGGATTTTACTTTTTATAGGAATGAACCATGTATATTTCGGTGAGAAAATCTTTTCATTTTACCTCTAAAGTTTGATATAAAGAATATGTATGATGGTGCGCTCATAAAAGACTTGAACATTATGCTACAGGTAATGGTGACGTAAATCTGCATGTAAAGTTACATGTATATGTTACGTAATGTTGTTTGCTATATTTATTATTATTTGATATTTCTTTTCGTAATACACAAAATGAATTTCCAAATTCGTACGGCATTAGATAAACGTTTACAATTTCCAATAATCATAATTCAATCTTGTATTTGTATTTTGATAATAACATTTTTGTTAATTGTTGTAGTCCTTAATTTATTATATTTTTTCTTTTTATGTTCCTATATATCATGTCATTTTAGAGTATGCGCTGAGTTATTTTAGTATTTTATTTCTAGGAGTAGTCATTTTCCCCTTCGTCTTCTTCTACATGTATTATCATTTGCATACCAGTGTTGGGTTATCTACAGGCAATGTCTTATGCCTGACCAATTATTCATTCTAATTAAATATGCCCCTCAAGAACTATACGTATTATTTAACTGTCATTTAAGGCAGTATTAGCTTTTTCACAAATTAAAGTCACATATTATAACTAAGCATAGCAATTGGGTTTAAATCGGTTATTAGGTGGGACTATCCTTTGAAAACGACAGGCGTCGTGTTCATGAAAGTTCAATTACGGTTTGTGTATATACCGGTATTTGTTCATATACACACGAATGCTCTTGGGCAAATCGGGCAGACACGTTCCCAAGCGATTGTGTGAGCCGGAGACCGCGCAGACATTTAATCTTTTCATTATTTCCGACACCTCTCAAAACTACGTACTGATCATCGTGACTCTTTCTGACAACTTGAGGTGCTCGGTTGCATTATGTTTCCCGACACCTGATATTCAAAAGTGTGAGATCCTGCATCACTGGCTCCTATAATAGAACACCACCTTAAACCTGAATATGTGGCCTCAACTGTTATTCAAGCATCTGGCCCCAGCGTACATGTACATAGCCGTGAGAGATCCGACCCACACAGCATCTAATAAATACAAAACAATGGCAGATGATAAATATATGGGGGCAAGCGTGATTCTGTCTATAACGTACATTGTAAGTGACCAGACGTCATGTAATGTCGGAAAAATAACTACTGCGTCGGTTTCAAATGATGTGAATTTCAGACTGTCTAGTATGATATCACACAATCACAACTTCTTGGGCACCACCCCACGATCCAGGCCCCTAGGAACTAGGAAGGGCTAATTAAGGCAACGAGGCCGTGGCCTTACCAAAAATCTGTGACAAGGAATTTTAAGAGACCACCTTTCTGTTGAAGCTATAAGACTCTAGATGGTATTGGTGCAGAGATTCGTCTGTATGTACAATGTGAAAGAGACTCCCGTGAACCGACCCAGGCATTACTAACACCAGCCACTTTTAGGCCTTCAGGATTGTAAATAATTAATCACTACATGTGCGTAAATCCTTTGTAAATAGAGCTCATCTGATGAGCACTCGCTTCACTAGTTTTTTGTTGTGTTAGATTACAATTTTCAAATGTTTTCCATTGTTCTCCGTTCTATTTTTGCTGCTTTATAAATAAAAAAATCTAATTTATGTTGGTTCAAATTTATTTATTTAACATGTTTCAACACCTCCAGTGTCCTTTTCAATTTAAATTAAAAAAATTCAAATTTCAGGAAAAAAAACATATATATTTTTGTTACAGGCATTTTAATTTTGGTTGAAAAGGACACTGGAGGTTTGGAAACATGTTAAATTAAATTTTTTTAGATTTTTTTTTCTATTTATAAAGCAGCAAAAATAGAACAGAGGACAATTAAGGGAAAATGCGACCACATGCTGCAGACCATGCATATGTCACAAATCTTGTTTAATTTTCAAATGGCCTTACCAATCTCATTTTGATTCCTACGGGCGTGGGTTCACATCAATGTATGACATGTATACCCTCTCGTGTTGCGTTTTATTCGTGCTGAAACACTCACCCCAATCAAGCTGTACCATTTATCAATACCACAGTGAAAGTAGAAACTGCTGTCTGCAGCGAATCCGTCAAGCTAAGGGACGGTGCAATATTTAACAGGCGGGGGGACTGGTGCATATCGAAAAACTTGTCTTAAAAAAAGACATGTGATGAAAAAACCTGATGTCCCATGACCTCTATTCATAAAAAGTCCGCGTCCCCTCCCATGAATATTCACGTGCTTAATTTGTACCGATTCGCTCACGTCGAGGTGGGATTTCAGCAGCTGAAAAAAGTACATGTCCCACGCCCAACTAGAATGAAAATCATCCGGTCCCCCACTTTGCACCTTGAAAAAGTACTTGTCCCCCCTACCAAATGCACCGGTCCCCTTCCTGGTAACATTGCACCATCCCTAATTTGAAAGAGACTTGTTAACAAGAGACATGTTAACACACTCCTTCACACACACACACACACACACACACACACACACACACACACACACACACACACACACACACACACACACACACACACACCACGTATACAACATACCAACTTTTATATACAGTGTTACAGGTTTTGTGAGTGCATCACTTCATTGGGCCGTTGTAGTCAGGACAGTTTATTTCCACTACTTACCTGTTTCCTCATGCCAATTTGAGAACTTTTTAAGTAATCCTGTATGTGAAAATCATCAAATCCATATAAACAAGCCAATATGTATCAATATAGCATTAATTTTGTCGAAATTGAATTATTTCAAAATTGTTGCGATTATATGTACACGCCTATATATTTAATGGTTAATACCATGTCACCTATAACTATCTACTAGACAGGCCGCTTAATGCACGCATCGCATAGGTTCTTTTATACATTAAATATTAACAAGCATAAATGTCACTAATTGCTAAATACAGAATAATTGCATTTCCATTAGTATTTAGAAGTCTTACAGTTATGATAATCTGCAAGTTCCAAACAGTGTAATATAGATCAGTACTACATTGCACCTTGGTACTCATTTACTTAGATTTTGATAACCTGCCAGGTGACAAAATAAATAAATGGTGAATGGGGGTGACAAAATAAATAAATGGTGAATTGTGTTTCAGCTATGGCAGATGACACAACAGTCGCCCACACAACAGAATCGTCTATGTCAAATGAAACAATGACCACGATGAACACTACACAAGATGGTGTTATTTTCACTACAGCAGGAAGCAATGCCCCCT
Source organism: Streblospio benedicti (assembly GCA_019095985.1). Classification (NCBI taxonomy): domain Eukaryota; kingdom Metazoa; phylum Annelida; class Polychaeta; order Spionida; family Spionidae; genus Streblospio; species Streblospio benedicti. The sequence continues at coordinate 14,705,196 of CM032665.1, forward strand.
TACTGGTACCACAAATGTGGATGGTCCAGCTGCTTTTAGCAATTGTATATATTTGTTCAGATTTTTTTAGGATAAAGAAGTAGTGAGGTAATAAGCTAATAATTCACCAGCGCTATGTGGATACATGTACATGTATGGTAATGGAGAAGTAAAAAGTTCATATAATGTAAACTTACATGTAGGCCTTTAAATACGAAGATTACTGTTTCAAGCACTACAACTTGTCATGATTGAAATGCACATGGTAAAAGGAAGTTGTTTTTTTATTTGTACTATTAAAAAGTATTTTCCGAACACTGTTGTTTTTCAACTCAATTAACTGAATCTGGTTTTGAATCTGGACGTGTGTTAATTAAAAACTACTAAAAAAGTCTCACTACTAATAAAATGAGTTTATTTGATGGTATTTACAATGAGTTACATATTCATAATACAAACTGCATGCATGACTGATCTACGCAAAAAATAATACCAGCTCCTAACAACTGCTTTCTCATACTTCATTAAAATTCAATTTGTACCTCTAAAGATGAGTGAGGACACAACACAACACTTGCCACAAACTTTGTTCACGTAAACTTCCACCACCCACTTGCATAACAACATCAGAATCATAACGCTTCTCTTAAATAAATTCCAAGGCTTATTTGTTATTTGAACAGTACATGGAATATACTGATTAATTAATGAATGAGCTATGAAATACATGAAATGATGCAATCATGGTTTGCAAAAAGTAGCCATTGTACTGGTGCTCAAGATGACTATATAATATAACTCCGTGTATTGCTCACAAAACATATTTACACAAGTGCTGAAATTTATCTAATCAAAGTTACCAATGGCCAATGTATTTAAATATCACTGAAAGTTACACACAGAAAACACTCTTCACATATGACTCTTCAAATAATGGTCACAGCAGAAGAAAATCAAAATCAAACATGTTGAATCAATATTTGATTCAAAGGCAGTAGATTAATGAATGTTAACAATTACAAATAACATAATCAGTAATTTTACAATACCTATGGATGAATCAATGCGAATCCCACATTCACACAAGCAGGCAAATTCTCTCAGGTATATATTAAGTTACACGACTATTGGAAAATATGTACATTAATACCGAATTGTATGGTTAGTAACTTTGAACCTTGATTCCATTCAACTTCTCAAACACTTTTTCAGGAATGCAGGTGGCTATGACTATCATGTGGTTTACAAATACGCACATTTACAATAACTAAGGAAATAAATCCCTTATTGTCTATCTTTTACTTTCAAGTAAATATCCTTTCTGTTTAGCATTTTCCCAGAATAAGTCAGTTTTCACTTTTGGAACATAAAATCATAAGCTCAATTCTTTCAAATGCTGATATGAGCCAATCCAACTGTGGCTGACATTGCAACAAACTGTGATGCATTTTAATAGTTCAGGAAAACAATTGAATATCAGGGTATTAACCAATGAAGGAACTATACCCTGTATATCAGGGTTTTGAAAGATTAACCAACTATACCCTGTATGCATCTGAGAAGATAAACAAACATACATATACATTTAAAGTTTGCCACCTTAGAAAATGAAGCATGATTAAAAATTATTGTTTGCAAACTATATTCAACTGAAATCTGTATTGATAACAAATTTAAATAAAATTGGTTTATCTTTACACAATATGGCTGCAAACTTAACATATATTTCCCATCAAAATACCATTTTTGTCTTGTCATATGAGAATATGATGCACCACACCGTAACCCAGGTTACCTTGATACACCGGCCCGTGAAAATAATAAAAAATTCATGTTTGAGCTAATTAATTACTTTTTCACAAAAGCAATACCCCGGTATGCCGTGATGACTGGTAGGCTGCTGTGATATCAAATTTTGTTAATATTCATAAGCAAAATGTTCAAGTTTTGTCTAAAAGGAAACATTTATTTATTCTTGATTTATTAAAACTCGATTTCCAACTTAACACATTGTGACAAAACGAAAATCCGCACGGCCGTCATTACTTTTGGCAGTCTGCTTTTTAGCAACGACCGATATTCAGAAATATCACGGGAGAAACGGGGCATTACGACATCCCGGGGTTTGCATTTCACGGCACCCCAGGGCATCATAAGGACCCCGGGTTACGGCGTGATGCATCATATAACAAATGATAGCTCAAGACAAAACAGTGTTAGATTTATCAGGCTGATTACAAATAGAATGCACAACTTGATTAAAACCAATTATACAGCACTCACAATAAACTATAAGTTGTTGTCTGTTACGACATTCCACACATAACACTTACATTTTACACCACGTAAATGACAACCCAGATTTTCTTTTTTATATTGTAACATCAATAACGCGAGTTATAGAAACAGATTTTTTTTTTTTAAAAAAAACAAACAAATTAATTTGATATTCAAAAGATAATAATCTATTATCAGAATAATCGTATCCCAATATTTATGGTTATTGAGAAAAATGTTAGGACTGTTCGGCCCAATTCCAGCATTCACTTAAGTATACTCAAAGACATCTGTGTGGCAATGCATTTCATGCCCATTGGCATTATTAACCTATATTTTTATTAACAGAACAAGGTGACAATATTGTAACACAAAATGCAAAGCAAGATATAATATAAAGATGTTGATATAATTGTTAACGAAAACTAGGAGTGAAATCCTTTAAAAGTACAAAACAAATTGTGAGAGCTACAATACAAAATCCAGAAAAAGATTAAATTGAATTCCAATATATTATAATTTAACATGTATGAAATTTCCCTCAAGAAAATACTTTCCACAAACAAAATGCAAGCTATACTCATAAGTTGCAAACATGTACTGTCATTTAAAGCTTAAGTCGTATCTTAAATTTAACAAACATTTTTCAAAGTTATAAAATAACATGTGATGAGAATTTATTAATGTATTTGACTAAAGATCTAGCAATACTTGTAAAGAATAAGATTGAACAAGCATTAGCACTTGTCTTTGAAAACTGAGTTTGAAAATAGCAAATGAAGAAACAAAATTCAATTGAATTACATTGAAAAGCCCCACAAATACATGTTCAATCTTTAAAATATTAACAAATAATGTAACCATTAAAAAGGATGTACCTAAAATTTAAAACAAACAAAAAACTGACTTTTTTTCAAGTATTAATCAAATTAAACCAGAAAACAAACACCCGTATGTAGCTTGTGGTGGTCTGCGAGGGACTGTGACAGTACCAGTGAGTCTATTGTGCATTATTCTGGGCCGGTAGGGCAGACTATTGCAAAACACAGCCACCTTTCACATCACCTGTCGACTCAGCTCTCTCAATCTCCCTGATTATTGAGGTAAATGTGTCACCAACTTTCTGTAAAATAAATGTGTGAAATTTTATAGAATCTCATCACTAAGTTGTAAAATCGATTCAAATTTATAAAAGTAACTTAACGTGTTTAGTTTAAACACATCTTAAAACACTTTTCCACAAAAAAATACACTTGTAAATAATTACCAGCAATAATTCAAACTTTGAGTCATACCTCATTTTGCTTTGCAGAAGTTTCTAAGAAACAGCCCTTCCATTTCTCCGCTAAAGCCCGACCTTCAGCAGATGTCACTTCCCTGTATATCAAATACAAGTTTTGTTTATATTAAAAAACACAATAAACTAGTTTAAAAAATGCTGCACAAATTCTTAATAAAATTAATGCAGTTCACGGGTAAATATTACATAAGTAAATATTTATCTTAGAGCACTCCCAAAATCAAGGAAATTATAAAAATTCTATTTACAATTTTCATACACCTTGTAATTGGAATATATTGCAGGTTTATCGAAACAAAGACTACACGGTTATGAAGTTGCCACACATATTGCCAAACTTGCACAGCCATTTTTTTAAACAATATTTCATTTTCGTTTTTGAATTACATTAATTACTTTCAAAATCTCTAAAAAATTCAAATTGGTTATCAAGCATTTAAAACATGACAAGCACTTTAAATGTGTACTTTTCACAACCTTCTAGTTTTAGATATATTTTTTTCCGCACCATATGTATATATTACCTTTCCATTCTTAAGTCACTTTTATTCCCAACCAAGACCATTGGAATACTAAAATCACAATAATAAATTTGTTAAGTACATCATATCAAAATATTCTGTTCACATTAGGATTACATTTTTTAACATCATATTGCAAAAATACCACATTATGAAAGACTTTGGTAACACAAAACTAGAACTAGATATATATTTATTTATATATACCTTTTCTATGCATCACATTTCTACAGGATTTTACATCAAATCATACGTGATGGTAGGTCCATCTAGTTTGCATTACAAATACACTTTAAAACACATTGATTACCCTCACAGTAAACTATGTTGAGGAGACTTTTTGAACAGACTGTTTGATGTTGAATGAATCATTTATTCTTGCAATTCGGTATGCAGCATAGAATAAAATGCTTTAATTTGAACACAGAGGCTTTAAAAAAGCAGAAATACAGTAAAAAAATATTTTAAGCCATGGTTATTTGACACAAATTTATTATAATCAAAATCCAGGCACTCACTGTAATTTTCCTGTACTGTCCAAGAGTTTTTCATGAATTACTTTCACAATCTCAAAGCTTTAAAAAAAAAGACATCATGAATATTAATTTAATAAAATATTACTATCCATACTGGTCTAATCAAGAAAAAATCAATATACATTTTTGATTCATAGTCAAATTATTGATGATAAATTTCTCATTAAGACAAAGTACTCATATCTGGCATCTAAGAATGTATGCAAAATTTGACAAGGATAAAAAAAAATAACAAGTTACATTATAACATAATTATACCATCATTTTTAGTTTCATAACTGAAATGTACGATTGAAAATATGCCAAAAGACATCTTCTTTGATGTATGGTTACCTTTTTTTGGATGCAACAGAGTATACAAGTACATAGCCATCAACATTCATGGAATAAGATTGCGGAACAAGTGAGTATTCATCTTGCCCAGCAGTATCTATCAGCTCCAGCTGGTATTCTTGACCACCAATCTTCACGTTCTTGTTAAATGCTTTAAAGGTAAAAATTAAGATATGCTATTTGATTGATCAATTAAATAATGAAATCATATGTACAGTAAAATTGAAGAACATGGGCTAATATTATTATCATTATTATCAATACCGAGTTCTAATGGAACAGGTCTCACTTAAAGATAATAATGCTGAGCTGTAAAAATATTTGATGTGTAAAAGTAAAGTAGTATAAAGAAACAATGTCTTTTCTGTTTTAAATGTAGATGCAGACGTCTCCATTCATACACTCTTTTTTAGAGAGAAACCTCACACCAGTATTGTGGGTGTCTATTTGACAAATGCTAAAATTGCATAATCATTTACGAGAATCTGCCACAGCGCGGCTCTGCACAAAGCTAATATTTTCAGCAGGCACCTGCTATTTTTTTTCAGAGGTAATTGTTGTCGGAATGTTCACAATTTATGTGGGGAAATCTTATTTTACTCCTCTCATATGAAACATCAGATATTATGTTGCAAGCCAGATCACAAATAAGGCGTTTGGAAAACTACTCATTAGCTGTAGACGTCGGATAACTAGTTTTTCTTACAAATGAATTGATGTTTTAGCATCACTTTGTCTGCTGATGAGTGATCCCAGTGGGAAATTTATGGTGGAATCCACGTAGAAACGAAGCATCCTTATCCACGTGGGTATTTGGAGGAAAAAAACAGTGGAGCCAGCACATTTTTACACTTGAATTGGTGGTGGAAATATAGGAGTATTTCTATGTCCTTTCTACGTGGACATGTGGGAGGGGGGTATTTTACTAGTCTTTTCTACGTGGATTTTATTTCCAGTATTGATTTTTAATGGTCAGAGATGTCATTTTGCAAGATGTTTTTCTGTCATTTCCCGCCATCCTACAATAATAGTATAGCATCAGGTAATCAAACAACATAAATCAAACAAAAAAATATATTATAATGCTCACATTCAATGATATTCAATATGGAGCCGGTTTGCCAAAAAACGTCCAGAAACGTCGAAAAAAGACTGGACACATTTCAGCGTGGATTATTGCATGATACATAGTGCAGACGTAACTATGCTTCGGTAGATCCTTATAAAATCGGTTTATGTGATATCCGCTGGGTGAATTTGTATTGGTTAGTTTAATATATCCACGAAAATTGATTATTAACAATAATATTTCTTTTTGGCAAGCTTTCTACTTACGCCATCTTTGCATTTGAGCAGGCTGTGCTCTCATTGGTTCAAATGTAGTTCAGCCAATCGGCGCTGAGCCATGATAAATATAAACATGTGCACGTGCATCAGGTGGATTTGAGGGGGAGAAAAGATATATGAAATCAACATAGACATTGTTTCATTTTAACACGTGGATTTTAGGGTGAGTAAAGATGGTGTCTATCCACGTGGATTTAAGGTTCGTGTTACAATACACTTGAAATAAACCTAATTTCCACCATATGGGGGTGAATTTTTTTGTCAAAGTCCACGCCGATGAAGAAATCGAAGTTTGAACAAGTTTTTGCTCCATAATTTTGTAAGTAAATATATTAGTATGAAATATTGATGGTTCAGGTAGAGTATAACTATTCCTTCAGTATTTTCCTTAAAACACTGCTACGATAAAAAAATGATATAATGACAGTTAAACTCAGTCCCAGTAACTGCCAAATGACTAGGCAATTATTAGAAATAGTCAAAATTGGAGTGATAAAATGGCATATTCTTATAAATGGTGAAATGAGATTGAAACAAATGAAGATGGTCAATAATCCCATGACATAAAGCAAATTTTATTATTTGACACGACTTTACTGCATACATCTCAATCTTGAACAAATATACCAGTACCCATGCAACAAGCTGATGTTAATTATTTAGTATACTCAACTGTTTTCAATTGTTGGATCATAAGAATCTACGAATTGATTTTCCACAAACTGAATTGTCAAAGACGATTTACCTGAAAACAAAACAGTACAATTGTGTTATGCATGCATGAGTTGAAGTGCACGTGGGAATTGTAACGACATATAGAGTAAATTAGTTAAAGGCAAATATATATTGTATAAGCTTGGCATCATTCCAAAATATGAGTGTGACGTTCGTAAAAAAATACGAGTGCAAAGTTCGTAATCGACATCTTACCAACACTTCTAAATCCCATTAACGCGATTCTGCGAATTCTAGGTGGCATGGTTAGTTTGTTTGATAATTACTCTTACGATATAACGTGGCAGACTATTTATCACTTATCAAGCCATCCACCACATTAGTTTTTATAATGCTGTCAAATTTTGCCTTTTGAATGGCGGAAATGCATTTGTCCACGCATGCGCATTGGTTGGCAAACAGAATATTTCGACCGAAATATGATTCGTCAAGCCAAAGGCTGAGCTCAATATGGTGCCTAATCCCGTTCGACTATACTACAAGAGGGGGATTACAAGTGTACTTAGTGGACCTGTGCAAGCCACTACATTTTTAATGCCAATGTTGATTCTTTACTGTCATTACACGTAAAAGTGCTGCTTCTGCGTAAAGGAGATTAGTTGATTCTAATTGATTTCTAATAATATTTTAATATACAGGCAGCTTATCGAGTATAATTACGAACGAATGGAATGATATTTTATACAACTTTCAAAATAGGTAAACTAACTGTGATAATCATTATTTTAATACTTATCCATTTGTATTACATTATTTCATTTTTTTATTTTTTAATCTATTTTTTTTTTAAGATATGGACAGTGTCACCATTCTTGTCTAATGAAAAACGAATGAATAAATATCTAGATATATAGCCCATATATACATATTTCATACCTGTAGTTTGGGGTTGAGGTGGGGTCAAGAAATCCCACATCCCTAATTTTAAGGCCTTTTTTCCCCACATCCCCCAATTTTCAGCCTTTTCTCCCACATCTCACTTCGTTGAAATCCCAGATCCCTCTTTATTTGGCCTTTTTCCGACATCATTTTTTTCCAACCTATTTTCCAACATTCCACTTTCTAATACAGGCCTACACTGAGAAAATCTCAGGCAAATGACATTTTTTTCGATCAGGGAAAAATCCCACGCCATTTAGATCTACCAGTCATTGTAAAGTTTCTCCCGTCGACGTACTTGCTTTAAATGTGCATACTATACGTAACAATTAAAACAGCTAGTTCTGTTACAGGGTCTCCAGTGCGCTACTATAAAGTAGGTATATAGAGGTTGCACTGAATTGGGTTATTATGATACCCTAGCTGATACACACACCTGTTAAGCGAGGGGCACATTTAATAAGAGAAACTTTGGTTGCATATCTGGTTCTCATCTGGTTAACCATCCAATGATGTATGCTGATGATTTAGCTCTGTTATGTCCGTCAGCGGTTGGTCAAGCTGAACTATTGTTAATATGTGAAAAGGATGAAGTAGAGCATGATATCAAATATAACCCAAAGAAAAGTGCTGTCATGATGTTTCGAAACAAATGTATTAAAGATGTAAAATTTGTCCCATTTACAATATCAGGGGAATGCATTAATGAGGTGACATACATCAAATACCTTGGTCATTTCATATGCGATGATGCCAAGGACGATAAGGACATTATTAGACGATGTAGACAAATGTATGCACAAGGCAATATGTTCGTCAGAAAATTTCACATGTACAAGGTTAATGTTAAAGGTATTCACTATTTCGGATTGTTCACCTTTTTACACCTCTCAATTATGGTGGAATTATAATAAGTCTTCTATAAGAAAACTAGTTGTTGCTTATAATAATGTATTTAGAACGTTACTTAGATTGAAAAAAGACTGTATAGTGCGAGTGACATGTTTGTAATAATGTGAAAAGTTGTTCCGCTGTGATAAGAAACCTTGCTTTCAGGTTTATGAAGAGACTTGATCTTTCAGGTAATAAAATTGTAAGCTCAGTGCTGAACTCTGACATGAGGTGGAGATCTAGAATTAGGTCTCACTGGATAAAGTTACTATTTGTTCATCACGAGTTTATCAACTTGGAGCCTTAATATAAACTAGGTGTAGTTATTATACTTTCTGTTATCTTCTTTCTTCTTTTTTCTAGTCATATACGTTACCATTAAATTTTACAAATTTGTTTTTAAATTTTCTTAAAACATTGTATGGACCGCTGTAATTTATGTATTTACTCTATTATGGATGAGTCTGAAATAAACATAAATGAATATATGAATATTTGACCTTGCGGGCGTATTCTCCGCAAGGCGTGTTGAGGTCTGCAGTTAGTGTCTAGTCTACGGCGTTTTCGGCATGAATTGACTAAAGTACAGTTGTGAGCACATCAGCACGGGCTCCGTGCGTTATGGGTGTGTCGGCAATGGGAATGCTTTTATTAAGGTGGCCGTGAGGTCAGCATGCATCGAACGTGCATTGTTCTCGGCTGTGTTCTCGCGTATAACTTACGCACTAAGCACCGTGTGATAACTAAAGTTAGGCATTCGTACGCCCATGGTACAGAGAACGCACGGCGCCGGTATTGCGTCTGTGCCGGCAACGTGTGGCTAAATCCTGTGTGATTATACGATATTTAACGTATTAAAAGGCCTCCGCACTGCCTCCTTACGGTCAGACCACGGCTGACAGTAGTCATAGCTAGCGGAAGTTTGTCATGCCAAAACTTATTCTACGGCCACGATACGGCCTGAAAAAAAGATTCCGTTTGCTGCCCTTAACACTCACGAATCTTTACGATATTCATGCGTTTTTGGTCATAGACTGGCTGTAGCCAGCCCTCGCGTCATAATGTGTCCTAAGGATTAGGTTGTTCTGTAGTATTGCCATTTGTAAGATTAGTGACTCAGTACACTACCACCAGTACTGAGGTAGCCATTAGGGCTCAGTTGAAGTTTACTGCTGGTACGGTCAGCACAGTAGGGCTGTCAACCTATCATCCCCGGCAGAATAGACCCTCAATCTTCTATCTACGAGGTCTAGCCGGCGGCTATCCTTCCTCTCTCTGCGTGCATCTCATGTCTCATGTGGCGATGTACATGGGGCACCCTTATATACACGCGTCAGAAATGGTACCAAGTCCTCCAACGGGAGGCATCTCGTGAAGCCAGGGGTTGCACCCCACCCACACAGCAAGGGAAGCTAGCCCCGGGTATGTGTTGTACGTGTTGGTACGGAATAGACAACGAGAAGCAGGCTCTCCATTCTATCAGGCCGTCTATTGAGCCTCTAGGCCGTGTCCGTGTTCGAGGCATGCCGAGGGACCCCTCCCGTCACTCTTTTGAAGGAGGTGGGCTGCGAAGAATCAGTCGTGGGTAATGGGACTCACTTTGTTAACAATTCTCACATTCAACTAGCTTTGTTTATATTATCGCATGCCATTTATAGTGTGTTGCATATATTGTTTGTAGCGTAAATGTGAACACACGCTAGACATCATAAAAAAGTTTACATCGTCTAAAAATGGAGGTCGGACTGGTGGCTGCTGAATCTTCACTAAAATGTTTGTTCCCTCACTCACATAAAACTTTTCTCATCCTCTCCCTATGCACAGTTAAAACGTTTTTGTCCTCCCCATTGACACAGGTAAACCTTTTCATGTACTCTACCCAATCTTACTAGCACCCCCCACCCCCACCCACCCACCCACCCACCCCTCACCCCGTCAGTACTTTATGAACACTCCCAAGTTGATGAAAAAGGTCGTAAAATAGATAGACAATAGATGCATGGATTTTTTTTTGTAACTTTTTCACTTCTGTATGTTGAAACAAGAACATATACATTACTATATTTGTATGTATATATTTACAGATATTTGTTATATTTATTGTTTATCATATTGATAATATTGACTAAGATCAATTTCAATCTCAATCTCAGTCTCATCCATGGGCCCCAGCTTCATTAGATAGAGGTTTGGAGTCCCAGTGGGAGTATAAATACTATGTTTATAACACAAACAGCATTCTTACTCATATTGTAGCAAAACTCGTAAAGTAGGCCTCAAGTGCGCGACTCATTGTAGCATGGTCGCAGACAATTAACAGCCCCTTACTATAAGTTGCACTGGAGTAGGTTAGATTTCCTTGGCTGCACACACCTTGATAAGCTATGTTGTTGTTTATTATGGCCACTGTAGGATTAGGGAACTAGTACTAGTTCTCTTTTAGCTGCTGGATGGGCAGCAAGTAGGGTTGTCGACCTATTCTTCGGAATAGGCCCTCATTCACTTGTTCTTCCGAGATTGGGCGGTGGCCTTCCTCCCTCTCGTGGTATAAGTCCCGCGTGGCAGAAGCATTGCGCGTCAGCACTGGTGCGGAGGCCTCTCCTGAAACCCAGGGGTGAACACCGTCTTGGCAGTGGGTAACCGAAACCCAGGCCGGGGCGTAGGTGGAGAGCATTAGTACACAGCGAGGAGTCATCTAGAGAACCGCAAGACCACCCCGGGGCCGTGTGTGGGCTTCGCCTGCCGCGTCACCCCAGGGACGACGCTGTCAAGAGGAAGGCGGTGCTCGGACAAGGTTGGGCAGTAGCGCATACTGTCAATTTCTTCACAATATAATACAAAACGCAGTAACTAACAATACAAAAACTAGCATGGTTAGCCAGTACATCCGTTTTAGCCTCAATATATGCTACATACTTCACACTCTTTAGATAAGCTGACACAGTCCTATGCAATCACAAATTAAACATTTTCACCAAACTTCTATAGCTTCATTTGTCATTAATCTAATCAGGAAATTGGTTTTTATTGCCTGGGTTTAGTTAAATTTGCAATATGGTTGGTTTTTATTTGATATAATTTGATTTTTTTACTATTGTAACATGTTATAATATTTAATATAAGTAAAATATTAGCAGATAATATACAGGCCTTTCTCGTTACCTTCAGAAATACTGAACAAAAACTATCATGTTCTGAAGGTAATCCAAACTTTACTAAATCCTTCCAATCAAAAGTAATTCCCTGGTTAGATCACTGACAGATGAGGCTCTTGAAAATTGGTGAAAGTATTTAAATTGTGATTGCATAGGACTGTGTGAAAACTTATTGCAATAGTGTGAAGTATATACCAGAGCATAAATCCAGGGTAAAACGGATGCACTGGCTCCTCCTGTGTTTGTTTGATTAGTTACTCTGTCTTATATTATGTGAGAAAGAAAACTATTTTCATATGTATGAACAGCTATATTTATATTTTCCCCAAGTCTGCTTGTGAATTCAATTCTACTCTGAGTACTCTCACTGTTCTGGCAAGCAAGCTCCTACCACTATATTGATATAGCTTAAGACACTGCTTCCATTTGACTATATCTGGGGGGAAATATACATACGTGCAGTTGTTCATAATATCACAGACATTAACACGGCTGAAACATTAGACCTCCAAAATATTTCCGTCCTGGATTAGAACCCACGACCTCTGGGTTGAGATGATAATTGACCAAGTTTGTAGGCTGAGGGTTACAGAGACAACGGTTCGTCCGTGTAAAATTTTAACAGCCCACTGCCTGGGATGATTTTATCATTCTTGTCTCACAACCTTGGGGTCGTGAGTTCGAGTCCCGTCAGGGCGACTTGCGCATGATATAGTCAAATGGAAGCTGTGTCTTCAGCTATATCAATACGGTGGTAGGAGCTTGCTTGCCAGAACAGTGAGGATAGAACATTTTTATATGGCATTTAAAATTACAGGATAAGACAACGTGGTCAGTATCACTGCCATTTTATATTATTGTCTAAAAACTATGACAAAACACCCACAACAATAAATAACGAACTCACGAGTATGAAAAGATACATTGTATTGGCCGTTTAAAAACTGATCCTGATATAGCCTATATCACTCAATTCACAAGCTATTGAAACACTGCATATGGCCCCTATATGGTCAGTGATGGTTTCAGTGATTACGAACCACTATGTTATAAATTGAGTGCATTGTCAATTATTGCCTGGGGGGGGGGTCGGAAGGATGAGAAGCGAGCTCAGGAAGAATTTAATAGCCCTCTCCACCGTCTATGTTTTGTAATCGAAGTGATTATCAAAAGAAAGATAAGAAAATTCGTACTTCGAGTAGTCAATATTGAGCAACCTCCTCTTTAAATCATATTTAAACCTCCTCCACCCACCCTCACACCGATTTCTATCAACACAAAACCGAAAGACCCAGGCAACGTCCATTTCACGAGCTCGATTCCCCTCCTGCTAATCTCAGGGTTTTTTTTAAACTTCCCAATACGGAAGCGTCGGGAGTGAAATAGACTGAGCTGAGTATCTTAGTGCACACGGTACGCTGTCTAGGGGTCAGGAGCAGACGATCAGTCCTCCTCTCACCACTAAACGAGACATCAACGATGTTGCAATGCCGTCTGGAATGGCGGCAACTACAGCAGATTTGCTTCTTCTGGCATGTGAGTAATGGCTTTCATTTTTTATAGACATATGTGGTACGGTTGTGGAGTTTGTTGCACATTCTACTTGCTCTATATAGCTTATACTAAAGAAGGTCAAGTGAACAACACACGTGGATATGGTACAGAACAATCGTACTCATTATTAGTATTTCGGAAAGAGATTGATTGAAATGCAACTAGCTGTAGTTCCAAGTTTATGTAATGCAATGTATGGTTTGTGATGGCACAATACGTGCTATTAAATGTGGCTAATGGATCTGCAGGTAACTTATCTATACAATAAACGTATGGCATAATATAGGTATTATGTTGGATTTCTATTTTCGTAATCCAGGATTGTGTGGGTAATTCTAATGCTATTCGAATACGTTTTCTTAATATCGTAGTTACAATTGCTGCTACAGAGTCTAGATATGCATTGCAAAAATGAAAAGGGGGCGGGGGGGGGTTAAAAGCTTTATAGAGAATGGACAAACCTATTCATACATGTTGTATGCTTCTGTCCATCATAACCAGCGACATTCCGGTGAAACCGGTGTTAGGTCCACCGAAACGTCGCTTGTTATAACTGACATATGCATGAGTAGGTTTGTTCCTTTTCTAGATGATGAATCATGACAGATGATAAGAAATCATTATTTTAGGATAGGTTAAACGTTTTGATATCAAATAAAACAATAGGCTGCTGCTGTGTTTCCATTTTGTGATTCACTGTAAAAATGAGCCACCCGCGTCGCCCGAAGGCCATCGAACCATGTTAATAAAATCTTCAAAGAAAGTTAAATGGCCGTGGCGTCGCCGCAAATCAAGTTAGTGCATTTTGTAGCAGTGCAGATGATAGAGTTGGAAAAATAATGCTGTTATGGAATGGAATGTTTGAGCTTTTGGGGCTTTAGCCTCGAGGTATTGTTTCGTAGTGTAATTCTAGATGTGCACTTAAAAACGTATTGCTAACAAATTCTGCTGTACAAGATCTTACCCATAGAAAAGCAATAACCTGATGCTTGTTTGAATCACATGTGAGAATGAGTTATGAATGAGTATTTGTGAGTATTCAATCACACCCATCATCAGCCGTAGACATGCAATTGTACATCAATTTTACACACGTTGGATAAGCCTCTAATTTGAGTTTACAGAATCTCGTGATGTTGATTATTACATGACTTACTTTATCAGTAACTTCCTCGCTCCATCGTAAGAAAAACATCTTTATTTATGTATTTATTTCAATTCCATTAATACAACGCGTCCTGCGCACATGACCAATATCAATGAAGCTGGGGATGGATTTGCACAAATCATCACTGGTGTACATAATGACATGCACAAACACTCAAATCACATCATGGCGTGATTATCCCTATCACGCTGCCCATGAGTCAAAGCTCCTCTTGGAGCTCGATCAGTAGCAGCCAGAAGTCTCCCCACCCCCTCCCGGGACACCCCACCCGCCCCATGTCCCTCCAATTTCGGCTATCGTGACTAACAATGGCTGCTGCCTTTCATTAGGCCCATTGTGCTTTGGACCGTGAGTTGATCCTTCGCTGCTCATTTGCGTAATGCACGTCACTTGGTGTTCGGGTCCCTACACGGGGTCATGGAATAAGTCACTCTATGTGCAGTCATCTATTTAGTTGATACTCTTTGTATTCGTTGTGTAGTAACAGTAAATAGCTTGATTTTTAGCTAATAACTTTATGTTGTTATTTTTCGGCAAACATGTGCAGCATGCGCAGTAACGAAATGTACAAATGTGTATGTAAAACCGCATTCAAATAAGTTACCGTATCACATTTAGATAGCAACACTAACCCGCAGTTATACATGTGTATGTGTAAAGTAAATGTCTTTTTACCATTGAAAAACCAACATGGACACGTGCTTAGAAATGACCGTGTCACTATGATGTATTAACTCATGGAAGGGTCGGTAGATGAGTCTTTGATAAGATCTTGCACAAGACGAAGCCGTTAAATAATGAGAGCTTGATTGGTCTATTTTGGCATTCGTTCAGGGTTTTTTCATCCTATTCTAAAACGACATATTTAATGCTACTTTTAGTAATTCCCACACACCCCACGAAAAGTATGGTTGGGGGTGGATAAGGAAAAAAACACTGTCTGACATTGACGACGAGATAAAAATTGCCAGAAATATTAAATATAAAAAAAATATTGTTAGTTTGGGAATCTATGAAAAATATTCTGTGAGATCAAGAGTCATTTGCATATAGCCAAGTATAATGCAGAATAACTATGGACGTGGTATCATTCATGTTTGTATAATGTTCTTTTTGTGCTTGCCATAGACGACATATTTACATAAGTTATAAAGGTTTCCATTTGTAGCCCGAATCTAGTGTCTTTCAGAGTATTATTACACTACATCGTGGTTTCCTTCATCCCTTCTGGTATGCCTTTCTATAACTCACAACAAAACTTCATTGTGTGTGAACAGTAGCTATCTTTGCCCCCTGGATTTTTGCCCCCTGCCCTCCCTACCCTCCTTCCCGGCAAACTCTGCTCGCTGTTGAGCTTTGCAAACCACCCCACAAATACTCGCACGCCTAGCCATGACTCACACTGTAGCATTGTACACTTCACTGCTTCAGCTTTAAAAACAACAGATGGTCGGACATTTTCGATTACAGACGATGTGTTTGACTCGAGATGTTTTGTGTAATTCTGAGCTATTCCAGAAACCGGCCCAAGTAAAGTGTCTTTCCTCATGATGCACTGCCCTGTTGAGCTTCTAAAATTAAACTTGATCACACTAGGGAGGAGACCGTACATGTACATGAGAATAGCTGTCTGGATTTTTTAAATACATTGTTTGCTGTAATAAAGTGCGTGTAATATGGTGTAAACATTTAACAGGTAGAGCAATGCATGAATGAGCCCGACACCCACATACTCTCCTGTCCACACTACAATTAGGAAATGGTCCTTGTCGCCAAGACATCACACCTAAGTGTGATACCAACTCTCTCTTGATGATTCTAGATATCCTGCTATCATTTGTTAAGAGTGTTGACAGAGCAATAAGAACGTCAACCAGTGATATGAAGAATTATTGCTCTTCTGCTCACATTTCGTCTTGTGATGTCTACATAATATTATATTGCACGGACATTCGTGCTATTAAGAGACTAGCTATACTTCGGCTACGATTGTGAAGGAAATTATAAAAATTCGCGTTATATGTCAAGCTTTCGCAGCCACACTACAACGAGGCAACGTGTACACTGACATGTTCGTAAAATATTTACAGCTGAAGTAGTCATGCGGGTCCTCATTACTGTCTGCACGACTGAGTCTTTGACTGCAGTGCATTTGACCAAAAGGCATAACTATGGCGCAAATCAGCCCAACTATATCACTTCCAACAAACGAATTTCACACACAACCCAGTCAGCCGTAACAAACAGTGCTCCTATCAAACAGCCTACCATCCACCAACTCAGCACTCTTAAATAGCCTGCCAACCACACAGTCAGCCGTGCAGACAGCCATCTGCACCACAAGCCCATCCTAATCATCGCCCTCATCTCGTAGCTAGCTCACTGTTTGCGCTTTCCTTCTGAGTGGCCGTGAAAGGGCCTTGCATGGGGTATAAACCTCTCGATCAAATACGGATGTATTTGGCGTTGGATACTACAGACATAATAAGTGGTATATTTAACTTACATGTGTTTTTAAATGGCATGCTTTAGAGCTTCAAAACTAGCTAAACTTATAGTGAATGGTTGAACTGTTTGAAATGAGAACGATGGACAAAATGAGAACCTGGTGTAGGGCCCTCGTCTTGAATGGGCCTCGTTGACGGAGGAGAGCTTTGTCAAACACAATAGTAGCACACTTTACACCCAGGCAATCATTTGCAATTCTTGTGGTGATTTTAGCACACTGGGCGATCTTTGGACAATAGGACTACAGCCACATTGATCACGAGAGGATTTTTCTGTCCTGTTGTAAATGATGGCATGGGCAGTGATTCTACTCTTTACAACTCTAACTCATATCATGATTATTCTTCATAAACTTACTCCAAACTCTCCAAGTATGCAGACTTGCACAGAATGTTCTCAGGATTCCATATATGTAAATAGCATACAAATTACATCGCGCCCCTCGTGTAGGCCTATATTATTGCTATGTACGTTTACTTAATCAGTGTTACTGACTGCACCCATTCCAGTTATTTGACATAACACTAGATGTATCTTTCGCAGGGAAAATAAAATCCCAAACTTTAAAAATATTTTTCTGGTGTTTGATATCCCCATCACCATAAATTATGCAAACAGCCTATTCTCGTTCACATTTCTGTACCATTGTTTTGTTTTCTTTCAGCTGGCGTGAGTGTGGTGTGCTCCGTCCTCCTCACCCTGCTATGCCTCCTCCAGAGGATGCTCAAACACAGCGGCGAAGGCGGCGATAGCAGCAAGGGACGCTATCAAAAGCCGAAAACGACCAAGCAGGAGCTGACTCCACTCCACACCGCGGACACGGCCCCTCTCACAGGCACGTCCACAGTGGGGTGCGGAGAGTTCAAACGCAACAGAGAATACTTCATCTAGTGTCATGACAGTTGCTTCAAGATCCACGTGCTTAGGGGGCAAACACCACACGAAAAGAATCCCTTGTGGCTCAAACACAGAGGAAAATACTTATATATGGATTTTTACATTGCTCTGGAGTCTGGATGGTCATGGACTCAGAATTACATACGTGAAATCATACGGGTGCTTATCTCTGTCATGACCACAACAACGCCCAAATTCGGACAAGATTGCGTATATTATTTGCTACCGAGGGGTATATATTTGGTTAAAAGACAGAAGCGTGTTTTTGTCTGGTACAAAATATTCCCTCAACGTTTTTGCACAAACTGTTGCTTTGTACTGTAATTGAAAGAAGGTTGTTTGCTATAAACTACAGATATACGTTGGCAAACAAGAAAAACATCACATGTAAACTTTTGATTTTTAATGGAATATGAATATATGAATATATTGCTACTAATAAGGTGTAACTGCGTTCAATGTACTTGTGTAGTGCATGCACAAAACAGTATTGACTGTATCCTTATCTATACAATTATACTCACATAATAGTTGTTGCATCCAATATGTGTGGAACCACGCTTCATCCGTCACGTAACATCGTATGCTATACAGCTATAATCAACATATGATATATTCTACTGGCAGATCAAGGGGCACTCAAACCCCTGTCCTTTTCGACACCAAAATAATGACAGCCTACATGTACATTTCAAAGTTCGGCACTAGTGCGCATCTTCACAACGTCGAACTTCAACCCCCGCCGCCACCCCACCCCCCCTTTATCTAAAAGCAAATCATGATTCGGGTGACATCATCATCATCATCATCATCATCATCATCATCATCATCATCATCATCATCATCATCATCATCATCATCATCATCATCATCATCATCATCATCATCATCATCATCATCACATCATCATCATCATCATCATCATCATCATCATCATCATCATCATCATCATCATCATCATCATCATCATCATCATCATCATCATCACATGGCATCATCAAGGGGCGCTCAATCATCATCATCATCATCATCATCATCATCATCATCATCATCATCATCATCATCATCATCATCATCATCATCATCATCATCATCATCATCATCATCATCATCATCATCATCATAATCATCATCATCATCATCATCATCATCGTCATCATCATCATCATCATCATCATCATCATCATCATCATCATCATCATCATCATCATCATCATCATCATCATCATCATCATCATCATCATCATCATCATCATCATCATCATCATCACATCATCATCATCATTCATCATCGTCATCATCATCATCGGTGTTTTGATTAATTTTTGCAGGTGCTGGGGGTAACGTCCACTTCAGTGGACCCCCTTCCAGGTAGCTGGCTAGCTGCACGCATGGCTGTTCGTACACCGGATCTCCATGTGGTTTTCTCATGAGGATCGGTTTTTGAGAGTCCCCAGTCCCTCAAGTATGAAAAAAGTTACGAATAACAATATATCCTAAAATAACCAATGATAATGAAAACCCTGTAATCAAACATTTGCCAGTAACTACCATACATGAAGATATTATTCCAACATTATCATCCATCCATAAACAATACTTTGATGAGTTTGCATGGGAAAAGTTGTATATTATAAACCCAATGTTATCTGTCCTACAGTAAGAGGTCATATCTTATAAACAGTTGTAAAGTGATATAGTTTATGAAAATCTATTACTGATTTGGAGTGCACATTTTAGAATCAGATATTTGTATACTTCTGCAGTCCACACTCATGGACATATCTTCTAAATAGTCAAATTCACTTCTGTCCAGATATGTGATAACGTCGTAACACACCAAAATTTGAAACATAAGAAATTTCAGACCATTACAATTCAAATACAAATACAAAAAAGTAGACACATACCCTGGCAATGTTTCACCTAAAATCTAGTGGCTGTTTGGATGGTTGTAAACGGTAATAAATTTAGTAGAGCATAAAATGTACAATTAAGACCACCTCTATAATAAGACCACCTTTCTCGGTCCCATTCCTTCAAAATGATTCCTTTGGGAACCTCCATATAAAGGCCACTTATCCATTGAAACTATTTTCAGTCGGTCCTACAAGTGGTCATAGTAGGGAGGTTCTATTAAACAGGTTACATTATTGGTTCCTATAACAAATGCCATCAAACATCTTACAAATATTAAACTACAGTTCATTCATAAACTAAAATACCGAATACCCTGTAGCTTGTAGTATCTAGTATAGGTTGAATGTTGTTATACATATGATCCCCAAATGTGATTGTATGAATTTTGTTCTGACTTTCATAATATATGTAGCACAATCTCCATTAAAAGCTCATTTTTATCGTGGAATGACCATAAACGATATGCATCAAAGAGGAGATTGCGTTTCATAGTTCTAATGTAACTTTTAAAAATCAACCGGACATCTGGTTTCAATCAAAAAAACATTAGCAAGACTGGATCTTCAGCAGATAGAATCGAATTAAAGGTTTAAGTTATAATTTCTTTATTAATAGGCGTAGAAGCGTAAAGAAAATCAGTTTGTTATGCAACAAACACCTATAATATAGAGACCTAACATGAACTAATAAACAAGTGTGTATGAAAAGTTCAATTTCTGATTAGAGGTGAATTGTCACACCATGCATATCGGTTGTCACGGCTTTGACAAGAAACATAAATACAACACGTGCACAGGTCCACACACTTGAACACGCATACATCACAAAATGACAGCGCCTAGAAAGTAGGATAAATTTTCGGGTTGTGTGCTATGGTGGATAGTTTATTGAAGTTTAACTAAATTCTATAATAATTAATTAAATGTAAACATTTAGTGACAAATAAATGGTTTTCCAAGTAACATATAACACTGCAAAAGATTCATCGCGCTTTATCCAGATATGAACCCAGTAAAACTAAGGGCACATCACTTACATGTAGTTCTTTAACATTTATAATATTATAACGGAGGAGTGCATAGGCGCGGACTAATGTCATTGTGTGCTTATATATCACATGTATTATAAGATTGGTAGATATATGTTCTGTGATTGACACAAATCCAACTTGTACGTGATTAGGGACGGTGCCATATTTACCAGGCAGGGGGACCGGTGCATTTGGTAGGGGGACAGGTACTTTTTTCAAGGTGCGAAGTAGGGGGACCTAATGATTTGTCATTCTCGTTGGGCATCTACTTTTTTCAGCTGCTGAAATCCCACTTTGACGTGAGCGAATCGCTACAAATTATTCACACGAATATTCATGGGAGGGGACACGGACTTTTTTTTATGAATAAATGTCATGGGACCTCAGCTTTTTTTTCATCACATCAGCATGGGACAAGACCTTTTTTCAGACGAGTTTTTCGATATGCACCGGTCCCCCTGCCTGGTAAATATTGCACCGTCCCTTACCATGTTTGACCTAACTAACCTTGAATTAAGTATTCTTCCATCCCAACCAACATGGTCCTTTTATGAACAATGCATACTTGACTTGCAGCGTGAGAGAGATGCCCTTAGACGACCGTCGATGCTTCCCTGAGCAATAATTTGTACTGTTAACCTGAGCTGTTAACATACATGTACGTGAATAACCACCATTATATAAATGCGGCAACCTTTTCCCATGCATTTCTTGGGCAGTATACATCACATACTTTCACGTCCCAAAATGTTAATGTTTTTCATTCTGAGTGCCCTGGTTCGTAGTCTACATAGAACAAAACATACATTGCAACCGGAACTATAGATGAGCGTGCTAACTACGTGTACATGTATGTAGATCTATATACTCGACTTTACAAAATAACATACATAGAATTTGCATATAAGAGGCGGGTACGTGATCGGGGGGTGGGGTGGGGGTGGGGGGCAAAAACTTAAGTAAAACAACAAATCATTGTAGACTATGTTTGCCCACTTGTAAGGAGTATTGTAGGTGTCTCCATTGATCTTTTTTTTATCACACACTTAGCTATGTGATTTATCATTACACATACTTCCTGGTTTTCATTATGTTCTCGCTACTTTTATCGTTTGATCAAGCGCAAAACCCAACATGCATTGGAGGCACGTACTAAACTTCAAACCAGGAAGAAAAACTGTCAACAATTTTGAATGTACGTGTACATGGGAATATCCCGCTACAACATTACCGTACCAATGTGCGAGATATTCTCGTGTGCTTTACCATGCATGTTTGTTTGTGTTTCGCTAAATGCTATCCTGCACGTGTGCGGTTCTGATAGGGTATTGGATGTACTTGGCGGGAATTTCAAACGGAACAAACCTGTGAGTAGCTATAAACGTCCATGTTTTATGTCTTAATGATAATTATAAACTGTAAAAAAAAACTGCATATGCAGATCCAGCGTGCGCCGCGGACACCCCCACCCCTTTCCTACCAAATACCTTATTTTCGAAGGGATTTGGCATGTTCATTATCAATCTTGCGTACGAAACCCATGATATCCTTTATGTGCCCCCCCCCCTAACCCACCCATCCTTTTCTGAAAGCCTGGATCTGCCTATGAAACTGACTGTAACAAAGTGAGTCCGTCCTCTTTAATTTTATATATTAATAAGTAACAAGATGATCACTTACTTTGCCAAATTTAAAAGTAGGGGTTTTAATTACTATATCTAACTAGTCTAACACCAATCTCACGCACACGCACACCATACGCGGGCACGCACGCACGCACGCACGCACGCACGCACGCACGCACGCACGCACACACACACACACACACACACACACACACACACACACAACTACTTACCGTGTAGGCTACCTATATACGAATACGTGTTGCCTAATAAAGCAATATGGGCGTGTTAGATTTCATTTAATTTTTATCGTGCAAATGAAATCTAGGGCACTAATAGCATAGGCAGATCCAGGGGGCGAGCGCCACCTCCCCCCCCCCTTTCCCACCTAAATACTTCATCTTCATAGGGTTTTCATGAAAATCATAAGTGCGTCTCCACCCCTTTTCCAAAAACATGGTGAGAATCACCAACAGTATTAGTAACATGTTATCTCTAATGTATTTTTGAAATGGCATGACGAACATCAGGAAGTAGCAATGTGAGAAAAATCTACAACATTATTCACGATCAAATACAAATTGTGTACAGTAACAACTACGCTGAAGGAGGCAACAATAAAGGGTTGGGCACAATGTTGCCATCATATATATCAATGATATGTCAAGGTATTTGCATAGTGATGATTAGTATGATTTGGGCCTGGTGACAATCTTACTTTCAGTTATAGTTTCTGCCATTAGTCAATTAGTCGTATATAAGCTAAAATTAGCTGGGTGATATCATTAATGTAAGTAAATAAAATCAGAATATGTATATCGCAAGTCAGTATAATAAATGATTATTTGACTTGACTTGATGTAACACATGCAAATACAAGCGGCCTATCGTAATGTATATAATAATCTGAAGTGGTTTTTACATTCAGCATTTGTTCTTTATTTTTTTATTATTTTCTTTGAAAACAAAGGATGTGTTTTGATGTAATAATCTATATCGAACCTGTCATTGGCAGATCCAGGATTTTCCATTAATGGGGCAAGGGTCATACATGTGTAAAATGCGTGCACAACTTCCACACAGACAGAGAAGCCCGATAACCCACCTGACCTGGGACATGGTCTCATTGGTCTAAATGCTAAGACAAACGGAAGAGGGATCCAGAGCACCCCCACCAGACACTGTTCTCATAGGGTTTTCGTTTATGGGGTTGCGGTCACTCGTTTGGTTGGTTTGGTTTGTGTGTGGTGTGTGCTTGTTTTTTCTGGTTGTAGTTTTGGGAGGTGGGTGGGATTGGAGTCGAAATAGTGTCTTCAAATTTGACTTTGATAAATGAGTTTTCGATTGAGCTCAATAAAAGAACTCTCTCATCTCTGAAATGTGAGGTTTCGTCAAATATTTAATCAAAACGTTAACGAACCCCTCTTACGCATAATCTTATTTAAAATAAACTCTGTCCTGCATTCATTTATTTCACTCATCCACGCGTGTATTAATAGTGGTCGATTTTGACATCATTTCGTGATTCTGTACTTTCATATATGTTTGATGCATGACTTATTTGTATCCTGTTCTCCATACATGATCCACTATTTATAACTTTCAGGGCACCCTCTAGACATATTAACACAACATAACATTATCTACTAGCTACTAATGCAAACTAGGGTACAAAAACACGCCAAAGCAAAGAGGGCTTGCAATAAAAAATACTATACCTTTCTCAGGCTTTTACAAGTTCAAACAATGCGTAAAATAGAAAACGTGTGGAAATGATGTCAGAGTAAAGTCCTTTTGCTTAGTTTGGCATATATCCTATTGGCGCTGCTCTCTACCAATGAGGACACCTCGACAGCGAATCAATGAAACAAGGGGAATCCCCGGGTCTAAGTATAGAAAAATGCTTCTAATAATCGTGCTTTTTACTTTAGCTTTATAAGCGGGCTGCTCTCCTTGCGCATGCTCAAAGGGGATCTGATATAAATAATAGGAGTTGGTGAACAATTGGGTTATAGCTTACTTGAGTGTCTAAGTGACAGGATATCAAAACTCGGCTGTTTATTCAGAGATCAGAAACTGCAAGTAAGATCACTTAATTTGATTACTCTTTTCCTTTATAAATTATAGTAGTTGCATTGTAATTGCAATTACCATTGCAATGGATAGTTTCAACTATATTTATTGTATTTCTACTTCAAGGGAGATCGGTGTTGTTTGTATTGATTAATAAGAGACCTAGACTGTAGACTTTTTTCTCCCCAATGTTCGTAATGATTTTTGTTGTCAAAGCCCGGATTAAACGAAGTACATGTATTAACTGGTGTATAGATGTAATAGCATAAACTAATTATTATAAATAGTGGTTTGCTGGATGAAACACACATGTTTACAAATTGATATCACGGAATCTCGGATTGAATATATATTTTAGTGCAATGTGCATCAAACTAAATCCATTGCACAGATTGTAGACCAGAAAGGATCTTATAACCTTTAACAAGTAATAATAATCTGTTGGCAACAATGTGCAGTGCGTTCGTGTAACTAAATCATGTATGCCAGTTGTATATTTCAATTACTGTTTGCATTAATATCACAGTTGCAATGATAATAAAGATAATGGCGACTCTGGACAAATGTTATGAACATTGAATAACTGTATACACCGGTGATAAAAATGTAGTGTATTATGTCAATGTGCCATTGGCATGCCACCTATGTACAAAACCAAATGCAGCAGAGGCAGTACAAATATGTTATAAAGTAGAAGATCCTGGATTTCCCAGAAGTGAGTTTTTTATGAAAAATCTGGATGTGCCAATTGTTTCCAAGATTTCCATTGTATGTTCCCTGTACGGCGAGAGCAGGATAGTTTTATATTCTTAGCTGATAACTAAAACACACTATGAGCGTATGTGAATCTCAGAGTGAAAATTCATTTTAAAATTACGCAATAAACATAGCTTGGCATTGAAAATGGAAATATCACCTGTCCATATACTAAACGCCCGTGCATGTACATGTATGCAAGTGATCGAAACTGCGCAGGTAGAACTCCTGCATGCATTGTGACTAGAATTAGTACATTGTGTTAGAATGTCGGCATCATTACACCAAACCTGTTTAGTCTGATAAAAAAAAAAGAACTGACTAGCCTTATCCAAACGTCAATGTCATATTTATAGAGATATCGAGAGGAAAGCACACGGGGGGAAGTGGGTTTCAAATAACGCTAAATGTGTATAAATAACCATTTATTTGATATGATAATATTATTCGCTGATGTCTTTTTTCCCATTATCGATGTAAAATTAAATTTTGCATAAACCGGTATACATAATGCAATCCATATGTTTTAGATGCTGTTTTAAAATAAAACACATGATGTAGACGTCGGACACTTAAAATAGTCATATATAACGAATACGTTGGCTCTTCGCTATAGATAGGTGTCCAAGAAACTATAGATGCTGGACGAATTCATTCCAAATTTTCTATTACACTGCGTAGTAGTGTACCCATCCAAAAATAAATAATGTACGTGTTGGCTATGTGTCATATTACTTAAATACCAAATGGTCAATCAAAACTGTTATAACCGTCAAGATAGGCTTACATTTCATGGGCAGATCCAGGGGTGATCCAGACCCCACCCCCTTCCCCCATTAAATACCTTATTTTCATAGGGGTTTTGGAATGTTCACTTGCGATCAGGCGTACGAAACCCTTGTTCTGAAAATCTGGATCTGCCAGTACAGTTGGGAAAAGATACTAACAATTCACTTCTATACCAAGACCGAGTTACACTATACGCAATACTGTATCACACACATTTATATTCAATATTGACATCCCTTATCATTCACTGTGCGGCAGGCCCATAAATAAATGATAATTTAAAATGGTTAGCTGATACTGATCCAATGTAAAGATGATACTAACATCAGCGGCAGGCTGATAAGGATAGAACCGAGATCTGGCATCATCATGTCCTGTTGTCATTAACAGGAATGGTCCAGGCGGATACCAGCAGCAGCAGTAGCCTTCACAGTCTTTGGTTTAATATACACGAGAATCTAGAGGAAGAGGACGGCTCGGGTCTCCAGCACAGTCCTCCCAGTCAACAAGTAAGTTCCATGATGATGATGCACTTTGCTCTGTAATTTCTTTCTTACTGCCACAATCTGAGAGGCGCATTGTAGTGTAATGTGTAGTGCAATGGGACTTTGGATTTTTTTAGTGTATATTTATGTGCTTTTACAATTAAATCAGTTGCTTTCGCAAATTCTGCTGAACGTGGCTTTTGTGAAGCTTTTGAGCTTATAGGTAATGGTTGAAAACAAACTTTTATATAAACTTTACAATTACAAGTATTCGCAAACCGAGTGTATATAGACGCTTTTTACGTGAATGTATAATGGCCGTTAGAAAGATCTAGGTCAACAAAGTTAAACAACCAAACAACAAGCACTAATTCTGTGAACCAATACCAATGTCCTCAACTATGGGAACCATAATAGATAATGCCGAGTTGGAAACATAAATCCAAGGGTAAAATAAACATATACGTGTATCTTAATAGACGTTATGCTAAAATAAAGCCCAAACGACTTTCTCTTCTGTAGAGCTAAAAAAACTGAACATTCAGCCTCTGTCGCTGCAGAAACAAGTCCGTAAACTTAGTGACCTGAACAACTTGCGCATATATGCGTGACTTTTTAGCCGAAATAGGAAGCAAATATGCCACATGGATATGGGCCTATTTATGCTGCCAGTATCGGTGGCCAATAAGGAACAGTATATAGGAGAGGATTGTAGTAGAATGTAAGGCGGATCACAAACCACTTTAGGACGTATAAACTTAGGAAATTTAAATCTAGTCATGGCAAAAATTAGCAAATATAAAAAGAAGAAGCGGCGAACATGGTATATTGTAAGTACTGCTATGATTGTTTTTCATCAAAGTTTATGTGATTTGAGATAACATTAAACAGAAGTGGTGCTTGTTTTTATCAAACACTTGTTAAACTGAAGCAGCTTGCAAGAGACCAGTTCCATGTACTGTAGTGGTATATTTTAACCAACACGGACGTTAATATAGAGAGCAATTTTCACATGATGAAGTCATTATATATAATTTGTGTGCTTTGTATTGGGCTGGCCAATTTGTACATGGAAATGCTGGTGTAATTTATTTAACGTAGTCATAACACAACCATGGTCATAGTATGCTGTTTATATTGAATGTATGTTTATAAACTATAAATCATTGTTAAGAACCTTTTGTATAAGTTATTTACAAGGCAAATGTGACGTAGAACCTTCCCTTAAGACCACATTATAATGAGACCTCTATGATAAGACAATTTTTGAGGTTCCAAACCCAAATAGAGATTACTGTGAAACTACATAATAAGAGCACCTCTATAGGAACCGGTTGAGGTTAGTCACCTGGGGGTATGGATAGAGAGGTTCTACTGTATACAAAACGACACACAAAAAAACACGTAGACTGAATCATAATAAGTAAGTAGATATAACCGGTAACTTTGCTTGAAGTATTGACCAAGGCAGGCCAAGTTTAGTTTTGCATTGAATAGTGAACAATCAGACTAGAATGCAATCGAAGTAGGTTCGGACTTGCGCGTCCATATGGGTCTAATATATACCCATGATCTTTCTTAATCACATATTTAATCTTCTTAAACCAGATATCTGTTTTCTATTTTCATTCTATGGAGCAAAACCTATTATGGTACAATAGTAAAGGACTTAGCGTCAATTGTGTTAATAGTAAACATAATAGAATAACAAATTTAGAACGTCACACTTATTTTACCCACTAAATACCAAAACATCATCATCATGTCCACAGTTAAAGGCCCATTAAGGACAAGGACGCACAGGTAAACTGAAAGGCACGAGTTCATATGCATGTTTGTTGGAACACGCCTAACACTTCCTTCGATTTTTATGGTTAGGTTGAATTAATATCAAATTACCGAGCTGGAAAAAACAAAGCCAACGACCTTCTTTGAATACTGGGCGTCAATAGATTTTACGCGATCTTCAAGATGATTAATAGTTTACATTGTGTTTTGAGGCGTAACGCTTGATGATAGTAAACTTGTTACTAGTGCATTAGATCTGATAAATAAACACGGCTAAGCTAAACTGAATACTCTATATTCTTTTATTAACATCTACGATCAACTCGTTAATTGTTATGTATTCACAAAATAATACTTGTATATGATATCCCCATATTACAAAATTACATTCTGAGAAACGTACGTGTTGAGTTATTATGAAGCACAGTTAACTGGTTCATTCGACTTTTTAACATTTACACAAGAGTTTACTCTCAATTGTTGGTTCACGGGAATAGCCTATGACAACAATAGTTTCAATAATTGATATGATAATATTATTCGCTGGTGTCTTTTATAACGAGCCTGAAATAGATGAGAATGAATCTCATGTCTATGCAAAGACTTTTATGTTAACATGCAACTAAAAAAAACTCACATTATATAGAGGGGCGCAGAGGGCAATAACTATCATAGGTGGGTTTCCAACATTAACCTATGACCGCCCCCACCCCAACCCCCATCCCTAGCCGTGGAGGTACCTATATGCAATTATATGTATTACGGTCTATAGAGAGGCCCTGCGGCCATTAACCAAATTCATCTATTTTCAAAGAATCCTGTCAAAAGATATCATATCAACATGTCAACTGCGTCTCCCCCAATGAATGAAAATGTTTGTTGAATGAACTCATGTATTCACTAGTTCCCACTACACAGTGACAATAATCATTTACCATAAGGTTTGAAAGAAACGGTGGTTGTTGAGTGAACTCACCCGTGACTGCTTCTTCCAGGTCCCGGACAGTGACAGCGAAGAGTCAACGGGCGGGCAGCTGCCAACAATGGTGGCTGATGAGATGATGGAAGACAAAGTGTACTGCGATCTCACCCCACCACCACAATACAACAAGGACTTCTCCACAGGTATGCAGTCCTGCACGCAAAGGAGCCCGCTCATTCATTAGAATTTCTGAATATTTTTTTCATAATAGGAACTAAATTCAAAAATGAAAGACAGTACCATATAATATGAATCGTATTGGTCCATGTGGCCATAAAATGGAAAAATACTCTATCTTAAGGTAGTTTGTAAAACAAATGTCTTAAATACAAAATGATTTAATTTAATGAATCATTGTAACAACAAAATTCTTTCCATTGCAGACTCTGACACAGACTTCAGGCTCTCAGTTAAAATAATTTTGAATATGATGTCTAAATAACAATGCAATCTTTAACACTGAAATTAACGAATCAATCCCTATAAACGATATATGACATTCCCCTTGCAGACTGCAACACAGACTTCAAGAGCTGGACGCTGAAGCACCCTGAGTATTGGCAGAAGAATGAGGTGCTCGACTGGTTGTTCTACGTGGCGCAGGAGTGTCACATGGAGTACTCACGCCTCGCTGCCGAGCAGTTCAACACTGTGACGGGTACAGACATGGTTCGCATGAACCAAAAAGATTGGCAGGCGCTTGAACCCAACTATGGAGATAAGCTTCACAGCTGCTTCCAGAACCTGCTCGCCAAAAGTAAGTCTTCAAAAACACTTTTTACACTTCATTGTTATATACTTAGAATTACATCACTCATGGACATAATGGAGCTATACAAAACCTATGTGAAAAGGTATATGTGTCTATTTGGTCGTGTGTGAGCCATTGGTCATTTAGTTGTTTTGTTTGTAATGCATGATGTATATCTAGACTATCACCTTTGTTGTGATAGTACTAACCTATGCTGTGTGAATGTGGATAACAATTATATATTATGAGCGTCAATGTCCATGCAATGAAACAACTATTGTCTTCTTCCAGACAAGGATCTGACTCCACCTCAACCATTTGACGTGGATGCATTTGGAACACACATGAATTTATTTATCAAAGGTGAGACAAATATGCATTATAATTCAAAATATTGAAGAGAAGCATAACTACAAGAGTTAATTTGCATTCATAAGAACACACTTGTCTTCAAGCTATCATCAGAACCAGGGTGTTCAAATCTGAACTAAGTGCTGCTGCATAGCTAAATGTAATGCCTAAAATATAAGAAAAACACATAAATCAAATTCAGTATTCATGTAATTATTCTACTTACACCTTCCCTATAATCTAACTGTACTGTCTTACAGGCCCTGATGACATTGACATGGAGTTTGACAACAGCGGTTACTCTACACCCCCAGAGGACATGTTGGCACTTGAACCACCCCCAGCTCATACCAACTTCAACTTTGCAGGAGCCTATCAGTACGTAGTTATCTATTTGAATCCCAACTGCTGTGTATGGCACTCTTTATAATTTCTGAGGCTACATGGTCTCTTTTCAATTGGCAGCTTCAACACCCCGATTGAGATGATTTTACAGGAATAAGCATCTTATATATACCATTTCTTATGATCAATGCACCATGACAACTATGTAACTATTGCTTTCACATTGCAGCAATGACAACATTCCCAGTGTTGTGACTGACGCAGTGTGGAGAAATGCTGAGAGCGAGGTTCCCGTGAAGAAGACCAAGGGTCCGGGGCGGCCTCCAAAGTTGCTTAAGAACGGACAACCTGCTAAGCCACGTGGACGCAGGCCAGGTCAACGTAAGTTATTCCCTTGTGTTTCTATGGTGCAGTGTTTTTGTGTTTGATTGTCAACATCTATTCAATTCATGGTTTGAGTAGTTAAGGGTGTTGAGCAGACTAATGCCTACAGTGGATTGAGTGTTGACCAGTCCTACACATGAAAAGAATATAGTGAATGAATTGAGTGGATACTAGAAAAGAAAACATAAATTGATACCCTCACAGCAGTGCAAACTCCAGTAAGAGCAATGTGTTAATCATATTGAATATACATTGTGCAACCGATGCGATGCATATGAGTGGATATAATAAAGAACGATGAAAATAGATCTATATATCCACGACAGATTATGAAACACCTCTCTGTTACATCATCCTATTTTTTACTCTATAATCATCATTGATTGGTTGATTGCAGCCTCTAAGTGCATGCACCTGTGGGAGTTCATCTTGGGCTTGCTGAAGGACTCCAAGTACAACCCGTCCCACATCCGCTGGGAGAACCACAAGGAGGGCATCTTCCGCATCGTCCAGTCTGCCCAGGTGGCCACCATGTGGGGAGAGAAGAAAAAGAACAAAACCATGAACTATGAGAAACTCAGCAGAGCAATGAGGTATTGCTTGATTTTATGCATGAGCTTCGTTATCACTCCACAAGACGTGTTTTTAAAAAAATGCTGTTTGTAATTGATGTCAATGCTCAAATGGATTGGGTGTTTGTAGGGAAGATTGTAGTCTCCATTAATGTTTTTATTATGCCATTTGATTCTGGTGCTGGCATACTCGGTATATTTTTAACAGACACTGGATCATTGTGATAAACATTTCATCGTCAGATATTTCACTGCCATTTAAAGAAGATTCAGAAATTCGGGCACCATGTAACAATGCTCAAGTCTCTATTCAAAATATACATTTCAAGTAAAGATGGACACTCTCACGTTGATTTACCACTCAAATTTAGTTAAAACTACACAGGAGATATCCAATAGACTATAAAACTCGTTGGTAATTTATTTGCAAACGTATACACCTCACATTTTGTGTTTGCATT
The DNA here is from genome assembly GCA_019095985.1 of Streblospio benedicti. Taxonomy (NCBI): domain Eukaryota; kingdom Metazoa; phylum Annelida; class Polychaeta; order Spionida; family Spionidae; genus Streblospio; species Streblospio benedicti. Next base: position 14,737,588 of record CM032665.1, read on the forward strand.
TTTCTAATTTGAATCCTTGCAAAACCTGCAAGGTGTAATCTTGATCTTATCATAATGTGATTCAATCAAACATGCTTGGAGAATGAAATTTTTACGAATATTTATGTTTGAGCATATTGTTTCTTCTACGAACAATTTTTCTCTCTTTTGAAGACAGTATATATAGTACTTTCATATATAGGTACACTGATTTCAGTACCAATGCATCACTTTTTAGCATACCTTCAAACTCTTTGTGGTTGTGGAAGTGTCTTATAAAAACATATCTTAAATCTTGTGTTTGTTTGGCACAAATACATTTCTATTGAGCATGCCATATTTTACTTAATGTGTTGTGAGTTTAAAATTTGAATTCGCCAATGAGCTTGCTTTAATTTCTAAGTATTTCCGAAAAGGAGAAATCATGACAAGAGGTGACAAGCTTATATTTTTGACTCTGTATACACTAGCAGATTTTGACTTCACGTCAAAGCATATAAGCACCTGCACACCTGTCATTACGGGAAATGTTAAGGTTAGCTAGGGGCCACAAACTTTTTTTCAACAGACGATTTCAGGTTTTGGAGTCTACCAGTATATATACTGCTTTGGCTTTTGGTACTCTACATATCACTTCATGAAGCTTGAGTGTTTTGGGTGCATGACCAATAACTATTCTCTCTCCTTCTCCTAATGCTAGGTTCTGTCGGTCGTCTGAAGTATTCGCAGATGTGCCACGGGAAGGAAACTATCCTAAGAAATTGTGCTTCCGCTTTGGGCCTAAAGCAACTGGTTGGCAGCAAGTATAGGTTAATATTCTTTCTTATTTATGGAACAGTGCTGAACAAATACGTTACTTTTTCTTGGATATATTGCTAATGTAAAAGACAAAAAGCTACACCATCAATTATCATGATTATGGAACATTTGTTTTTCTTGTGATGAAACTTTGTTACACTTTATATTAACATGTTATCATCAAGCCAGTAAACGTAAGCAACTTCCTCCAAATTTATAGACAAACAATTTCTTCATAAACTATTAATCGATCTGGTGAAATGGTATAAAGCCATAACATGCTTTTATTACTGGGGGTGGGGGGGAGTAGAAATATTTATGAAGAGGTAATATTATATATCTAATTATTCGATTTTGTAGATATTACTACAAGAAAAATATTCTGTTGGCTGTGGAAGGGAAAAAGCTCGTGTACCAGTTCAGCTCACTCATCCTTTTAGGGCAAAGTGATCCCATCAATTGGCAAGCTCGTCACATGACCCCTGAAAAAGGACACACAACTTCTCACAATGATCACACGACCCGACAAAATGTTCCTGTGAGTGGCTCAAAGCAAATGGACCAAGGTTTTACCTGGCCACAAAATAATAACTGGTGTCAGTCATACCCGACTGAAATGCATGTGTATCAAACGTATCCAGATATGTGTTGCAGGGCTGATTGTTTTGCGACAGATACATGTATGTACGGCGGTAAGCCAGATACAAGTCTGTATCCAGCTGGTGTTTCTGCTGGTTTACATCGCACTATGGATTGGGGACGCGAAACACAAAACCCTAGTTGTTGCTGCTCAGGGAAAAATGCTTATATTCATTACTAATTACTGCTGCGGCTGCATGATTTAGACTTATTGGTCTTAGAATCAGAACTTTGTAATTTATTAACATTCTAATCAGTAACTATTGTTGTTTTGGGACTAACATTATGTTGGAAATTAGGATAGATGTTGAACTCATTTGTCATGACGATTGTGGACTATTGACTTTTTAGCGTAAACTTATTAGTTTAAACTATCTGTGATATTACATATTATTTGTTAATGCTGTCAAACAGCCATGTTACTAACTTTGGAACTATAAATGATATTACTGTTACGTGCTTAAAAAGTTTTCACTGCCGGTGTATATTATAATGTTGATAGGTAATGTTTGTTATTAGTTATATAGTGCAGAATAAAGTGTATATATATATGAAGCTCATGTATGTTCCTCAATGCTTATGGTTCAATTTAAAATATCAAACTAGTCTTTTGCGAATACAATTATTTGTGGTCGATTCACCATGCAAAAAAAGCATGTTGCTTTTGACTGACCACATCTTATTTGCACTTAGGGACTGTTCATAAAGTACTCATGGTGGGTGTAGGGGAATCGACAATTTTCCAAACTCGATGGTTGAAACTTTTCTGGTTCTCTCATAGGCGCTCGCATCAATAGATACAAAACTTAGATCTAGGGACTTTGAAAGAGAATTAATTTAAAGAATGAAAAGGTAACAAACAGATTTTTTACCACGCAATCTTCTATCATCATATTGTTCTCTGAATCAAACTACTTAAAAGTTCATCAGTCAAAAACACTGGCACTAATCAAAGACTTAGATAATCATCATTTTGTTTGAAAAATTTGGCAATATTTACATTTGAGCTACAGTTTCCTCTAAGATCCGGAAGTGGAATAGGTGTCTCACGTGAAATTTGTAATAATGCGAACAGAAATCTCCACTAAAAATTTGGCACTATGCAAACCCACAATTATAGGTCCCAAGTCACATTTTATCCAAAAGGATAAAGAAGCACTATAAATTAATGATTATAGTTACTTTATTGAGTAATTATATGATCACTTAAGCAAAAAACCAAATCAGATAGTTTTGTGTCAAAGAGTGCGCCTTAGCTGAAAGGCGGTTTTAAAACATGAACTGATCTCTTTCACAGCCACTCACCGACTTTCGGTGAAAGGCTCTCAAAGAATGAAGGGCTGTGTAGGAGGCACACATAACTTCCTGTACCGTGTGGAAATCTTTGTTCACTGTGATAATTTATACATAAAATGATTAATTATTAGGTACTTGGGTGGTGTCACAGCCAATATTGTGCTGTTTTAAGAAAAGGTCAAACTATAGAATGAGATGAAACAAAATTCGTCAGGGTCGGAGAATTTTTTAATGTCTGTTTGATACCTTCTTTCAAATTCATTTTTCTCTATTCTATTGTATATAACAATCTCCTGTACTGATGCGAGCGCCTATGGTTAAAGTCACGTCATTAAAAAGAATTGGGCCTATTATTAACTTCGTCCACACCGCTATGACTACATGTAACGACGTGACAGACGTAATGCATTGTTTAATAAAGGTAAAGTTGAATCCTTTAAGCTTGACCACGTTTAAGCCGTAAACTTAGGTCAAGATGTGGTCCCGATTTGACTCTGATATGTTAATGAGAAATTACTGGTCCTCATTGGTTCAGTGGTAGAGGAGAGCCACCCCTCTGCATGTAAAATAACTCGCCTAGTTTGAAAACAATAGCTACTAGCTAGTGTGATCCCTCCATACACCCTTGGCTCAGTTGGTTACCTACTAGTAACGGTTTAAACCTGCCAAGCAAAAATGACCACATTGGTAAAAGCATTACATATAAGCGTACGCTTTCATGTGCTATCCTAGGAACATGAATTCCTGAACAATATAAATCAATCAATCAATCGATTGAAAATGTCAGTGAGCAGATTTGCACTACACATAGGCAGATCCACGGGAGGGGGCGGGAGGGGGGCACAGGGGCACAAGAATACTTAATTTTCATGGCGTTTTTGGATTGTTCGCCATCAAATGTGCCTACGGATTCCATAAAAAAAACCCTTTAAATGCGCCCCCCCCCCCCTTTCTAAAAACCAGGAGTTGCCAGTGAAATGTGTCTTCCTACGATATGTGTACACTAACACTGGTAAGGGAACGATCATAAATAACGATACCGGGGGGTCGTCCCTTTTTGGGGGCTCGAAGAAAAAGTTAACACCCAACGCCCACCCACCCACCCCCCTTCAACATTTTAAAAAGTTGAGTAACCCCCCATCAGCTAAATAGAAAGTCCTCTATATAGCCATTGCATTGCTAAAAGAAAATGTTTGAAAAATAAAAAATATACCGTAGCGTGATAAAAAATTTCAGCGACCCCCCCCCCCTAAAAAAATCAGAAAAGGTGGACGACCCCCCCCCCACCCCCACCACCACCACCACCACGACCCCCCGCCCCCTGGTATCATTATTTATGATCGTTCCCTAAGGCAAAAGAAGAATAAGCTCGGACTTGTTAGTCCAGATAATGTCCAAGGTTGTTGTGTGTGGGGGGGGGGGGAGCACGTTGTCGTAACTAAGTTTCCATGCACACACACTATAGCGCATGTATATAAGTGATAAAACACGTAATTAAAACAACCGTATTCTTTCTCTTCCTTTGCAGTATGTTTATGTTATATTTGGCCATGGTCCACGAATTGACAAGCGATCAATAAAGGTAAGCATTGGCCAATAAACGATTAGATCTCTAGGATTTGTACATTGAATGTGATAACCTATTATTGCAATGATAAAACACGGTGAGTCAAAGACCAGATTGATAGGCATAGATTTCAATGAAGCATACACATTATGTGTAAGATTAATTCATGTTGATCCCACTTGATCTCTTCGAAGATAAATATGGACATATATACTTCCGCGTTATGAAAAAGCAATTGTTTTTTTATAGAAATTAAATCCTAACACCAAGGTTATAAAAAGGCCCTGTAGTACAACATTCAAACCATCCAATTTGATGTGTTGATTGCGGTACACTTTGACGTGAACTATCGTCTTCCAACTGTCAACTGAAATTAGTTTTTTTTTTGTCATTAGGATATCAAAATATTAAGTGAACTGCATGCTGCAGTACACGTTTATAAAATCTTAACATGCATGTAGGGTGTTAAGTCACGAGTATTCTCCACATAGTAGGACAATCGGAATATTCAGTGCAGAACTTGAAAGAAAAAAATAGTTTCAAGCATTAACTAGTAGGAAGTAAATATGTTTTCCCCGTGTAGATTACATAGAAATTCATCACTAGCATGTTAACAAATAATACAACGACCTTTGGTTTTGGTTTTGGTTTTTAGCAAACAGGAGCACGTTTTGCTTACAGTATAGCAACGTAAAACATAACCAGGAAGTAGAATAGACGCCTTTTATGTTATGAGAAGCTTTACAAACTACAGAAAAAATTCCTATACAAATTCTGTGTTGATAATGTGGCCAAGTGCCGAGTGTATACGTGTATATTCGCTATACATGTAGGTCTTCCCCTCATCAAAACACGCAATTTATCATCTTCCAGCGTGTAAAAAAGACGATAATTGCACAGTTCTTTCACACCATTAAAGAGTTTACTGGCGACTTCCTGTTTGAAGATTTGTCAAATATCCAACATGGCATTACCACACTTAGCTCACTATAGCCATAAACTGGGTGTATTGTTTCACAAACCAAGTATAAAGCATGCACGTATTGGTGGACCTGTATACGTATCTAAAATATAGCAGAGAATTAGTAAAGGTTAGGAGCAGCATAGTCAAATGCAGATCCAGGGAGCAGGGGACGCACGCACACATCCCTTTCCTCACCAAAATAATTCCTTTTACGATGGGTTAGTATGCCTATCGAGATTACAAACCCCATTGTATCTTTTAAGTGTCTGATAGTAGTGTATTACCACCCTACCCCACCCCACCCCATAAACCCCCCATCCCCACCCCACCCCCTTTTTAAAAAAACGGAAAAGAAAAGAATGTCCAGGATAATGAATCCCTTAACTGTAGGAAATGAACCTCTGCACTTGAACTACCAAGCTATCGGTCTTCAACACCAGACACAAGTGTCGAGAGTTCGAGATTCTGGTCAGAATAAAGTGCGTTTCCAGTAGATTACAAGTACAACTGAAAGGGACCATATCACCGGATAATTTATCTGCCTTCGTGTAAAATAATCATTCTATCATTCCGTGCAAAAATCACCGCCAATAACAAACTCTGATTGGTCAACCAGCGTGCTCAATTATACGATTGATTGCACTCGCGGAGACCACTACTACGGCACTAGTCTAAGCATGGTCAAAAGTTTAGACTAGTGGCGTAGTAGAGGTCTCCGCACGTGCAGTCAATCGTATAATTGAACACGCTGGTTGACAAATTGACTTGCAATGAGAACGTAATGATATGATTAATTTTAAAATAAAAACAAATCAGACACTCGTTTAGTGTGGATTTTAGTCATGATAGAATGGTATTTGACCACTCGATTGTCGTGTTAATGGGAAAATTGAAATTGAACGAAGTGAGGGTAAATCAGACGTCAGCATGCTCAATTTTCCCATTGACACTCCAATCTCGTGGTCAATTCCTACAATTATTTAACCAGTTGCGTATGTTTTAACCTTAAAAGACATGAACCGGCAGCGCCAGGTGATCTGAAGTGGTGGGTAGGTGGCTGTCGAACCTCTGGGCGTATCCAACGGGCAATTGTTGGCCCGATTGAAGGTGACTCTCTGGCGCGATGCCCTGCTGGCAAGTCGACAACGCACGACATAGATCGATAAACAATCCCCCTATCGGGCGGTGGAGTTTTGCTGGAAACTTCTCGTGTGAAGTTTTTAAAATTTTGCCACGACTCGATAGAATACTCAGACCGACATGAAACGGCTTGATTTTGATGGACCCGACTGTGCCCGACTTAAACCCCGACACCACACGACACCAGCTGACTACAGTAGGTACTTTCTGGGCTGTCTGGAAATAGAGAGAGCGAGTGGTGTGGGGGTACATTTGTTACAATCAGCTAAGCCTTATGGATCAAGGAATGACTGATCTTTTAGTAGGGGTCATGAGTATGTTTAATATGTGCCTTTTGCAATATTTGCAGCTGTTATTGGTTTTATTGCAATATATCAATATGCATTCATCAGGACTTGACTTACACAAAGTTAACTCTCTCTCTCTCTCTCACGTGATAAAATTTACGCTTGCTTTCGATTTTAATGCATTCTGGGTAATGGCAAGATATCAAAATTTTGGTTTCTATATATATGATTTCGACTTGGTCCATGTTGAAGATTAAAAATACTTAACAGAACAGCAATTGATGAAAGCAATTAGGTGCAAATTTTACTTTTAGTACGTAGTCTGTTGCGATTGAAGACTTATTTAATGAATAATGATATCTCAAATTTCATTTGAAACAATACCTCCAACACAAGTGTACAGGCGAACAGAAGGACTCTTGTAGTAAGTGTTAAGAAGAACACACACAGACTTCGCAAATACCTATTGAGTGATAATTGATGGTATTTGACTTACTGTGAAGAGATGGTCATAAAGAGGGCACAGAAATGGGATTTCTCTGTTCCAAGTTAAATCATTAGTGTTAGTCCACTGCTTCTATGTCAGGTGCACCTAACACATACTCTCCTCCCCATGAGAACATTATAGGAAATTAGAACATAAAGTTCCTATTGCATTATGACTACGGAATTTAGAAAGTGAATATGAGTGTGATTATTCCCTGGTGATTTGTGTTTTATTCTCTAATGGTAGTGAAGGGCACATAACATTCATCACCTCCCACTTTGTCGTATATCCTCGTGTATCCTTTTGCTCGTATACAATGGCGAAAAGCCATACTTAAGCCAACATATTAAATACAACGTATGTACACAAATAATATATCATAATTGTGTGTGTGTGTGTGTGTGTGTGTGTGTGTGCGTGTGTGTGTGCGTGTGCGTGTGTGCGTGTGTGTGTGTGAGGGGGGGGTTATACCTGTATATCCGTGTCAAGGGGAATGGCAGCAACCTCCCCATTCAGGCAGTTAAGTATATACATTTACCACACAAGTACTATAATTGTACCACGGCTAAGTCCAAATTTAGCTTTGGTCAACTTGACACCTTTGGGACAGTTTATAGGCTTTCTTTTTATATATATAAAAATGACCTTTACCCTATTTATACCTGACCAAAAACACACCTGAACAAAAGTATTAGGCCTGAAACCAATTATTGGGGAGCTTAACTCCAGCTCTTTGGAATTGGTATTCAAGTTTTATTTCATCTCATGATTGTATCTATAACTTCATCAACATAATTTTGAAATTTTACCCCCAAAACGGACTCATGCAGGGAAAAAAATGGTTTGAAGGGAATAAAACACGACTTGGCTGATAAGTCGCATCAGCAGTTTTCATCTCCTGTGCCTTCATTCGATTTCACTGGCTGTTCCTTTTTCCGCTACAAACAAACCCAAGTATTAGATTACGCAAATTGAATCACCTCACTAAAAACAGTCTAATTCCTCGAACGGTGGCACATAAACACGGGCCTTTTGAGCAGAAGACATTCAACGCTTACCTGGTGACTCACAAGGGCCCCTATTCAGACAAAGGGTTATCTACTTTAGAATTAAGTACTGAATTAATACGCAATGATGTGTTTATACAGTACCCTTGGTTTAGTTTTGCTCAGCTGGTCCGTTGCCAGTCATGCGTTACCAGCTGCGGATTTGAGTCAACGAAATAATCAGGTTGAGGAGCAGCAAGGGCATTACGCCCCGCTGGAAAATAAATCCCCGATGGAGCTTCATCGCGACCTGTGCATTATCAAGTGCTTGATGATGGGGTAAGCCTTATTACTATTTTACGTTTTCATCAAAAAAAAATATTTATGTAGAGTCGTTTCAGTTTGCTGGAACTTCATTTAACCCTAATCAGTACATATTGAACGGTACATTAGGGGTCCGTTCGAACGTCATGGGTAAACTTTTTTATCTATTTTAATCCGCTTTGCAGTTCTTTTTTCTTTTCTTTTAAGTAGTTGTCACCCTGTATCTTACCTATCAGGCCAGAAGATTAATTGATTTGGTAAAATATTAGGACTTCCATGAAAAAATATGATTGGGGTCCGAATGGATCCCACACCCGTTGAGAACAGAAAATGCAGGGTGCACTGACAAAAATTGATTATACCTTTTTAGGAACTTGTCAACTACTAATACCCTGCCAAATAAATCAAGAGTGAAAATTATTTTATTTTGTTAAACATAAGGACCATCACATGTGAATGTATTTGTATCACAGGAAGGTCATGAACTAAAGAGAAAATTATATGAAATTATTTGACCGCGACAGTGTGGGGATCAACAGCAACTATCTAACAACTGTTTTAGGGTGTTTTGGTTATGTGCTGGCGAGGGTTAATTATCCGTTGTCACCGGATTTGAATTAAATGTTAGTGTCAGTGGTGTATATACATGTACATGCTGAAACACTTGGAATTAACGGAGGTTTAAATGTGTTGATTTCTTGGCAAGGCAATTTATGATAAAGTAGGCAGTGTAAAATATAAATCTAATGCACTTATCTAAACATAATTTTCGTAACTTTAAAGATGATACCTATATAAAAACAACTCTACCCTTTGCTTTGGTAAGAGGTTTTCCGAAGCTTCGAGAATGTATAATCAGTGAAGTGTTTAGGGATTTACAAAAATATTCAACAGGATGTGCATAAACGCCTAAAACACCACATCCCGGATTCACCCCTAAAATATTTTGATCACGTGATCTTAGCACTGAGCGCAGACGACAAAACTATTGGTATAAGTGCTAAGTTTTTGGTGCTTCTTGTAATCGTGTTTCATTATATATCAAGAATATAACATTCGTGGGTTATTTCTTACTGTAAATGATATAGTGTTTAATTTTTTATCATTAATTTTGGAACAAATTCATAATCCTCAGTTACCTTTGATCCATCGATATTTTATGGCATTGCATCAGTCCTCATAAATGCCTACTTCAAATCTTGTACAATCATGTGCTCGGCTTCTGAGGTGTTTTCTCCGTCTATCATTATCAACAGTTGTAAATTGTGATTAAATAGATATTCCAATAACATGAAATAGCCATATTTGTAGCGTGGAAGTGTATATGGCATTGTTGCGGAGCATACTTGCAAAATTTAACTTTAAAGAACCTGTCAGCTGAGGCTGCAGAGGTTTGAACTGGCCATAATATTTCTGCCTGACCATGACAGTGTGGGGATCAACAGCAACTATCTAACAACGACGCTGTCATCTGTCTGCAGGTGTTAGAAGTTTGAGTCTCGAACCCTCCAGTTCAAACACCACCGTCACAATAAGGTTCCTCTAACGTAAGCATTGAGGTTCAGTCCCCGTGTAAATGCCCACAGACAATCGGATAAATAAATTACATATACCACAGTTACATAAACCTACAATATCTGAGATATGGTAGCCAACAGCGTCTTTGGTAATCCGTCGATTAAGACGATTAAGATATGTAATATCAGCGTTTCATTAGGGGGGGGGGGGGCGTCGCGTCGACTGCAAGTCGTCCGAGTATTGAATCTGGAGCACGAAACAGGTTTGGCAGAAACCCACATAATCTCTCTGACTTTGTGTAGAACTTTGCGTGGGGCTCAATTTTTTCAGTGCTTGGCGACCGTTGCATTGCATGACATTACATTATTCAGAGTTCCATAAAATACATGTATGAGAAATTTGGAATTCTCCAAAATTATGCTCCTACTACACAAGACATACGCGATGCTCATACAAGACCTAGGTAAAAGTCCAGCTCTTGGTGACTAAGACATAACAATATAACAGTAAAAGCAGCAGTTTTGGCTATATGTTTTATTGCAAGCGTGTCAGAGAGGTTTTGCAGCTTGCTGTCTAACACAAAATATCATGGCCATTTTTTTTAATGTTCACCATTTGCAGCACTCAGCTTTTTATGGTATGTGTCGTTTTGTGGATTTTAGTGGGCTTCTCACTTTATTCTTCAACTTTACAATGAGCATCGTCTTAAAGATGTCAACCTTGAACTGTAATTTTAATGTACTCTTACTTGAGCTCTATTTGCAAAGGTATTTTATATAACATGCACAGTGGAATATTCTGTAGTCGGCCGGGATGGCGTCACGCTGTCCTTCTTTTAGTTTAGGCAAAATTTTCGTTTTTCTCGTTTCATGGATTATGTATACGTCGATGGTGGTGTACATGAAATGGGCATGCAACCTGTAAGCGTATGGTCCATGGGCTCTCCTGTCTATATAGGAAATCATGGATCTGCCCCAACATATTACACTTACATTTGGGGTCAGATCCATGTCGATTTAAGCTTTTGTGGGATTGCCCAGTTTCATAATTGAATAAGTATGCTTCTAAATGAACTCAAGTGTACAGTCATAGCGATTATATTAGACTTTTGTGGGATTGGCCAGTTTCATAATTGAATAAGTATGCTTTTAATAGAACCCAAGTGTACAGTCATAGCGATATATATTAGGGATCTATCTATTAGCACTTTGCATTTACATTCGTCAATAAACATCTCTTCTGCAATTTGATGCTCAAGGAGTGGAGTGCAATTATTACGGTGGCAGCGTTATAGGAGTGGTGGGAGGCGTCGGTCTATCTCAATTCTTATTTGAAAAATGAAGATTATGTGTAATGTGTTTGTCTTCATAATAAACTATAATGACAATGGCTGCTCCCATCATAGTTATATATCTGTATATGTTTTTGGTTGATAAGTGCTATTGTTTCCGAAGATAGTTACATGTAGCAATGAGCAGTAAATGTCAATCGCTGTCAAACTTCCATATTACAATGAAACGTGCACTATTTATGAGCAAGTACATAATCCCTTCTAAGTTTGGTACTTGTTTTCTTCCCGTTAGCTATACGGCAAGTCTTTGTAAACGTGTATTTACCATGTGTACCAACGTTAAAGCACCCAGAGGATCCATGTTTCAGTTATTCCCGCTAACATCTCCTTTTTCAGCATTTTGCTGACGTCTGCTCATCATTTAGGTAATGATATATATGTACATGCATGGACTGGTTAACTTCTGTCCGCAACACTATGCAGAACGGAGAAATTGACACAAATGTGTGAAACATCCCTTATTGGACACAGACTAAATTACCAGTGGAGAGGTGACAATATTCATCAAGCGATTCGGTGACAGTGGTCCGGATGCTTAACCATTGTTTCCATGTTTGTTACATAAACAGAGAAATGATCAATATTGAGCCGAAGTATTTTAGACAGAATGATGTTTGCCCAACCGTGGTTTTAAGCAACTCCTATATTGTGCTAGGTAAGCCACCATGATAGACAGAAATTTAAATCGTGTTTTACTGGTTCATGATATTAGTGCAATATTATCTATATGTATTTTGAGAAGTGACTCTGCCAGTTTGTTTGTTTTTTTTTGTTTTTTTTGTTTTTTTTGTTTTTTTTAATGTTTTTTTTTTCTTTTATTTGTCTGCCATAAAATTTTTAAAAAATGACAAACAATATAATCATGGTCCAGTATTGGGCCGAGTTTATAGGGAAGTGGGATGTGGGGAAAAAGAGCGGGAAAAGATGGATGTGGGGGGAAAGGCAAACAATAAGAGTGATGTGGGATGATGTGGGATTTCAAGGTGGGATATGGGAGTAAAGCTTGACAAATTGTTGGATGTGGGGAAACAGGCTAAAAAATAGAGATATGGAATTTATTGACCCCTTAACCACTCATTATTTCGGGTGCGGTTTCCGAAGATAGTTACACGTAGCAATGAGCAGTCAATGTCAATCGCTGTCAAAATCCCATATTACAATGAAACGTGCACTATTTAAGCAAGTACATAGTCCATTATGAGTTTTATGCTTTGTTTAGCATACTCTCATGAACTACACGGATTCTCACTGCAGTGATCCCGCCGTCTACTGTCCGCCCAGCTGCGCAGTTTTCATCGAGGACCTGATGGACAAACGTTCAGGAGCCGCGGAGGGAGGACGGGTCAGGCAGTAGGTACGTGGCCGCGCCTTGGAGGTATACAACTCGTGCATACACTTTCAAACAGTTACTGTGGTTGCTAAGTGTTTGTTTCTCTCAAACGTGGTTGTTGTTGTTGTTGTTTTTTTGTTTTTTTTTGTGTTGTTGTTTTTTTGTGTGTTTTTCAATTTATGAAGAATTTTACAAAACAATACTAGGATGTGTTTAACTTCTAAGTCTCAACAAGCACTCTCTTAGACAACATACGTAATATGTTTGGATGATAGCGGTCAATGTGACACGAGTTTGTGGCTACCTCCCCCCAGATACACCAACATTATAAGTCAAAGTGACTGCTCGAACTGCACAAACTGTGTGTACAAGCTGAAACTCTTTACCTCATTAATACTCAAAATACATCGCGTCACAAGTCTGGCTGTGTTGTGAAATAATAGAATAGAAAGTTAGATTACTTTATATGTTATGAAAAAATAACGAGTGCTACTGAGACTATTGCTCATGGCAGTCATCGGCAAATTGCGTGCACCTAGTCTCCCTCATAATGATAAAAGGTTTTAGGGCCGAGTCATTATTTAAGATGTGGGGGTCGGAAGTTTTTTTTAGACATCAGTGTTTCTAGCTTCTGACCCCCCCCCCCACACACACTGGTTTGCAAATCAAACATATGACCCCCCCACGGGTTTGACTAATCAAACATATGAAAAAACATTTGGGGTTCGCAAATCAAACATATGACCCAACCCCACGCCGAAATATATGCCTGAAATATAAACTTCCGACCCCCCCCCACACACACACACACACACTTTAGTATATATAACTTACCTAGCATATGACACCCCCATTTCCACATGCCCTGTGTATACATTAGTATAGCATTGTACTGTCATATCTGCTGTACAAATTTGCAAAAAATATTTAGCTTCCGGTATATGAATGAAACTATGAATGAATGAAACTAGTTTTTTTTCCCGGTTTGTTAAATGCAATACTAGTAAACAAAATGGAATACAAAATGCATACATTAACTTGTCATGATATGAAAGGACTGGTGCTATTTAATTGAATTTAGAGAAAACGATTTAATATTTAATATGTTATTTTGAAAAAAAAAAGTAAAAGAATATTGTATTTTCCGAAAATAAAAGTTAGTGGTATCGAAAGACAATAAACATAATATAATTCAATCTTGATAAAGGGTTTCATATTCCATTTCATAAGTTGCTTGCAGTGGCTCAGACAATTGCTCTAATATAAGAGCCAATTAGCTATTATTAAAAACTCTAAATTCAATTAGTAGCACCAATCCTTTCATATCATAAGTTAACTTTGACATATTTTTAAACAGTACAAGTTCTTGGGGAAGGCACTTGTTACTTCAAGAAAAACCTTCAATCACATCACTAAAATCCTCTGTCAAAAGCATTTTGGCAAATATTAGCAATTCAATCGCATGTGTTGAGTGTTGAAATATGAAACTAGGTACAAAATTACAAGATATTTTATACAACCAAATAATTGATCACATACCAAAAAAGAACTAGATCAGGACATTCTACCAACATTTATTAAGAAATATAAACGCTTGCCACGGCCCTTTTCAGTAAATTTACAAAATTTGAACATTTAACCCCCCAGTAAATTGCAAGAATCAGAATATTTGACCCCCCCCCCATATTCTTCCATTTTAAACTTCTGACCCCCCCCCCAACTTCCACTTTGAAACTTCTGACACCCACACCCCCCACAACATTCAAAATCAAACATCTGACCCCCCCAGTTTTTTCCGACCCCCCCCCCCCCACACACACACACACCTCTTAAATAATGACTCAGCCCTTACTTTTTGCATTAGGGTATAATTTGTGTAGTACAAGTTGATAGCAGTATAGTTGTACGTGGTAGATGGAGCCAAAATGTAACGCTAATATGTTTCTTTCAGTGCCAGTCACACTAAGAAGTTTCATGAGAGACAGAAGCTACAACAGAAGCAACCGTGATGTCGATGTGACATGGTGACGTCATTGTTACTCAGGAACAACGGCCTGAATCGGATAATTAACCATTAACACCATATCTATATTTATATACATCTATTTGGAATGAGTAAAAATTAGTGAAATTGGTGAAGAGCATGTTAGATAGGATTTTATTTCAAAGACATTTACAAACTTTGCATAAGGACAGAAAATCCATCAATATTTTGTTTCTGATAACTGGGATTCTCTCCTGATTTTAGTGCATTCTTTCCAGAACCAGTCAGCATATTCTAGTTGAAAATTATACAAATAAATTGCCAAACTAGTAACCACATGTTGCAATTAATGTACTTACATTACTTCATTATTTCACTTTTATGCGATTTTAACTGTGTTGCATGAATTTAGAATAAAAAATAGCCTGTGAGTAAGAACATTGACATTTATTTTCAAAAAGGAGACTAATTTAATGGCCGATTTACTCTAAAGGCCTTACTCTTCCAAGTGTTCTTTCAATTATTGTGCATGGATCTAATTTTCTGCTCTTTTTGCACACGACTCAATTATTTTCAATCACCGGTGCATGTGCAAATCCGAATCTAAAGAACGCGCTTGCATGGGAATGGTGAAATTCATATCCAATTAGTCCGCCCTCCCTGATAGAGCATAAATATCGCAGCATACCACTATAGAATAAACGGTAATCAGGATATATCCAAGAGCTGTAAATGTAGACTATATACGCTCTCTTGTATTAAAAATCTTCAGAATAATCGGCCAAAACACTGACAGATCAAAGTTTTTATTAAAATCTCAGGGCCCTGCATATTGGGGATTCGAGTAAGAATTCAATGAATATTTGCATTTGCGTGCCCCCCATGCCCCCCCCCACACACACACATCCTGAATCTGTAAGTGTATGTTTGTAGACACATGTCAATAATGTTCACATGCCATGAATGCAAAAGTTTATATGTATACCTTTAACTACTCACTCACATTAATATGAATGGCAAATTTAAATGACAAATGACACTTTTATTTTTCAAACTAAAAGTTTATTCAACATAGATTAAACATATATACACTACATACAATTATAACATGCAAATATGTAAATTATTCAACAAATAAAACATCTAACTAATTCAAGTTCATTGGACTTTTATGAATGAAACATTCACTAAAAAATACTAGACTTGACTACAATGTTATCACTTTTATGTAACCGTTCTTGGAAGCTATGCACATACTTTCTATATAATTCATTCAAACTATCTACTCCATACTTCACATAAAAGTGTCTAGTCCTAAAAATAATTGTAAACCACAATCAGGTCGCACACTCCACATTGGTATTTGTGTTACTCTGCTTCTCTTTCAGCTAACATAGACAATAAATAATATTTCTTCAAAACGCTATATTTATTAAATATAACGTTTTGAAGATAGATTTATCTAAAATGTATCATTTCAATGTGATATTGGATATAGCAGCTTTCTCTACCCATTAAAAGCAGAAATCAAACAAATATTACCCTTGCCAAAATTCACAAACCACTCTCTCTTCAGCCCCCACTGAGCCGGAGATACAAGTTTGACCCCCACCTAGCATATGACCTTCTGATTCCTCACAACATATTCTAGCATATATCCAAAAATGATCAACTTCTCAGGTGTGGAAATTTTTTAAATTGATTTTCCGTAAAAAAATATCCATGTGCTTCAGAAAGTGCCAAAATCGGCCCCCAGGTGTCAGATGACGCCCTAAGACACTTTCATTTCATGCAAATCAAACTACATCAAACTACATCAAAATCATGCCAAAATGGGTTTGCATGATCAAAATCGCATGCCCTTTCAGAATATGTACTTTACAAATGCCATCGTATACTCAGCTGCCCCCCACGGCAAGAAAATCGACTGTTTTAGGTACTATACTGAACCCTGTTGTTTACAAACAAAACCACGTGCGACCGCTATTATTTTTAGGACTAGACCCAAAAGTTTGATATACTACATCTTTTGTCAATATATATGAGAGATCATAAGAATCAGGTACTGTGAGAGATCTAACGATAGTATTGTATGTAACCTTTAGTTTCAGCAAGGACGCTTTCTTAAACTTACACCATAAACAACTATGATAGAGGGAAGCACAACACGGTTTTAAAAGCCTAATCTTAACATCTCCATGACAATTCCTAAAATTTGCTTATTATCATCATGTTTTCTCTACTGTGTATAGATATAACTTCTCGTCTCACATCACGACCATCACAGTCATTGCTTGGTAAAAATACACCAAGATATTATTGTTCAGATACCCATTTCAAACTTTTACATTCTAATAACATGGATAGAACATTGGTATATTTAGACAACTTCAAATAGGTAAAATGGACATACAAATGAATTTCTTCTTGTTGGAGACTAACTCATTATCTATGGCATGTTTTTCACATACAGATACATGTATAGGATATAAAATACTATATTATATTCTTATGTTGGTGAGTTAAAATTGTTTATCCATTTTACATCTTGTGTCACAGGATTAAGCAATTGAACAACAGCATATGAAGCTTTGAAAATGTCAATATGTTAATATCCACAACATTTCAAACTCTTTAATAATATGGATCACTCGACTAATATAGTTTACAATCATCATTTGAAACATCAATATTGATAATGATTGACATAAAAAAACGTGAGTTCACTCAGCTGCCTGGACTCCATCTCCCATCTCACTAACTTCAACAACTTCAATGGAGGATTCCTGTCTCTCTCTGCTGTTTTCCCCCAGACCATCCTCTTGGTGATGCGGTCCACCTCTCCTTTTCTTCCTCACCCTTCTTCCAAGCACATCATCCCGTGCTTTCTGCAGCTGCCGCCTGTAGAGCGGCAGATCACAGATACACAGGAGCACGATCATACCGACCACTCCGGCCAAACACAATGTACCCAAGGCAGGCGCTGCAACTGCCTCTCTGGGCTGCTTGAACTTGGCCTGTTTCACAGGATCAAAGGAGTTGAACACTTGCAAGAATAGGGGCACATCTGCTGGGAGGCGCTTTGGACCATTCTTCATTGTTTTGTTCTTCGCCTCAGTAGCTAGTTTTTTAGTGGGTCGAAAAGCAGTTATGTCGAAATTCATAGCTTTGGTCATGTTGAAGCATCGTGGTTGTTGTATGTTTGGTTCGCATACATCTTCTGGGTATGGTGTCGAGGGAGACTTGATGGGGAAGGAAGATGATTCTTGAGTTTCTATGGTAGGTCGCACACTTACTGTGTGTTCATTTTGTGTAGTGATACTGAAAGAATCACTACGAGAAGAGTCATCTGTTCTTGTACGCCCTTCTGGTATAGGAGACGTGGTTTTCGATGCAAAGAGTTCGTAGTATACTGTTAATTCAGATGCTCTGCCAGTACTTTGGGAAGAGGGTGTTGTGATTTCTGAGGGTTCACGCGATGCTTTCGTGGTGATGATATGTGTCGTACTTGGATTTTCTGAGGTTGAAATTTCACTTGGACTTGAGATTGCAGTATTTAGATTTTCAGATGTTGTGATAATATATGTGCCATCTGTTGTACTCTGAATTTCAGAAGATGCAATCTCCATTTCACTTATTGTAGTCCGCTTGTCAGGTGCTGTACTTGTCAGAATTTCGGTGGATGTAATCGGTATATCTGATGTTACTACAGTAGAAATTTCTGTTGTTTGGATGCCTGAATGAATAGTTGTTTCTGTGGTCTGTACAGA
>CM032665.1:14756107-14766821 GCA_019095985.1 Streblospio benedicti
ATTTAAGAAAACCAGCACAAATTGGACTTTCAATCACTACTGCCGGAGCCTATACTGAGGGAAAGTAAGCCGGCCGGAGAGCAAAAATGCCGGGCTCACGGGTATGATCCGGAAATCAATCCGGAGGTTTTTACTACGGGCCGGAGCTGGAACGGAGCTTTTATGTCCGCCCGGAGCCTCATCCAGAGATGATTAACGTCGATCGATATTTCTCTTTCTGGCCGGCATACGAAAAATGACTTCGCATGAGAAGTGGATTTTGCAGCCTCTGTTTCAGTGCCCGGAACCTGAAAATCGCCGGCCGTAATGGTCCACGGATTCTGACTTTGCCATTTTTCGAGGAATTTTTTGAGATTCCGGCCAGATGTTCAGTAATAAAATGGGGGGGGGGGTGTTTATTTATACATGCTGTACCGGCTGCGGTGCGGTAGCGGCACTGCCAGCCGCCGGGCTGCTCGTTTGACGAACCGCTGCAGATAGTGATTCTCGGTGGGCTTCTGTAAAGATAAATAATTTTATCAGTCGGTACTTCATTCTGGTACATTATGTCGTATTCTATATTATATATAGATTGTAAATATTTTGAAGACTTTCCTATCAGTATAGTAGTACATAGACAATGTTCAGATAAGGATTATGAATGGTTAAAACTATTTATATATAATACTTGCCGATAATTTGACATACTATTATTATTTTGTTTGGCATTGGAATTAAGTAAAGTAGAATTTTTAAAACGATAATCCATCATTAGTTTTACTCTAATAACATTGGTTAAATAGCAATATTAAAAAAATAAAATTTGAATTAATTTGTTTATGTTAGGCTGCTTTGTCAGTTCTTAATTTTATAGACAATATTGGGTTGTGTAGCTATAATAAAGAATTCCCGATCTTAAGATTATATGTTCTTTATTTATCTATAAACCATACATATAATTAATAATAAAGACAAAGAATTAGTGCTGCGTAAATGATATTTCTCAAAAAAAATTTGAACATCACAATTTTTTAACATTTCACAGGTTTGAAGTTGCCACCATTACAGGGTGGCGCAAAAATATAACTGCAAATCAGTATACATGTCTTTTCAACCTACATGTATTAATTGTATTCCTTTCCAATGTTGCTATAAAATCAACTTAATTATAATGGAAAATCTGTTTGTCAGTTGCACATACTATTTCAAAATAGATACTGGCGTTCTACTGTAGAATAGTTAGTTGAGTTGATGGATTATAACATTTTGCTAATCCCCTGTGTTATGCTTGAGTGGCTTTGTCACCAGGCTAGCCACAATTAAGGCAGAGGGGAGAGGGGGGGGGGCGATATGATGAATCATAACTGTATATCTGTCTGGCAAAAATGTAAAAATACATCATTTGTTGCACTATACTTGATTAAACTATTTAAACTATTTATATTTAATACTTGCTGTTTTTTTGACATACTATTATTATTTGGTTTGGCATTGGAATTAAGTAAAAAAGTAGAATTTTCAAAACGATAATCCATCATTAGTTTTACTCAAATAACCTTGGTTAAATAGTAATATTGAAAAAAAAAACTAAATGTTAATTAAATTGCTTGTGTGATATTGCTTCCACTATTTTTATTTCATAAATAATACTTGGTTGTAAAAGCTTCAATTGGCTCTACTAAAGCACTTTACAGCTTCAAAACGATAATATTATAACAAACATAAAAGGTTGAGGACACTTAACTCCTTGATTGAGCGTTAAACAACAAAACGCATCCTTCTTTTCAATAGCTGTCTAATATTTTAATTTCTAGTGCATTGATTGTAGAAAGACTTTAAGCCAAAGGGCTAATATGCACTGTCTAATTAATTAATGATGGCTTTGCCCATATATAAATAGTTCTTTGCACTAACTTGCAATTAAAATAATATTTTGTATAGGAATAATACTTTTCCATTTGAGAAAATTGACAAAATAGAATTAAATGAGATGAAACATTCGGAGAGTGTCAATAAAATATAAGTATTGCGAATGCCTAAAGTCAGTAAAATGACCGGGATAACCTGAACCCCTAATATCATAAATGAAAATACATGATAATATCCGTTCTGTAAAACACATATGCTTGTATTTTAGCCCCTCATACAGTTTTAAGGTGCAATGGTTACTTTATTGCCATTTTAGTTCAATGATATAGCTTTTATTCCAAGCTACTTCTAATGTCACTAGACCGTGAATTTCCCATCGTGAGCCCGATCATGACCATGAATGTTTAATGTCTGCTATGATTCGTCTAGCAAACTGTTTGAGTTTTGAATTTCTCTGGCACTTAGAGATGAAACGAAGGTGATTAGAAAAGGATTAATTCTTTACAATAGCCAGATGAGTATAAACATGTAGGCTATTAAAAAGTAAGTCACTTTATGGTAAAGCTACGATCGTTACCGCTCTCTGCCAGGCAGGTATGAATATGAGCTGCTGTATTGAATGCCAAGTCATTAGGGCAATAATATGTATATATGAATAAAAAATTCAAACGAATCCCAAATCCATGGCATTAATAGGCATTTGTGTGCTCAGAGGGATGCATTTGTGTACTCAGAGAGAATGATCATATTGCAGAGCGTCTCAAAATGCATATGATAGGTAATTCAGTGCACGTCACGCATTGTAATTTAAGATGATAAATCGTGTGACACATGAAAATGTTCATATCGAAAAAAAGGTTGGGGTCATAACTCTGTATTCTTCAAATCGTCGGGTATGGCATAGGTTAACAGGTTAAAGGCAATACAAAAACAGTAGTAGTCCATTTATCAGCTGAAGGCTGGTGCTGCGCCTAACAATGATAAAACGCGATTTGTAAACAGATTGGCTGACTAGAAATGTGTTCAATGTGTACAATCTAATTGTAGACACCTAGTGTTTGCCCCATCCAGGACTCTGCCCCTGCAGCCCACTGATCACACTCCCTTAATCAAAACTGATTCTTTCACATTCTTCTATCCGAATTAGTCATTATTCATTTTATCAGTTACTGGTAGTGTAAATGTCGAGGTAATTAATGAAATATAGTATGTTGCCAAAAGCTTAACATAGTAAACCATGATGTTTACTATTATTACTATGTTTGGCGTCCCTTTGCCATTTGTCACTGTGATATTACAGAGTTTAGACACGTTGGAATCAATGAAGTTGGAATTATGTAATAAATACCATATAAATAACACATGTAAAACTGATTCAGACATGTGAAATATAGTTCATTCGGGTCAAAAATGGGAATTATGAATGAAATGCGCACATTTAATGGCACTCGTGTGAACGCGATTCAGTCACATCAAAACCGTACGTTTATGACACAAATGCCCAGCATTGCGAAGTATCATTTGATGTATTCTATGCATACGAGTCTCAGTGTACATAAGAAATAGGGATGTGACAAAAGTTGCCATTGATTCATGGAAGACTATAGACTGAGCATGTCAGCTTCAATATATTTGTTCAGCATCAATAATGCAAACATTTGTTCAGCCAAGCGTCTTTATTATCTTTGAAACACGGAGCTGTCTTGGGCACAGACATTCTCTACCTGTTGATGCACGAACAGTCTATTTTATAGGAGTGGTGATATACATTTTCAAATAGTTGAAAGGTATCAAATTATATATAGAGGCAGTTAGACAAGTAATGAAATGAAGAGGAATAAGCGTGACCTAGCAATGTGCCTGCTCATGTGCATGTATATTATCGCAGTGGGTGTTAGAGGGGAAGGTATGCATATTACCCTATTTCTCAAATCATAGATGATACATCTGCAATTATGATCAATATTTCTATTAACTAGAAATATGCATTAAATTGCATATGCAGCCACATCTTATCAATTAATGAAGGTCTTGAGCATTTCTAAGGATTTAATCAGATTTCTAAATACTTATTAAGCTATTTCCATCTAATCCATCTGGTAGTATCTAAAAATTGATTGTGGAGATAGTTACGATATAATAGTCAGATATAATATTCAAAATATTTTAAAATTGTGATGGTAGGCGGGTGTGAAGGTGTAAAGGTCCATACGAACAAAATAACTCAATTCATATGCTAAATAATTTAACATGTATTATGCCTAGGGCACATTGCGCCGCAAGGTGGGTCTACAACCAGTCTACGACCAAAAACGCATGGAGATCGTTAAGATTCGTGAGTGTTAATTGCGACAAACGCAGCATTTTTAGCCCGTACGGAGGCCGCAGAAGTTTTTCTATGGCCACCCTACGTCATGGTCTTACCGTAAGGCGGCAGTGCGGAGACCTTGCGTTAAACACAAAGGATTTACCCGTACGTTGTCGGCACATACACAACACTGAGACTGTGCGTTGCCTGTACCATGCACGTGCGGATCCCGTACTTTTGCACTCGGAACTACTCGGAATGTTTCGGAGTTCAACAGTTGTGAGAGTAGCGGAAACATACGAGGATTGCCGAATGGTACTTTTGTAATCACACGGTGCGTAGGACGTAAGTTATACACGAGTACAACGCACGTTCTATGCAAGTTCATAGCACGGCCATCTCAATAAAAAAACCACTCCCTGTGCCGACGCACTCATAACGGCCGTGCATATGTGCCCACAACTGTACTTTTGTCAATGCATGCAGAAAACGCCATAGACGCCGCAGACCTCAAGACACCTTGCGGCGACCTCGCCCGCAAGTTGGAATGTGCCCCTCGCTTTAGATTTTTTACGACTTTAATATCTGATAGTAACCGAGACTGTTGATTTTAAGCTGCTTTCTATCCTGGATTGAGACCAAAAGAGTAAGAAACAATTCAACTTGTCAATGATCTTGATCAATCTTGTGAACGCAGTGTGGTGTGTCCTATTCAAGGGGAAAAGTCATAATGGTAGTGACCATCGGATAAAATTTGACTTGATTCCATATTGTAAAGTTACTGCCAACTACATGCAATACTATATATGTGAAATATTAAGTCATGTTTCAGTTCTTTCCACGGAGCTCATCTGTGGCAATATGCAGATATCAGAGCCCGGCGTATATACCACGCCAGGCTACCGCGAGGATGGTTCAGGATCATACGGAAACTATCTCAACTGCAACTGGGAGTTCACTGCTCCGATAGGACAGGTAAGTGTGTATGTGGTTGTGGTAATGGTGTGTTTGGTATATGATTGGTCGGGGTGTGTGTCTCCATGTAAACATTGGGTCTCCGTGACTGTGTGTTAGAGTAAGAGAGGGTGGTAAAATTATCCTATAAAATTTTTCATACTTAAAACGAACAGACAAACAAACACAAACAAACGGACAAACAAAAACAAACACTAGCAGATAATAGGAATACAAGACAACTAAAAAATTTTTTACAACAGTCAATAGACTATTGAAATTTTTATTTAGCAAGTTGAGCTACGCGTGACTAATATAAGCGTCGAAGACAGTCCCTCTTGTTACTATGATGTTTGTTTATGAAGGATCAAGATCAGGTTATTGGGAATTTGTGTGGAACCAGGAACATAGTGAACCCCATCAGATTTTTATCAACTTCCAACCAAATGACAATCGTGTTGGCATCAGATTCCGCCGAAAATGTCAAATGGAGTAAAAATGTCGGTGACATTCTTCAGTGAGTTACAGTTCATCTCATTTTACAAGTTGACTGGTGTTGCTTTTTTTGTCTTTAATCTTATTATTGCTATTATTAGAATTTAATACTGATTGAACTATTATTACTGCAGAATGAACATTGTACTAAATAGTGTATTTATTTCAATAAATTATCAACTACATTTTTTAAAAATCAGGTACTTTAGTTATTGTCATAATTTTGCTGCAAACAGTTACTGATACTGGTTAAATTTATTTGCCAACAGAGGGGCATATTTGCTATTATTAGAACTTAATTGAACCCTTATTAAATAATTATTGATGAAATAAAAATGAACATTTTACATTTAAAAGGGAATTTATACTGAAAAATTATCAACTATATCTTTTAACAATTCAGGTACACCTGATCCTAGTCCAATCCTGGCCTGTTCTCGATCTGGCTACAATATCACATCACCAGGAAACTTTACCACCCCAGGATATGAGGAGAATGGAGCTGGAAAATATCCCCATGATATGCTCTGCTCGTGGACGTTTGTGGCACCAGATGATATGGTGATTGCATATTGAACTCTAATAGCATATCCATCTTATCCCGACAGTAAATTAAATTAAATTCTTACTTATGTATCAATATCCGAAGCTTATTATCAATCATCAATATCCCAACAAACTGTACAAACAAAAATTACAAAATAGAACTCATATTAATTATCATGCATTATTCTCACAATAAAACAAATAAAAACCGAAGACTTGGAATCCCCCAAAAGTGAATGAATAAATAGATAATTTTTAACAATTTTAATAACAATTTTATTTTAGCAAGTTGAGCTATGCATGATTGATTTAAGGGTAGAATCCTGTAACATTTATTGGGATTACCTGCCATTGAAAGATCAAGCTCAAGTTATCGGCAGGTGTGTGGAACCCAGACCACCGTGAACCCTATCAGATTCTTATCAACTTCCAATCAAATGACAATTGAGTTCAAATCAGATTCTTCGCAAAATTTCAATGGAGTGAAATTGTCAGTGACATTCTTCAGTGAGTTACAGTTATCATTTTTTTTACTAGTAAACAATTATTGGTTATGTTTATTTTTACTTTGAATATTATATTTGGTATTATTAGAATTTATTGGAATCCTTATTGAAATATTTTTGATGAAGAATAGATGACTACATTTAAAAGGGCATTTATTCCAATAAAGTATCAACAACATCCTTTACATATCAGGTACACCTGATCCTAGTCCAATCCTGGCCTGTTCTCGATCTGGCTACAACATCACATCACCAGGAAACTTTACCACCCCAGGATACGAGGAAAATGGATCCGGAGATTATCCTCATGATATGCTTTGTTGTTGGACGTTTGTGGCACCAATGATATGGTGATATTATATTGAACTCTAATAGCATATCAATCAAAATTTGATCGCAAATTAGATTAAATTGTATGTAGTTAAATCTTTAAGTGAAACCACTGTATATATTTGTGTGTCTGAGTTTTTTTTTTGTGTGTGTGTGTGCATGTGTGTGTGTGTGTGTGTGTGTGTGTGTGTGTGTGTGTGTGTGTGTGTGTGTGTTCATGTGTTTGTAAAAACAAACAAACAAATGTGTGTGTGTGTGTGTGTGTGTGTGTGTGTGTGTGTGTGTGTGTGTACAAGTGTGTGTGTGTGTGTGTGTGTGTGTGTTTTGCAAGTGTGTGTGTAGTGTGTGTGTGTGCACAAACCTGCAGTCAGGAGCAACTACTGGTTAATTACGTACAAGAAACAAACGTTTCATGTGACATCCTCCATATTTCTTCAGTGTGACACGTGATTACGATGTAGTGACGTAACTCAAATATGGGCGGGGTTACTTGGGTGCTGCTCTGTCAGTGCCTGTCGGTCAGTGAGAGACCACTCCTGAGTCACCCTTTCCTTTTTTAAGTTGTCAACCTGTACATTGGAGAAGTTTGAAAAGAAGACGCTATTCTTTTCCGGATGTTAAACCTGATATTTGGTACCAATATTTGGATTACACTTGCTGCAAGTTAAATAAGCGAGTGCTTGATATTTTTATCCACATAAACCAAGTAGATACTAATATTCAGTTCACCCAAGAAGATAGAACGAATGGTAAACTGCCATTTTTGGACTCCAAACTAGTGATGGTGGAAGATAGTCTCATTGAGGTGGAGGGGTACAAAAACCCACCCATATTGATCAATACGTGGCATTTGAATCCCACCACCCACTTGATGGCATATGAAACATCTGTTTCCTGTGCGTAATTATCCAGTTGTATAGTTATTGTATATACAGAGTTTACTAAGCATATCCCATATAAATCACCTTATATAAATAAAATCATCATTCAAATGGAAACAAAGAAAAACGAGATATTAAAAAATGATAACTCTCAAAATAATTTCATTTTATTTTAGCAAGTTGAGCTACGTGTGATTAAAATTAGCATAGAATATTCATACTGTACCTGCGACCACCTGCTGGTGAAGGATCAAGAGCAAGTTATCGGCAAGATGTGTGGACGCCAGACCATAGTGAACCCCATCAGATTCTTATCAACTTCCAAACAAATGACAATCGTTTTCAAATCTGATTCTTCGTATAATTACAATGGAGTGAAACTGTTGGTGAAATTCTTCAGTGAGTTATCGTTTACAAGTTAACAATTACTGGTACTGGTTAAATTTACCTTTTAATAATACATCTGCTATTATTACAACTTAATGAAATCATTATTGAATAATTATTGATGAAAAAAAGAACATTACATTTAAAAGTGCATTTATACCAATAAAATATCAACTACATCTTTTTAACAAATCAGGTACACCTGATCCTAGTCCAATCCTGGCCTGTTCCATATCTGGCTACAACATCACCTCACCAGGGAATTTTACCACGCCAGGATACGAGGAAAATGGATCTGGAGATTATCCTCATGATATGCTTTGTTCGTGGACGTTTGTGGCACCAAATGATATGGTGATATTATATTGAACTCTCATAGCATATCAATCAAATTTTGATCGCAAATTAGATTAAATTGTATGTAGTTAAATCTTAAGTGAAACCACTTTACTTCAGATTTGTGTGTGTGTGTGTGTGTGTGTGTGTGTGTGTGTGTGTGTGTGTGTGTGTGTGTGTGTGTGTGTGTGTGTGTGTGTGTGTGTGTGTGTGTGTGTGTGTGTGTGTGTGTGTGTGTGTGTGTGTGTGTGTGTGTGTGTGTGTGTGTGTGTGTGTGTGTGTGTGTGTGTGTGTGTGTGTGTGTGTGTGTGTGTGTGTACTCAAGTCTGCAGACAGTAGATTACTGGATAATTAAGTACAAGAAACAGACGTTTCATGTGACATCCTCCATATTTCTTCAGTGTGACACGTGATTACGATGTAGTGACGTAACCCAAAGATGGGCAAGGTTACTTGGGTGCTGCTCTGTGTCAGTGCCTGGTCAGCGAGAGTTCCACTCTGAGTCAACCTTTCCTCTTTAAGTTGTCAACATGGAGAAGTTTGAAAAGAAGACGCTATTCTTTTCGGGATGTTAAACCTGATATTTGGTACCAATATTTGGATTACACTTGCTGCAAGTTAAATAAGCGAGTGCTTGATATTTTTATCCACATAAACCAAGTAGATACTAATATTCAGTTCACCCAAGAAGATAGAACGAATGGTAAACTGCCATTTTTGGACTCCAAACTAGTGATGGTGGAAGATAGTCTCATTGAGGTGGAGGGGTACAAAAACCCACCCATATTGATCAATACGTGGCATTTGAATCCCACCACCCACTTGATGGCATATGAAACATCTGTTTCCTGTGCGTAATTATCCAGTTGTATAGTTATTGTATATACAGAGTTTACTAAGCATATCCCATATAAATCACCTTATATAAATAAAATCATCATTCAAATGGAAACAAAGAAAAACGAGATATTAAAAAATGATAACTCTCAAAATAATTTCATTTTATTGTAGCAAGTTGAGCTACGTGTGATAAATATGAGTGTAGAAAAAGATTATTCCTGTTCCGATGATGACCTGCTGTTGAAGGATCAAGAGCAAGTTATTAGCAAGATGTGTGGTCGCCAGACCACCGTGAACCCTATCAGATTCTTATCAACTTCCAAATCAAATGACAATTGAGTTCAAATCAGATTCTTCGCAAAATTTCAATGGAGTGAAATTGTCAGTGACATTCTTCAGTGAGTTATTGTCATAATTTTACTAGTTTTACTAGTAACAATTACTGGTACTGGTTAAATATATTTTTAATAATATATTTATATTATTACAAATTAATTATTATTATTGAATATTTTATTGATGAAACAAGAACATTATTTTCAAAAGTGCATTTATTCCAATAAAGTATCAACGACATCCTTTACATATCAGGTACACCTGATCCTAGTCCAATCCTGGCCTGTTCTCGATCTGGCTACAACATCACATCACCCAGAAACTTTACCACCCCAGGATACGAGGAGAATGGATCTGGAAATTATCCTCATGATATGCTTTGTTCGTGGACGTTTATGGCACCACATGATATGGTGATATTATAATTGAACTCTCATAGCATATCAATCAAATTTTGATCAAAAATTAGATTAAATTAGATTAAATTGTATGTAGTTAAATCTTTGTGTGTGTGTGTGTGCGGTGTCTCTGTAAGTGAAACCACTTCAGATTTTTTTGTGTGTGTGTGTGTGTGTGTGTGTGTGTGTGTGTGTGTGTGTGTGTGTGTGTGTGTGTGTGTGTGTGTGTGTGTGTGTGTACTCAAGTCTACAGACAGTAACAGTTAGACTACTGGATAATTACGTACAAGAAACAGACGTTTCATGTGACATCCTCCACATTTCTTCAGTGTGACACGTGATTACGATGTTATAGTGACGTAACCCAAAGATGGGCGGGGTTACTTGGGTGCTGCTCTGTGTCAGTGCCTGGTCAGTGAGAGTTCCACTCTGAGTCACCCTTTCCTCTTTAAGTTGTCAACATGGAGAAGTTTGAAAAGAAGACGCTATTTTTTTGGGTGTTAAAACCCGTATTTTAAATATTTGGGTTTCACTTTTCTGCAAGTTAAT